>QOCX01000045.1:67176-138472 GCA_005959815.1 Sarcophaga bullata | reverse complement strand
ACACTACCTACTAGACTACGCCGACATCCAAGGTATAGCGTGTATAAAATTATAATCGAATTTAAAAGAATTAAGAAAAAGTTGTAAAGAAACGAACCGTTAGCATATCGATACACATACACAACTGCTCTTATCTTCTCTGATAATATAAAAAAAATCGAAATTGTTGACCATGAAAGCACTGTAAAACGAAAGTTGAGAAAATATTTCTTCGGCGACTTACTCTTAGCATATTTCTGGCAAAAAACTCTGGGAATAAATAAAATCGCCATGCAAAGTTTTTTAAAAAGAAAAATTTATCTTTTGGAATCAATTTTAAACTGCCGATGCCGGCATTCATGAATAAAAATCTATCAATACCCATGATCTGAATAAGCTTTCGATCCAAACTTTAAAAGAAATTGCCAAATCGATCCAATTGAATTGTTGATTGATATTTACATCACCCGATTACTGTTATACTAATCAAGCTAAATTAATAGCTTTTGGTGCTGCTGCAGCGCGAAACCAGTATACGAGTACATCGAGTAGAGTTAAACTCTTATTTAGTGACAGTAAGCGGCCATTAGATTACTCAAGCGAAGCCTAACTTGAAGCGGTAAATATATTGGAGAGGTTTTATTGGATTGACGCGTAATATGTACCATAGTCCCGGTGATTAAAACGGTAAAAAATAATCTGTTTAAATAGTTGGAGAATAGTTTGATAAGCTGTATTGATAAGTAGCCGAAAAAAATGGAAAAGATTATAATTTAATTGGTCCTTACAACCCTTTTAGTCAAGCTAACAACCTAGCATCTCATACCACTCATGTTCAGTGTGTTAAATTTATCGGTGAGAGGTGTAATCTACAGTTATATATCGACTCTGAACTCCATATTTTATTTTACTCTCAGGGTTTTTGCTATAATTCTGGTGGAAAAAGCCTCCGAAGAATTTTTATTTTTTCATTTTTCGTTTTGTTCAAAAGGTCCAAGTCAGGGTTAAGCAACGAGCTCTCGTCTATAAAACCCACACTAAAACTAGAATAACGGCAGGTTATAAATAAATTCGAAAGGAAGAACAATTTTATACCTATATTATAACCTCTTGACCGGAGAACAAATACTGCCATTATTATTTTTGGTCGAATGCACAAAGATTGGAAGATATTATGAACTTAGTTTTATGAATATCAGCGCATATGAGACAGTATAGGTAAGTAGATCTACGGACATAATGTGCAGGCAAGTAACAGGTATACAGATTATATTGTATGGCAGTAGAATAGCGCATAATAAGGAATCAAATTTAAACACCCACAAAAAGTTTTGTGGACTTTGGCTGTACAAAAATTGATGTTCTTAGCAACGCTATTGTTTTCAATAGTAGATTGTCTAAAAAGAAATTACACTTGAGAAGTTAGCATTTCTTTATAATCTGCCTTCTTCACAATTTAGCTTAGAAACTGTAATTCACTTCAGAGTATGTATGTATTGTTTAATATGTTAACGTGTAATAATAATTTATCGATACACAAATACGCAATAGGAAACAACTTTTTTTGCATATTTGCTTGTAATATTTCAATTTGTACATACACTTGCGCAGATAAGTCTCCGCACACTAGGCAGATGAAGACAATGTAAGCAATATTCCCAAAATGCCTAACCATATTTGATTAAAATAAGATTGTTTTCAAAGTTCAATTTGTGCTTGTAATAATTAAATACCAAAAATTTCGCTTATAAGGTTATTAACTAACTCAAAAAAGTATTCGTACAACATATAAGTTGAGTTTTTCCAAATTTCATTGCTTAATAACGAGTTAGAATACCTTTGGCAAACGTTTCTTATAGAAAAATTCTGCTTTTATGTGACTTCTCTTTCAATATTCAGGTTTCCGTGTGGTGCAAATTCTATTTTATCCAAAATACTTCATAAGGATTTTATGGATTTTGAAATTAAACCCTAAACTGTTCAAATATTACTTTTATGCCATTGTATAGAAATCATTCTTCCAGAATATTGGGATAAGTGTTTCGGGATATTATTGTGAAAGGATTGCAAAACGCCTTGTACGTTTAAATTTAATGCGCTCATATTAAAATTTTATTTTAAAACATTTGCAATTTAAATTTTTTCCGTCAATATTTCATCAAACATAAGATTTAATGCGCTCACATTGGCCATTGCACCTTACACCACCATTAAGCCACTTCCATACTTGACGGTCGTTTTTAAGCTCCTTAACTGCAATACAGTGTTTTCGCTCCGCTATACAAATCGTCTAGCATCTGGTCTAAAAATATGAAATAGGCTCTTGTCAGTAAAAATATTTTGTATTTTGTAGCATAATTTAAAAGAAATTTTATATCCATGAGGAAAGAATATGAAAATGTGAGTGAAATTGTGAGAGGCATATGTTAACCCAGAGGAAAATTGTTAGTAATATTTTTACATATAACCCAATAGTATGCATATGTAGTGGAAAATATAAAAACTATGTACAGTGCCAAATCCCTAAAGACTGCGTATTTAACTCAATAAATATTCCCTTAAAAATGGAGATCATTTCTCATTCAATCGCATTGCAAAATAGTAACCCCTACTGTAATAGTTTTTTGGGTGTATAATTGAAAGCTGAAAAACCTTCTGCAACTGAATGCAATTTTATGCTGTTTTTAACTAACATTGTTGATGTTCGTGTCCTATGTGTGTAAAAAGCCAAAGATGTTGGGCCACCGGTGGATATTGGTGCTGACATCTGCTTATGTGGAATCCAAAGTTTGCATTTCTTTATAATCAAAAAATTCTATATGATCAGGTAAGTAGTTTTTAAAATATTATTACTTATTTGAGCCAGTGTAGTTTCTATTACGTTTTCCATCAAGTTTTTAAGTGTTCTTCTGCAGATCGTGTTTGCTTATGGCAAATGGCTTTATAAAGAGGGCAAAAATTTGCATTTTCAGTAATTGAAATTGTTTACTTGAAGTAAATTAAAAACCAATACTCCTCGCTCATTTAAGTAAAAGTATTGTTGGAAACAATATTTCAGGGTTGACTAAATTCGAAATGGTATTAAAAAGGGTTTTAAATATTCCATTCGAATAATAATGTCATAAGAAATAAAGTGCAAAAGAATAACGAAGTAAATTGCAATTGAAGTAATAGAATTGCTAAAACAAAACAAAAAAAATTGAAAAGTTTTTTTGTTTTTATTGTAATTTTCTTAGAATTTTGTTACTTAGGTGGTGAAAGAAATTGAAATTGAAAAATTTAAAGAAACTTTGTTGGCTTTTTCAGTCAAAATATGTTCACTGTTTTCAATTACAATTTTCCCCCTTTTTGGGTTGATTGTAAATAAAGGGATAAAAGTAGCTTAAGAAAATCCCTTCTCAAAATAAATTTCAATAATTGATTACAAAAAAGAACAAAAACAAAAACAAAACAAAAAATATATCGAGGGAAAGGCAGCGAATGGGTGTTTTATTTTGAATTTAAAGTTAATTGAATACGATTTGTAAACCATCACACATACATAGTACGTGTTCAGCTTTATTCGAAATTAAATGGATATTCTCTCTCACTCTCTCTTTCTTTTATGAATATTTTGTTTTTTTTCTTGCACTTGAACAGCGTATGTACATGTGTGTAGGGAAGGAATTTAAATTTTATTTCCATCCATACATGCATAATCAGATGAGAATTTCCCACACAGTAAAATCATATTTTCATTTCATTTCTCAAATTTAAATAATTTATTTATTCTGGGAGTGCCAACAACCAAACGCATCTCCTTTATTGTTGTTATATGTAGATTCCCATTAGGAACGATTACAACACCAAAGCCATTGGTTTTTATGGCATGTAAAGTGTTTTCAATGTGCATATCTATGAAATTCCGGAAATAGACAACAATTTACCATAACAATAACAATAACAATAATACCACCACAAGCAACAATAGCAGTACAATAGTACAAAACAGCAAAAGTAATCAAAATTTAACGTTAACGGTCCCCGGATAATAATTTCCTTAATATCCCTACGCAACAACATGCAAACATATTCGTAGACAGATAACAAGTATTCTTAGATAGAACGAGCAGACAGAGAGCAGCAACTACAACGAATCATCTGAGTTTTTGCAATAAACACAATAATTATTAATTATTAATTTCATAAGTCATCGATGGACTTACTTAAGATAATTGATAAGTTGTCAGTGATACCTACAATCTCTACCGAAAGAGGACATACATTAGGGGTTACTTAACATTTTTTGGTTGTGTATTAGTGAGTAAGAGAGAGAAAATAAGTTGAGAGAATTTATTTATTTACTGTCAAAGAAAAATGTTAGTAATATACGCTATTTTGATTTTCATTTCATCAATATGCGTAAAGTTATACATCTTTGATCCAAAACTTAGGAAATGTTTTCAAGCAAATCAATACGATTCAGTTAGGCTTTTAATAAATATTTGAACGGCGGCTGCCAAAGAGCTTGTCCTTGGTTTTCCTATTTTAAATTAAATGGCTTCACTCTTTTCCATACAATGCTTTTAAGAGCTCTCTCACCAGGAAATGGAATAAGGATGACATCACAGGAGGATCAGGCAGTGCAGCTACCTAATGGGAAAAAGGTAAGAATCACCGATTAACAGGGTTCCCCACACCACCAGCAACAACAACAGCAAATACACGAAGGGAGTTGTTTCTAAGAAAATATGGAGGGTAGTCCCATTATCGTAGGACCTGCTATAGTAGACCAAATACTTGGTTAAATGGAACAGTAAAAGAAACAAGGCAAAATAATTAGAAATCGGATATTATGGAAAAAGCGGAATGTACGAACTCCTCGTTAAGCACTGTTAATCGGTGATTAACATGGTTTCCGATACCACTGCCAGCATCTGCAGCAAATACATGGTGTTTGTTTATTTGTTTCTAGGCGAATATAAATGATAGCCTCATTATCGTAGGGCCTGCTATAGCAGATCAATTACTTGCCTAGCTGGAACAATAAAAGAAGCAAGGCAATCTAACAACAAAGCGGATCTTATTGAAACAATGGAGTATACGATCTCTTCGTTAAGCGCTAATGCTTGCACACCATATGCTGGAACACCAAATGGCATTATATAAGATCGAAGTCCTAGGCATGAGTGAAATGAGATAAAATGATAATGGTGAACTTATCACAGTGAATGGTAATGCAGTAAACTACAGGGGGAAAGAAGATGGCGGCAGAAGTGGAGTAGGAATAATAATATCAAAAAGCATCTGAAATTCCTCTCAAACATGGAAGCTCATATCTGACCGAGTAATAATGCCTCGTTTCAATAGTGAAGTAATACATATTACCACATTATAGTGATATACCCCAACGGAAATAGCCAAGTCTGGTGAATATGGTGCACAGTCTTTTGCTTTTATATAGCGCTTGGCTAGAAATAGAGAGAGATGACGCAGAGACATAAAATTTAGTTTGAAAAAGTTCGGAACAAGGATTCGTAGATATTGTATATCCTGATAATTAAATCTAATAAAAGAAATTAAAAAAAAATAAATAAAACAATCTTAAGGAAATTTTGTACACTAATTTAGATCAAATCGAAGCATAAACACTACAGGATCAAATATATCCTTCTTGAAAAATTAAATAAATTTTAAAAAACTTACATTTTCATATCCTACTTTCGTAAATTGTAGCATTCCCAACATGTCAATAAAATTTTGTTGCCGAATGGTAGCAAGGACATACCCAGACTTATTTACTTATAAATTTAATTGTTTTCATATTTCAACAAATTTAATATCAGAATTTCTAAAGTTTTTTATTTAATCACTATAAATTTACAGTATCACACAACGGAAGATATGTTACTCACTGTCACTGCTATTGTAATAAATTTCAGTATCTAGCCAATCGCCCAACTCGTCTTTAAACCTGTATCTAGTACGCAAGTGTTTTATTATAGTCTTCGGAGGATAATTATACGATTTGCAAACGATTTTCTAAAGACAATTACTACAAACATATATAATCGTCACAATTGCTGTTTACATCAAAGGAATGTTTTGGTTTGAAAGTAGAAGAAGAAAGGAAAAGAAGAAGACTAAACTAACGAATACCCAAATGAATGCATACTAGAAAGAATTTGATATGCCATATGAATTCCTTATTAAGGACGTATAATTGTTTATATATGGGGAACGTTTCCCCCTGAACAAGCAAAATGTTAAACAAAAATATGGTGGATCTGCGGATCGAAATATATCCGCTGAAGAGTATGGCTTCTAATGGTAATGTGACAAATGTTTAGTTTTACAGAAATTCAGGTGAGAAATTTAAAATTTTAAAACAAACAAAACAGTTTGAAATTTTTACCAAATTTTTATTTTTGTATTGAAATACGATTGTTCCGGCTAGAAATGAAATATGATTTCATTCATATGACGGCGAGGGTGGCCTCACAGTTCCACATTCAATCGAACCAAATTTTCGTGCACTTTTTCGAGTGTATGGTGTCGTATCTCGGTAATGACATCACGAATGTTAAACTTCAAATCCTCAAATGTCCTTGGTTTGTCGGCATAACACTTTTCTTTAACGTTACGCCACAGATTTAATCAAATTGTGTCAAATCGTGGCTTCTTGGCGGCCAATTGACATCAACAATTCGGCTAATTAAATGATCATCAAACGTTTGACGCAATAAGTCGATTGTGGCATGAGATGTGTGGCAAGTTGCACCATCCTGTTGAAGCCAAACATGGGTCACATCAATACCATGAAGAGCGTTTACAAAAAAAAATCAGTTCTCATGGTGCAATAGGTGGCTCCATTGATCGTAATGGTTGTGTCGTACTCATTTCAAACGAAATGATGTTTTCACTCCACAAGCCACACCAAACAGTCACTCATAATGGGTGTTTTAGCGTCTGTAAGACCACGTATGAGTTTTCTGAGCACCAAATACGGTATTGTTGCTTATTAACGTACCCACCAAGAAAAAAATGAGCTTCAGCCATATCACATACATACATACATAATTGGCCATTACAACCCTTCAGTCAGGATTACAGCCTATCTTCTCACACCACTTGTATTGTGTGTGTTAATTTTATACAAGAGTGGCGGGACCTACAGTTTAAAGTCGACTCCAAGCGACATATTTTTGAGAAACTTTTCATGGCAATTTTATTTACTCTCAGAGTTTTTGCCAAAAATCGCAGCCGAAGTAATATTTTTCATATTTTCGTTTTGATGTCTGACCTGGGGTTGGAATCGTGGTCTTACGTCTAATAAGCCAACACATTACCTACTAGACTACGGCGACTTCAAAAGATGATTTTTTCTGGAGAAATCAACATCATCGTGCAGTTTCTCGTTGGCCCATACGTAGATCTATTCATTACGTTCAGTGGAGATAGTGTACTTAAATTTGTGACAGAATGGAATGACATAAGTATTGCTAGATTCGAAATAACCTGTGGTTCAAATTTAAACCGATAGATAGCCCACTCAATATAAAGTATCAACGTGACTTTTCGTTTATGGCATATCGTAAAAATTGCTTGTTATAGGAAGCTTAAGAAAAAGTAGTTTTTAAACACTACGTTTCACTAAGTCCGCTCAATAGTATTGCGTTATAATCGCTTTTCATTAAACTTAATGACACGATGAACTTGTCACTTGTAAATACTCAATCATCTTATATCGCTTAATATTTTATGCCGTTTCTTGAAAATGTCTAAGCACTAACATAAATTAAATCACAAGAAATTTTCTTGTAAATGGAAACAGATTTGTGATGATGTTCTCATAATTCCTGTCTGTCCAGTAATATCCCAAGCATAAATATTTTTTTCTTTTTGCAAAATCCCTTTGTGTGTAATACAATAAATAATTTCCTTTTTGGCCACAATTATTCTAATGTTCAAACAGAATCACGTCGAATTCTCATATTGCTCGTAAGAGATTTCTAAACAATTTTCTCATTCTGTAAGTAAATGTTTGTTTGGACAATTGTTCGATAACCAAAAATGTGGCCACGCAGTTATCATTGTATTCCATTCAAGAGGTGGTAATGGTGGCGTGATACTGTTATTTAAAATACAAAAATAAACACACACACATATAAAGGCAACCAAGAAAAAGTACGAAGTGAATTTATTCTTGCCTTCTACACTCTATTCAAATGATTTATTTATCTCTTCCGTCGTGAATATCTGCTTTGGGTATTATAATTAAAAAAAAAAAAATTATCAGCAGCTTCTTATTGTGACGATATAATAGGCTTTTTTTGATTGTTCGTGCATTTTGTGTCTGTTTTTGTTTCTTTGCCTTTTTTTTAGAATTTTCTGTATAATTTCAATAATTTCTTTGGTTGTCATTTCTAGTTTCCCCACAGAGATGACCTTGTGGCGTTGAAACAAGTTTTAATTGGATTTCTACTAAAGCACGTTTTTCTGCAAAAGATAATATTTTTCTATACAAAAAAAGCAGAAGAATAAGTTTAAAAGTTTATTCGTATTTTTTTTTCTGAAGTAATAATTAAATTTTGTGAAAATATAAAGACATAGTCGAACCAACAGAAATGTGTAGCTTCTCTTATGTTGTGTCTTTAATTTTATACGTGTGAGGCGAGACCTACAGTTTAAAGTCCACTACGAAGAACAAATTTTTAAGAAATTTTCGTTTCAGTATTATTTACTCTCAGATTTTTTGCCAGAAATCTTCTGAGAAGAATTCACCGACGATATATTTCCTCATATTTAGTTTTGTTGGAGATGTCTGAACTGGGGTTTTAACCCAGACCTCACGCCATCCTCTAAACTACTAGGACTTGCAATATATATTGTTACGTTTCTACCTTTAAAAACGTTTCAAATATAAGCTCGTAGATTGCAAATAAAAAATAAAAATCAATTTATGTTCAGTTTTAATTAAATTCTTTATCATTCGCACAATTTTGTAAGCCACTGTTCACAACTCGTTTTAACAACGACAATTGCTTTATTTGTTATTCCTCTGTTTATGCCCTTTGCGATAAGCAATAACAACTATTACAGAATTGTTGTGTAGGCCTTTGTGCGGAGATCGTCAAACCACGATTGCTTACTTCACACCAATGCGTCTTCACACAAAACTGACTAAACTTCTACTCCGACTCTTGCCTCTTTTGTCTTGAATTTTATATAGTGAAGTAAACAGTTTGATGAAGGTTCTTGAAGGTGAATTCGTTGTTTACATTTTTTTATGCCTTCTTGTTTGTTGTTAGTGTATTTTACTTACGTTTGTCCTTGCAGTGTTGTTGTTGCTTGTTGTTTACTTCTTTAACTCTCTTTTGTGAATAGTAATGTTGTTGCTCTATCGATTGTTAATCAAGTAAACTAGTCCGTTCTTTTGTTTTTGTAGCTTTTGTTTAAGATTTTAATGTTTAACGGTGTTACACCATTTCCATTTTCGTAACAATATTGTTAAGAAACTCAGTAGTGTCATACAATGCTCGTCACCAACTTAAAATCCACTTTTTCGTGATGCATTGCACTTTCTTGGATATCGTGTTGATTGGTGTTGCCCAAATTCAACAATTTTACTCGTGCTCGTAGCTATTCATCCAGTAATAGGCCTGATCGCTGAAAATGATTTTTCGTTGAATATCAGGGCCAATTGCCAACTGCTCAAAGTTCGATTGTCTCTGCTATAATACCCTATAAAAACGTCTTTTTTTAATTTTTTATGCCTTTCAAAGTATTTAATATCCTAAAAAGACACGACTTGACTTCCTGTTGTCAAGGGTCAAAAAACTTTGCCAATAAATGCAAAATGATTTATAAATGAAGCGTTTCGTTACGGTGCGAAACTCTGCATATGTATGTTGTTAGAGGGCTTACAATCACACTTAATATAATTACTTTTAAGTTGCCAGTTGCCAGTTGTCAGTGTGTAATGAAATAATTATTAACAGTTATAGCAACAAACCCATCAACACAGTAATAAAACATTTCGCATATGGTCTCTTTCACATTATTATGTAATTTAAATTCGATTTGAACTGAATGTTATACATATACATACATACATACAATATACAGAGTAAAACAAAATTAATTATTATTTAAAATTATTACTTTTAACCAGTTAAGTTAACAAACAAACAGTCAAGATAAAACAATTAACACAACTTATTCAACACTATTTTCAATTGAGCTTTTAATATCCTTAAATTGAAAGTATGAACGAGTTTTTATTATTCTGCCGTACCAATGTAAAATACAGCACTAGATGGGGAACGTATTATTATTTTAATTTAATGCCTCATCGACTTAAATAACAGAAATGAAAAGCCATTAACCCTTTCACAACCACCATTATTAATTAAATTGTAATTACAATTCAATAATATTTAGCGGTTTGTCGGTTTATAAAAGTATTCTTTATAAATTCTATAAACAACATGTCAAGGGATCAACTAGAATAAGGAGTTTCAAAAACTGCATTATCTGTATATTAGGCCTGGAGTATAGCCATAAATTTTTAAAACAATATTCAACGAAATGCTGTGAGATTAGTCACGTCTTAATAAGTAGTGTCAACAATACCACAAGTCAACGATACCGAGGAAAGGGTGGGTGAGAACAAAAGCTGTTTCGAGATTAAGGCATTAGCATTGAACAGATAATGAAAAATCAAGGATATTACAGGAATTTATTTATACTATAATCTTTTATATACGTATACTCGTATGTACTTTGTACTACATTCTCAAATTGTCATTTTTGTACGTCAGAGATAATGAAACTATTTGTTTAGTTTGACTCGCGAAAATATCATAATTAAAAATTAAAAACATGGAAATTTTTTTTTTTTTGATGTGATGCATCACAAAGATGCATCGTTGTTATATCGATTTTTCACAACAAAAACATCGATGTTTTTCATGAATCGATTGATTTTGTTAATAAAATTGAACTGAAATGGCTTAAGCTGGATTCACCCATGGTTTCGGAACAATTTAGTTTTTTGAGAGTTTGTTCTGAAACGATTCACTCACTTCGAACAATTGTTCTGGAAAAACAAGGCTACCATATGAAATATATTTGTAAACGAAGTATTAGTTTTACTATTTTATTAGCTTTCTATCAAATTTGCTTATAAATATTGAAGTATCTAGCAGCACTGTTCAATTCTATCGGAACAAAATTAAACTAATTTAAGCTGAAATTTTTCCGACGAAAATTTACTCTTCCTCTCTCTCTCTCTTCTCTCTCTTAAAAAGAAAACGTCAAACTCCATATAAAAATACAAAAATTTTGTTCCGCAACCATTGGTGAATCCAGCTTTACTGTTACGCGAAGATACTATAATACTACGACCTGGTGATTTATTTTACTGCCCTCATATTGAGTATGACTTTTACGTCCCTCCCAATGCTATTGTTTAAAAAATTCACAACTGCCTGTCTAGTAGGCAACATGCACTTACGTGCAACTATGTTCTCCAGTGATTCGTTCTCCTCATAACTTAATTTACATGCTAATATTGAATTGATTTCTACTCCATACGATGAGCTCCAATTCCTAGTAATATTTTTAGACTATATTTGATGTAAGACACAAATATCTTCCCACTATAACTATCAAGCAAAGTTTAATTTGTCTCAAGCTAGTCTCGAGTGGGGACAGTCTTCTCCATATCTTTGCTTTCGTAGGATATAGACTTGTAAACTCCTTTTCCTATACTCATCGGTTTCGTGGCTTTGCTTTTCTAAATTACTGCTCGTCAAGTCGTATGTACTTCCTGTCCAATTTATATTAACACATCTTCCGATGACATAAACTCCTGCTTGGAATACTCATTCAGTTGAATTACTTAGTCTAGATCAGAGGTGGCACAAAAAAACATGATTAAAATGTGAATGTAGTTGTGAGAAGCATGTGTATAACCCAAAGGAAAATTCTTAGTCATATTTTCAAATGTATGTGTATGTAGTGGAAAATATAGAAACAATGTAAAGCGCTAAATCCCTAAAGAACAGCGTACTTAACTTGACAAATATTCTTCCAAAAATCGAGATAATTTTTATTGTTATTAGTGCAACCTACTGTAATATTTTTTTTTTGCGATCGTATACAATCTGAAACCTGAAAAAAGCGACATGAACCTTCTTCTCTAGAAGCTGACAAGCAAGTGAATGCATTGATGTTCGTGTCCTATGTGTGTAAACAACAGAAGTTGTTCGTTCCCCAGGGGTCATTGGTGTCGACCTCTGGTGTAGACATACAGATTCGTAATGGAGTGGCGGAATCTACATTTTAAAGTCGACTCCGAACCACAGATTTTTAGAAACTATCATGGCAATTTTATTTTTTCTCAGAGTGTGTTCCAGAAATTTAATGAGAGGAATTTGCGGAGAAATATTTTTGTATTTGGTTTTGATGTCTGACCTGGAGGCTTGAGCCGTGGCCTCAAGTCTAATAATCTAACACACTACCTACTAGACTACGACGACTTCAACTTGGTCTAGAGCTGTCAGATAATCGATGTTGATGAATAAAAAAACATCAAATTGTATCGATGTATCAATAAAATACAGTGTTTTTAAAACATCGATGTATATTACCATCACTAATGCCTTCCAGAAAGCATTTTGCTTCATTTCGGTTTTGTCTTGACGGTGATTCATTTTAATATTCATGGAAAAAAAAGAAGTTATTTAGCGATGAGGCCAATTTTTGAATGAACGAGTACGCGATCAAACAAAATTGTCGAATGAAATGTTGCATGAAATCCAAGAGTAGATACCAAAAAAGTGTTTGGTGTGAATATTAGGCTGGCGGCACCATCTGTCCATATTTAGACACTATCGGTCACCTTGAATACTATGCAAGAAGGATTAAACTCGTTATCATCTCACGTGTGGGTGATATGAACTGGCTACCGAGATCGTCTGATTTGATTCCATTAAATTGTTTATTAAGGATTTTTTAAATCTCTGCAGAGTTTTGCAGATTTTCAAATAATCTACAAAACACAATGGTCCTCAAAGACAACATAACATATGCCAACAGTCAAACTGAACATTTCGAATACGCTCTACCCTAAAAAGTCGTGGCGGACATTTAAACAATGTTATATTCCTCACATAACGGCATCAATAAGTCTTTCAAATGAATTGAAAATAATGACACAATATGATTTGAGGCCACGGATCAAATTCCAAGTCAGACACATGAAAAAATATTTCTTCAGCCACTTTCTCTCAGCAGATTTCTGGCAAAAACTCTGAGACAAAATAAAATTTCTATGAAAAGTTTTTCAAACATTCATCATTCGTAGTCGATTTTAAACTGTATGTCCAGCCACTCATGTATAAACACATGAGTAGTGGTATGAAAAGCTGGGTCGTAATTTTGACTGAAGGGTTGTAATGTAAATTGATGCTGTAGTACTTACTTTATAAAATATTACATCTGAGGAATCTGAATAAGCGTTTAATGCTTTAATGTTTTGAGGTTCTTATACCATAGTACTGAATGAGAAAGTCTCCACAAAACTAAAACTAATTGCATAAAAAAAGTTAAATTTAAAATTTAATCCGAATTGACTTTCTATTGAAATAAAAACGTGAAACGTGAATAATTAAATTATTAATTAAAAAGAAGGGACTATTATTATTATAAATTAATTATTTCAAATTAACCACACAAACAATAGATTTTATATAATCTGTGAAGTTGATTAAACATTGTTGCCGATTAATTTTTTATTCTTCTCAGTTATTTAATTAATTTCCCTTCTTTAAAGTTCCTATAAGAGTAACTTTTTTTGTCGATAACAGTATGGTACATGGTATATAAACAAATCAGCATTTAAAATCAAACTCCGAGTCTTTAAGTGTATTGCAAAGCATTAAATATGTTGCAATTAAAAGTTTAAATTATAGTCACAATCTGCTAAAATACTCATTTTTATATACCTGCTCTATCTTACCATATCTTTAGTCAATTATTTCTTCTGTTTTCCATAGTTTTGCTACCTCTTTTCAAACCAAAGTGTATTTAACCTACCATACAATAATATTGATGCGGATGTAAAAATTTTAAAATTAAGTTCATTTCATTATATTTTATTTGAATATTTTTTATTTGTTTGTTTGTTTTTGTTGTTTTTATTTTTCTCCAAAAGCGAACAGTTATAGTGAAAATATATTTCCGCTCTTCAAAAAGTGTAACAACCTTTCATGCAAATTTATGTTTTTGATTTCTTTTTTTCTCATTTTTTTTTTTTGTTACGTTTTCTTTTTTTTCCCCGTTGAACACAAGAGTGTGTGCATTTTGTTTAATCGATTTGGATACAATCTCCGCACGAGTAGTTTTGTGAAAGCTATGATATGCCATACAAGATGGGAAATAATTTTATTTTTTACATTACGTAGCCTTAACATGCTGTAGCAGCCAAAGTTTGGCCCTAAACACTAATGGTATGAATATGTGGTTCTTCCTTGGACACTTTTGTGAAATGTGCTGCAAAATATAAATTCTGTTGTCTTCTGCATGGTTGGACATTATCGTCGAATGACGCTACACTGGCTGTTGCCACGTATATGTTAATTTTTCTGACAGATCTGGGATATTGAGAGTGTCATGATTACCATTATGTATGGTTATATTGATATTCATACATATGTACATATCGATAAATATATGTACATATGTACATATATTGTATTCATACATACATATGTGTGTGTATATAGTTTTCATGATATCCCAACGAATGTTTGTTTCTTTGCAAAAGTCTGCAAAACACCATAAAAACACAGAAAAAAACATTGAGATTGTTAAACAGATCTTGAGCGATGCGACAGTTAATAAAATACGCACAGTTTACATGAGAAGGCATATGTTATGCACATATGCTAACCACATTGATAATATTAGTATTAGGAGAGATAATTGCTGCCTTTTACAAGTATTGAAAAAGAATCGGTAAAAATGGATCTGTGACAGTACACGAGCAGAGAGTACATAAATTTGGATCATTAAGTGTACACTTCAAGTTACTTTTTTAAAGAGGTGGACAAATTCCACTATCTTCATACAGTCTTAAGTAAAATGTTATCAGTTTGCAAATAATATGGAGAGTAATAATTAACAGATTTTATTATCATCTTAATAACTGCACTTGAATCTGATATTATAAGTGAAGATTAAATACCGCAGGCATTGAGCAAGCAGATAAAGATACCATTTGCTTTGACGGCAAATCAAAACGGCTTTATGTCGATATTGTTGTTGATAGGTGCTTTAAGGTACAATGCCTACGTTTTCTTGCACATATCTTGCGTATGTGCGTATGACTGAAATATACTTTCGAGCTGTACCTGAAGTGAGGCTCAGAAGAGAAAACTGGTGAGAGAAAGAGCGCATGTAATCGAGACGCTGCTCATTATATTTTAATTCAGTCTTAAGTGTTTTAGTTGCCGTAGTCTAGTAGGTAGGGTGTTGGCTTTTAGTCGAAAGGTCAGGGATCGAATCCCCAGTCAGACATCAAAAACGAAATATGGAAAAAATGTTTCTTCGACGGCTTCCTCTCAGCAGATTTCTGGCAAAAACTCTGGGAGTAAATAAAGTTGTCAGGAAAATTTCTCCAAAAAATACGCTTATGTATAAAATTAACACACACACCAAACGACAAGTTTTTGAGAAACTTTTCTTGACAATTCTTTTATTAACTCTCTGAGTTTTTGACAGAAAATATTTCTCTCATATTTTGTTTTGTTCGTGACGTCTGACCTGTGGGGTTAGACCGTAGTCTCACGTCTAATAATTCAACTATTGTTACGAGAAAATTCTTTTCACCAGGGTCTTAAGTATGTGCATTCGATTTCTATATTTTTAGAGGTTAAATAATATTTTGTTCAAGCAAATTGAAAAAGAAAAAGTGCAAAGATCAAATCGGGTACTCCGATGGTCTAGTTGGTAGTGTGCTTAACATCAATTCCCACTAGAGGGACACTGGATGTTTCGTTATTGCTTGATTGTTGACATTATATAAGATTCACCGCAATGGAAAAAGTAAGTGAGAATTATTACAAATCAATTCTCGTGAAAAAAAAAATTGACAAAAGTTTTACCCTGGTCCTTTCAAAAAAGGCAATGTTTTAAAAATAAAATTTGCCGCACACTATACCAATTACTGTTATTCCAACATAACGCACTGCATGAGCAGAAGTCATCTCCCGAGTGTTGACCTTAAAAAAAAAATTCAATTTTTGTGTACTTAAAAGCGAATTATAATTTTCCAGATGATAAAAATTAAAAATAATTTAACTTCTAGCCTTAGAAGTCTAGCTTCTCACACCACTTATGTTGCCTAGAGAAGCCTGACTTCTCACACCACTTATGTTGAGGGTATTAATTTTAAACATGAGTGGCGGGACCTACACTTTAAAGTCGACTGCGAACGACAGGTTTTTGGGAAAGTTTTCATGGCAATTTTATTTTCGCCGAAGAAATATTTTTTGAAACTCCTTATCCAATTCATATATTTATTATGCCGGAAACCCTCTCAAATAACATCTTATTTTAATCACTAGTTGCGTTTTCCGTGTCTCCTCTTTATTTTATTTTTTTTTTTTTTGGATTTCTCATTTGTATTCTTTCTTGGATAAAATTTTAAGAAAACCCGTTCATATGTGTCAATATTGTTGAATTTTTATTTTATTTACTCTAAAGAAAGTCTATTGATTCACTGGGATACAAAATTTTGAAAAAAAATGTGTGTGTTTATTTGCAATGTGTATGCCAATGAATTAATGTGACGACAACCTACAATAGGTAAACGTGACAAATGATGATGAGTTCTGTGCAAGACATACCAAACGACAACCGATGAAAATGAAGAAGGCCAGAGTTTGTTAAGTTTATAACATAACGTTGATTCATTAGGAGATCTTTTTTGGTTTTATTTTTTTAAAGATTTTGTTTATCGTGCACTTTGTTTGTTTGTTTGTTTGTTTATTTATCTTTCAGTATTTGCATATGACAACCACAGAGCAAATGTACAGCAATAAACGGAAACTAAAGGAAGTATTCACACTGGTGATTAAAAGTATTGCCATTATGCAGCATGCTTTAATATGGTAGGAGGACTAGAGACAACATTAGGGTATTACTTGTTGCGCACGAACATAGAAATTAACAAGATAAAAAGGTAATAAAGATATAAGGACTACAGATGCTAATGTTGAGTTTCCCATGAGAAAATATATCACCGAAGACACGACAATTTTTTTGAGAATACTCTATGACAATTTCGTTGCAAGTGTAAACACTTTACTAAAAAATCAGATACAATGAAAGTATCTAAAGGGAAAAAGATGTTATTATATCTGTTGTTGTTGTTGTTGTTGATGATGATGATGATGATTATGGCAACGAAGATGGCAATGATGTTGTTGATTGCTTAGCAACAAAACACAAAAAAGAAAACAAAACAAAATAAAAAAATAAAGAAAAAAATAAAACAAATTGTATAATAAAACAAACTGAAAAACGTAAAGCAACCAGCGAACGGATAAATCGCTTAGCAACACCTTAGCAAATGTTGATGTTGATGTTGATGTTGATGTGTATTATTTGTAGTTGCATGAGCTTAACACTTTGTTGGTTGGCTGCGGTTGTTGGTGGCATAGAAAAAATAAGTTTGTTTTTTTTGTATTTGAAAACAAAAATAAAAAATAAAAAAAAGTAACATGAAAAATAAAAATTGGGCTTATGAACTCGGAAAATGGCAACGCTTGAGTTCATTGACGAACAATGTTATTGACATTAACGCTATTTGCTAAACGTGTATTGTTTCACAATAATTCTTCTTCTTTTTTCCGTTTTTTCTCTTTCTGTTTTTATTATTATTGCTTTTGCAAATTACTATTTTTCTTTTATTTTTATTAAAAAAAAAAAAATTTGAAAACATAGAAAACAACGTACGTACGAATTTGTCAAAGAATCATTTGGAAAGCTAAGACAGTAAATATTATTTATTTCTCTAAGTATGTACATATGTATGTATGTACGAATAAATTTAAATATTGAGAATTACTTTTCAAATTACCACGTTTAAAAAAAAATGTTAGTTTTGCATAAAACGAGGATTTAAAAATATTACTCTACAGCCGAACCAGGCAAAATTTTAAAATCATTGTGATTTAGTTGATGACATATACGATAAGTTCATGAGTTCATGACTGACAAGACAGTTTCTATTGGCATTATGATAAATAAATAATGCCTCATGTTTAATCTAAAAACTCCACTAAGTTGCTGTAAAGTTCTACATCTGCTGCATCTTTCCAAGCAATTGAATTGTAGAATGGGTTACAGATAGTCCGACTGGACCTGACAGATCAGTTAAGCGAGTTAAATAAAGCATTGTACCGATTGTGTAAATTCTGAGAAATACTCTAACCACATATAGGTTTTCCACACGTTAATAGTTATAAGTTGGATGTGTTGCCGAGCAGTTTGTGGGTGTAATAATTGTAAGAAGTTTTTCAGATGAATAAATATTATGAAGTCGCCGTAGTCTAGTAGGTAGTGTGTTGGTTCATTAGTTAGTGGTCATGGTTCAAACTCCAGGTGAGACATCACGATCAAATATGAAAAACATTTCTTCGATGACTTTTTCTCAGCAGACTTGTGGCAAAAGCTCTTTCAGTAAATAAAAATTGCCATGAAAATTTTTTTAAAAAAATCTGTCATTCGGAGTCGATTTTAAACTGTAGGTCCCGCCACTAATGGATAGAATTAACACATACAACATAAGTGGTGGTAGAAGCTAGCTTGTAAACCTAACTAAAGGATTGTAATAACCAATACATTATATAGGATTCAACGTTCCAAAAATTACTGTGCCATCACGTCTTGTTAGGGAAAGTACAGCTGGTTGTTGTTCAAAACCAAGAATTTTGTTAAGGTTTTTTAAGGTTTTTAAGAAGCACTTGACCTTAACAAATAATTTAACAGACGTCTCTTACTTTCCGAATTACTATTTCTGATCTGGGATCCCTATAGCGGGATACTATATATCAGTGATGTCTTCATTAGCAGGTCTTTTATTCAAAATCTACGTTTAACGTTTTTTATGCGCTCTTCTGTATTGTTGATGGCTGCTTCAATTGTTCAATTTTCTTGTATTTGCAAATATTGACGATAAAAAATTTCTACAAAACGGTACCACAAATTAAATTTGAAATTCATGGCTCAGAATAACTTTCCGAATAGAAAGAATTTGACACAAAAAAATTTGAAAGTGAAAAAATGTAGTGTTCACTAGTAATTATAGTGTATGGTCGATGCACTTCCCCTAGCAAAGATAAATGAAAAGAAAAATAAATTGGTAACTATTCGAACCTTGCCCCAAGCCTAGCGCTAACCTAGCTTCGTGTTAACGTTTTCATCATTCTTGATATAGTCGATCTCTGTGCTTTATCTTTATAAATATAGGATCAGAATCCATAAACCTGTGCAATATTTGTGTTGTGATTAGTATGGCCAAATAGCATTTCATAAGTTAGCACTAAAATTTTGAGGGTTTATTATCTAAATTTGCTTGTGTGTCTGATTAAAGTTTTAATTTAAAACTTTTAAGTTTTAAGAAATAATAAAGACACTAAAGAAAACCGCAATGCTTAGAAGCTAATACCAATTATGGAAATCGAAATACATATTAAATGTAAAAGCAATATTTGACAATTAAATTAGAGTAAGGTTAGGTATTCTATTTATTATTTCTTTTTTTACTCATTAGAAATTCGTTTGGCAACATTACTCTAAACCGATAAAAAACAATATGATTCTGAAATCGTTGTTAATACAGGCAGTGTAATCTGAAATTTAATGATATTTTTAAACATTTAAAAATAATTTTTCTTTTTTTTTCTGAACAAGCCAACACCTCGCATTAACGTTTATAAATAAATATCGTCATCATAATAATAATCGCCTCATCACCACGTAATTTGTTCTGAAACAAAAAAACAAAAAAAAAACAAAAAAAATTTGAAATAAAACTGAACATCGCGTGTTTTAAAGTGTCATGTACTTTATTCATCATGTGCACCTCTTAAATACCTTTTGGTTGTCGTTGTTTCATTTATACAACATACGCGTCCTCAGATCAGAAATGTTTTAAGTTGGTCAAGTCAGTGGTTGCATGTGAACCCAAAAAAAAAAAAGAAGAAAAATTTAAAAACATACACACAAAAAGAATCCATAAGCATGGCTAAAAAAAACTTTTAAGGGTTATTAAGTGAAATTTTGTAAATTATTAAAACAACAACAACAAATAAAAATATATTTAACAACTCTCCTCTATATGCCATATACGATGTAAAGTGTGTGTATTTTTAAGAAATTTCTTCATATACACGTACTTTCATTCGGGCCTCTATATACTTATATGTATGTATGTATACATATGTATGTATGTATGTATAGATGTATAATATTTAAAAGTACGTAATTTACCTGCTAACAATAACCGTGTTTAGTAAACTGTTTTACTTCGTCATGTACTCACTCGTGTGATGTATTTTGTATCCCAAAAAAGTTACGCTGTGTAATAAATGTATTGTAAAAAATCACGTATCCATGAAATGAGGCTAATATACCAATTTTTTCCACCTTTATTTTGTGTTTTTCTTTATTTCATTTTTATTACCCGCATTATATTTAATTTCTTTGTTTCGTTTCATATTATCGGCTGCAATTAATAAATTGAAACACAACATAAAGGTACACTACATATGATAATTCATATGATAATACAAGAAATTCAATTGCATTTCCAATCAAGATTCATCAAGATTCATTATCTATT
Source organism: Sarcophaga bullata (assembly GCA_005959815.1). Taxonomy (NCBI): domain Eukaryota; kingdom Metazoa; phylum Arthropoda; class Insecta; order Diptera; family Sarcophagidae; genus Sarcophaga; species Sarcophaga bullata. The sequence goes on along the minus strand of QOCX01000045.1, from coordinate 117,597 downwards.
AACAGATTTGTGTTTTAACAACGATTTGCAAATATTTTAAATTAAAACCGTTCCTTAATTAAAATCCTTATAATTTTTGTTTTGTAATTACAACAAACATACGGGATTATGATTGACAGGAGAATACATTAATTTGTGCATGCCTATGCTCTGAACTCTTTTATTGTAATAACAATCGCTATTCAAGGCAGTCTTGACTGTAATAAAAATGTATTTTCCTAGTTAAATAAAACATTTAAATAAGTTCACACATATAAAATGTGGAAAGCAGTTGTGTAATGCAGATTCAATATATTCTTTTAATGAAATAACAACAGAATTTTACCGCATCATCGTAGGTTTTAGGCCTAGAGTCAAATATGTTTCTACTTCTTAGGTATTTGAAATATAAGGTAGACATAACAATTTTAAAAATTAAAAGATTTGCTTATAAATGTTCATTTACTCTTTAACTCTTTATGTCGAGTATACTCGTCACAGCGAAAAAAAATTAATCAAAAAAATGCATTCAAATGTTATGAAAACTTCAAAATCTTGTAAGTCTTTCTCTTTGCTTTTTTCTGTTTTACCGTGATGGACAGAGAGTGTATTTGTAATGTTATTTTCGCACTACTATTTGTGGTTTTACTGTTTCTGCTACAACAAAATATTATGTTTTTTAATTTATTTGCTACTGTTTTAGCAATATCAGTTTGAATGCCATGTATCCATCCACTCATCCACTTGAAATAGGTGTAGAAAAAAAAAATTAAAGATTTGTTTATAAATGTTCATTTACTCTTTAATTACTTATGTCGAGTATACTCGTCACAGCGAAACTTGCATAAGGACGAGTATATTCGTCGTTCCTTAGGAAGGTAAAATAAGCTTTACTTATTTTAATAAAAAATACATAAATACATACATAATGGGTCATCACAACCCTTCAGTCAGGCTTACGACCAAGCTTTTTACACCACTTATGTCGAATGTGTTAATTTTATACAGAAGTGGCGGGTTTTGTTTTTAGAAACTTTTTATGACAATTTCATTTACTCTCATAGTAAGTCGCTAAAGAAACCGTGAACAAAATTTGTGTTCCGAAACAATTTTTCTTATACGGAGTTTGACGTTTCTCTTTGTGAGAGAAAGAAAGTTAATTTGCTTTGGAACAATTTCAGCTTGAATTGGTTTAATTTTAATTTTTGTTCCGAAACAAGTGGACAGTACTTCCAGATACTTCAATTTTATAAGCAAAATTGAATAAAATAGTAAAACTAACACATCGTTTACAAACTTATTTCACAAGGTAGCCTTGTTTTTCCAGAACAATTGCTCGAAGTGGTTGAATCCTTTTAGAACAAAATCTCAAGAAACTAAAATTGTTACGGAACAACCATTTTGTTCCGAAACCATGATACTAAAATTAATTTCAGATTTGTTTTCTTGGTATTTGTTTCTATTAAATTAATAACGTTACATAGAAAATATTGCCATTGTCAGCGTACAAGATTTCGTTTCAGTTGTAATTAATTTAAAGTATAATAAATTCCAGCAATAACAACGACATGAACAAAAGGCAAAACAACAATGGCAACAATGGCAATAATATGATAAAAGAAAAAAAAAGATACTCTCTGCCTTTGGACATTAAAGTCGGCTTCTATTGAACATGAAATAACCAACAGAACAGCCATAGTTATAGTGTTTACTTGTCAATACAATTTGTTCTCTGCTGCCATAGTTTCAACCTCACAATCCCTCTATCAATTGGAATGATAGTCTATTAGTTGAGTGTGAAGTTATATTCTTTGGAATGGTATAGACATTGAGAGATTCCAAAAAATAGTATTTCAGGGCTATTATAATGGAGTTGCGGTAAGGCAAAAAAGTTCAAACCGAAATATACAATTTGTTTTAAATTAAATCTACACACATACATACAAAATATATTGAAACTACAGACCCATCATCATGATTACAACCTAGCTTTTCATACCATTTACGTTGTGTATGCTAATTTTGTACGTTAGTGGCGGGATCTACAGTATGAAGTCGACTTCGAACGAAAGATTTTAGAAAAACTTTTGAGTTTCTTCCAGAAATCTGCTGAGAGGCAAGAGCTGAAGAAATATGAATTTATATATAGTTTTGTTGGAAATGTCTTATCTGGGACTTGAACAGTTTTCTCACTTCTAATAGGCCCATACACTATCTACTAGACTACGGCGAGTACCACAGAATATTTTTGGTAAAATGTATCTTCCAGAGTAATCACCATTGCTTAATAACGATAAAATAATGTACATAAGACCTTAGTTCGACCGTCCTTAAAAAATTTGTGCTCTTAGAATTGTCCGCAGAATAGTCATCAATCAAGTAGGTTCCCTTAAATATCAACTAACAATTGCTAGTCATTCATCATAAGCAGTCACCACATACCCCAGAGATCTGGCGTCCCAAACGGTTGCAAAGTTGAAACAACTGCAATTTATATCTCAACCAACTGCCAAATTCAAATTTAGAGATTAATTACGTTCTGAAATCAATAATAAGCTTGAAGATACTTTCACTTATACCGTGAAATATTGATATCATATGTGACAAAACGAGAACAATATTAGAAGCGAACAATAACAGAAGCGTGAGAAGAATACAAATATTGAAATCTTTCATTCTTTGTAAATGCAAATAAGATTTCTTAAAATGTGCATCGAGTTTGATGGTATGTACAAAACTACTTATAACAATATTGCTGGATATGCTAATACTCGTACAAGGTACAGTAGAATATCAACATGTTTACAACAACATGTTCACTTTCATAGAATTCTCGAGAAGGCGAAGACCCGAAACTTCGCGTACGAGAACATTTATTAGACTGTTCACGTCGCTATATAAAAGGCATGGCAAAGTATGCAAAGTCGGAGGTAAGGTTCAATCAGTCTTGTGTGAAGACGCGTTGCGTGTAAAGTCAGCAATTGTGGTTCGAAGATCTCCGTTACAAAGATCTACAGAGGAATTGTGTAGTGATTGTTGTTGTTTATCGCAAAGGACATAAACAGAGGAATAACAAATAAGGTAACTGTTGTTGTTAAAACCACTTGTGAATAGTGGCAAGCAAAATTGTGCGATTAATAAAGAATTTAATTAAAACTGAACACAAATTTATTTTTATTTTTTATTTACAATCTGCGAGCTCATATCACAAACGTTTTTAAAAGTTAAAAATGTAACAATATGTTGTTGTACTGTATTTACCATTGAATAAATAAAAATAAAGTAATACATTAGAAAGAAAGTAAATTTTATTACAATTTAATATTTTTTTTACATAAAATTGTATGCTTTAAAAATATTATTTTGATCGGTTATAGCCCATATTCGTTACCAACCACATACTCTTTCAATACGCATTTAGCTCCTGTTCATATTCCAGTTCTCTATTCATGTTCGCTTCAAAACACCCCTAATGAAATTATTTTTCTTTTATATGTACTCCTCGAATGTATATGATAAACATTCGTTTCCGGAAATAACTTTTTCTCTAATCCAATATATGTTTGTATTATAATTCCTATTGTCATTTCGCATTAGAATACCTAGAAGTTCATTCATTTCGTATATTAAATAGAGAATATTTATTCCATATTCAATTAAATCAAATTAAATTGATTTTGTTCTCGCTCTACAAAGTGTGTGTAGGTTTCGCTTTTATCTTGTTTCCAATTTTTTTTTTTTTTTTGTTGTAAATAATTAAAACCTAAGAAGTCATTCAGGTGTTCCTTATTTACACGTATGGCCACGTATTGCCAGAAAATATAGAAAAAAAGAGAGTCTGAAATAAAGTTAATTGTGTGGCAAATAAAAACGGAAAATTATTAAAACATACTTAAAGTTTAAGTTTTATTTAAAAATTAATGATTATATGGTAGGCAATGAATATGTTTTGGTTTTTCTATTGTTCTCAGGAGTGGATTTCTGGTTGACTTTCTTAAAAATTATTGAAATAATACGAGGTCTGTTCAGAAATTTCCCTTGCTTTTATTTTGTGAACAGACCTTGTATATTCTATAATAATGCCATAATTTGCAGGCTTGTAAAGAGTGAAGAATTATTCTCATGCAATACATTTTTCTTTATTCAAATGACACTGTGGCTAAAGCTACTTGAAAGGGGCATTCTTTTCATTTTACATTTTCCAACAGCTATTGGTCCCTTGGTAACAAATTCTATCATCATTTTTCAAAAATAATAATTTCGAGACTTTTTCATACGTGTGTTATGATGAAATTCATATACGATAAAGTAAATTGTACATACAGTGAACAGCAAAAGTCTTAGTACGGCAATATAGTATTTTAGTAATTTCATGAATTTTAGCGAAAAGTTTGTATAAAAATTTAAAGTATTTATATTGATTTCATTAAGTTATTCCCGTTATATTGTAAAACAAACAAATTTCTTATGTTTTTCGCATAACGAAAAAAAGAAATAAGGAAAATATTCTGGTGACTCATTTTGGGAGCGTTCAAACACGATTTTAATTTACTAATGTAATGTAAATTTATGAATGTAACGATTTTTAATAAAAAAAAGAGGTGTTAGCAGTGCTTTTTCGTTAAATATTGCGAGGCGTACTTACATTTTTGTGGTCCCAAAATGCAGACTCACCAGCACCGAGCAATTAGTTTGTGGTCACCAGAATGTTTTCGTTATATTTCTTTTGTTTTGTGAAAAATATAAAAAATTTGTTTGTTTTACCATAGAACAGGAATAAATGAATGAAATAATTAGAAACACTATAAATTTGTATACAAGCTTTTGGCTAAAATTTATGAAATTGCTAAAATACTATATTGCCGTAGTAAGACTTTTGCTGTTCACTGTATATGTTGTGTATACACATGTATACACATCTAAATGTAAATATGTACTATATTGTATGCATGCACATATATGTACCATATATACATATACAAAACCAATTATATAAATGAGTTACATAGAGCCACGTGCAGATATAGAACAACAGACATACATGAAGAGAATATAGAGAATACATGTATGTTTTCTGTCACCAATACCAACACCAAAAGCAACGCCATCGCAACCACCTCAATGTGAACCCTTATTTCTGTATTGAAGGGTAAAATAAAACCGCAAAATTATATTATATTAACGAAATAGTTTAAAATCTAAAAACAAAAAACCCAAGTTAACATTAATTTCTTCTGTGAATATAAATTTACAAATGTACATTGTATGTATGTATATGATACGTAGTAATTACAAATCTACCTGATTATGTATGTAAATATTAAAGATTTTTCTAAAAGGACAACAATCTATTGCCCATATAAGTAGAATTAATTTAACATTGAAAACAGTTTTGTTAATTCCCTAAGCTGTAGTCAAAGGTCTGCTGAACGAATACGATACTTTGTGAATGTCATCCACATTAAGTCATTAAAGCTCAGGTTAATGGTAATTTGGAATTATTACGAAGTTATCAAATAGAAAGAGGTTAGCGCCTAAAATGTTTTCCCTTAGACAATCCCTGAAGACAAACAAAGCTACAAATTATTAAGCCTGATTGGCCTCGCCAATATCGGCCCATTTGAAATATTTGATTAGATATACAGTGGCTCAAATGTATAATCGGACACTAGGTATATAATTATTCAACTGCCGATTTTTTTACTTTAATGAAAATATTTCAAAAAAATTTTGATGCGAATTTATAGTTAATTAAAACAGCTTTTAAATAATGTATAATACTTATATTTAAAATATATTTAAAAATACTTCTAAAACAAAAAAGGAATCAAATATTAGCGTATTTCATGTCAAACGCTTAATTGGGCAGTCAAAAGAATGCGCTATTTTTACACATGGAACCAAAACCTTTTGCTTTTTTTACTTTTTTCAAATGTAGAGGCTTCGACGGCACAAGATGGGCATAAAATTCCGGGGCCTATTCTTACTTAATACCTTCTTTCAACTGCTCCACTGTGCTGATACTAGATTTATAGAGCTACAGGTTAAATTAACTCTCATAAGCAGAAACTACCTATATATGTAGGCACTATGTAGGCGTTATACACAAATTTTTTTTGAAATATTGAAATACTTGATGCAATAAAATAATGAATAAGAAAACGACAATATAAATAAAAGAATTACAAAATTTAGTGATTTAAAAATATATAAAGCATCTCAGTTTTGAGGGATGAGTTCTAGGAATACCCATAATCATCGTAGCAAGTTCAATAGCCGAAATGCCTATCATATACCTTGTTACGTTCCCTAGATGTAAGCAATCAAAACTATACGGATTTAGAATTTAATAAAAATAACTTGACAATGAAATCAAGTTGTAAATCAAATTTAAATCAGAGTATCGTAAGCAAAGTATAATTCTGTCAAAACTCCTTTTTATTGCTAGTAACAATTTTGAAGAACCCTTCTCTTAACGGTCTTTACCATCAAGTTCTGTTTGTTAAAGGCAATGAAACAATACAGTACTCGAACGGGAAGGAAGACCAAAACCATTGAAAAACTTTCCGTTTTTTAAAACTTCACAAAATAGATGATCGCCGATAAGGCTCACAAGTCCACCGAAACTGTTCATAACCAATTTACGTCAGATTGAAAAAGTTGAATGCCTCATATAAAGAAGCCATACGAGAAAAATCGTTTTATGTCAATCATCTTCATAAAAGGTAATAAATACGGAACAAAAATACAAGGTTAATAAAAAGAATCTGGGCCTTGGATTATTCACTTTTTAACATTTTGTTGCTAGCCTTTGTTATTATCGATTTCATGAATTTCTAATGTGATTCGATAACACAAAGTTTTCTTAACAAACAAAATTAAAAATTTTAAAGAAAAAACAAATTGATTTCGAAACTGATTATTTTGTTTTAAAACAATATTAGAAATGATCTCAACAATTGCTTTGTGTCACGTTTCTTTTATTTTGGATACCCTACAATGGTGGCAGAGTTCGTTAGTAATTTTCTGTTGCACATGAACTTAAACCACAACTGTTTACAAATGGTTTCTTGGTGAAGAACATTATTTCGTTTATATTAGTTTTTTTAATAGTTAAACGCTCTATTGAAGTTACGTTTTGTCATTGTTTGCTTACGTTTTGTAGAGTATATAGTTTAATACTATGCCGTGTATATAACGCGGTGATAAATTAATAAATAATTCGTGATTTATAATAATGACTTCAATTAATATCGTTTTAAAAATGTGAAAAAGTTAATCCATAGGGATGTTGCCGAGCCTTGTTGAAAACCTTAGATGTCTCTGTTGAATTATTACCGCAATCAATTTAACATATTGTCATCTAAAATGTTGTTACTTTTTTAGCTTTTAAAAACATTTGAAATATGAGCTCGTAGCATATAAAAATAAAAATAAATTTGTGTTCAGTTTTAATTAAATTCTTTATTAATCGCACAATTTTGTGTATCACTGTTCACAGCTGGTTCTAACAACAACAATTGGCTTATTTGTTATTCCTCCGTTTATGCCCTTTCCGATAAACCATAACAATTATTACACAACTGTTCTGTAGATCTTTGTAACGGAGATCTTCAAACCGAAATTGTTTTCTGCACACGCAACGCATCTTCACACAAGACTGACTGAACTTCTACTACGACGCTGCATGATTTGCTTTGCCTATTACAATGGGACGTAAACAGTCTAATAAATGTTCTCGAATGCGAACGTTCGTGGCTTCGCCTTCTAGAAATGACCATAAATGTAAATGTAATCGTTGTTTACATTTATTTTTACTTTTTTGTTTGTTGTTTTTGTATCTTGTTTACGTTTGTCCTTGCAGTGTTGTTGTTGCTTGTTTGTTTACTTGTTTATCCCTTTTTCGTTATACTGATGTTGTTGTTACATTTTTGTTAATTTGTTAATCAAATAAACAAATCTATTGTTTTGTTTTTGCAACATTTGTTTAACATTTTAATGATAAACGATGTTACACCATTTCCATTTTCGTAACAATATTTTAACTCACCTTTAAGGCCTGTACATCCAAAACAAGTGATAAGTTAATCTGTGTCAGATAGTGCTGTTCAAATCAGCATTGATATTGGTGATTAGTAAACGTGAACATAAACAAATTGGTCATTACAACCCTGGATTACGACCTAGCCTCTCGCAACACTTATGCGATATGTGTATTAATTTTGTCCATAAGTGGTAGGATCTCCAGTTTGCAGTCGACTCCGAGAGACAGATTATTAGAGAATATTTCTCATAGGGATTTTATTTAATGACAGAATTTTTGCCAGAAATCTGTTGAGAGGAAGTCACCGTAGTTATATTTTTTCATATTTCGTTTTGTTGGAGAAGCCAACACACTACTTACTAGACTATAATATCTGCCAATAAATGTTACGATGAAGCAAATAATTTTTTTTTTAAGATTATTAAGCATTCCGCATTATATAGGGTGACACACATTTTCGCATTGACGGTTGCAGTTCTTGTGGCACACATGTATTTCATAAAAGAAAAGAATAAAAAAAAAGAATAATAAACTTTGTTTTTATTTCTTTTAATTTCGTTCAAATATTAGTCGCCAACTCGTCTGCTGACAAAAATCAGATTCTTTGTTTTATTTTGTTGGCTACAAACGAATATTTTTGTGAAATTTTCTTGGCAAACATGACAATTTCGTAAGATTTCAAACATGCATATCTGTTCGCAAGATAACCAAATGTATCCACACGTAAAGGTACATACATTATGATATATAGACCAGACCGAATGATAGACATACAGACTGAGAGGGATTCGCGTGTCAAAATACAATGTACATACATAACTCATCATATTTGGTTGAATAATTGAATAATTGATGATGAGAAATGTAGATTCATAAAGAAATAAAAAAATTAAAGAAATATGCACATACATACATACATACATAATTATGTTATCTTTAATATTTTAAAAGTATTGGTTTCTTCATTCACATATTAAAAGAAAAATTTCAGAGCAAGAAACTTTGTTTCACAGCAACTAAAACTTCATTCGAACTTTGGTTATATGCACTGTGGTTGGAAACGATAAGTTTGAAACACCTAATACTACCAAGGATCAAGCTCGAACCAATTTGTTTGAATAGATAACGTAGGATTTTATAAAACTTTCTGCTATAGTTGGGACAATTATAGCTTTCGATATTCATGTTCGTACATATATGGATGGTATGCCGATATTTCATATTTCTTCTTCTTTTTAAATCAAAAACAATTCCATTTTCGATAGGAAATTATATTGAAAAAACTGGAAAATGCAGGCTAATTAAATTCTTTTTATTCCACAACTAAATTTTGTTGGTTTTATCTGTTGATTTTTGCCGGGGGAACAATGTCAAACGTACATTCTGGTAAGCCTAAAAGGTTAAGTTGACTTAATACAAACTCAAGAACTGGTTCTAGTAGAAATTGAGCTATTCGCGTTCTGAGATAAAGAAAATTTTAGATATAATCACCTACGGTATGAAATGATCTCTTTTTTGTGAAAATCTAACACTAGTTTTAAATAGGAAAGAAAAGGAAAACATTTGATTTCTCATCTTTCCGACAGTTTGTGGACTTTAAGATAATAAAACTAATCGTCTTTTGAAGCAATAACAATCACTTTAATTTTCATCAGTCACACACTTGTTGGAAGGATCCAAGTCTGGTAAATACGGTGGGTGAGGTAGGAGCTCCCTGCCTTAAGCTTTGTTTGCATCCTGAATCGGTTTTGCTTTGTGCGCAGGTGTATTATCAGGTTTCAATATCTTGTAGTAAGCAATTCAGATCGTTTTTCTATCAAGGCATGGCTAAAATTGATCATTTATTGTCGACAGCAATCTGAATTGGAGACCATAGCGGTTATAAGAAGGAATGCCAGACGGGTTTGATTTTTAAAAATCTAGTGATTCGAGATTTCGAAATCCCGATCTCGAAAACCCGAAATATACCAGAAAAAACCCCGAAATATCTTGGAATTTCAAGATTTCGGGATTTATTCTTAATAAATAAAAACTAAAACCAATTGTTTTATTAAAAATTGCATTAATTTTTTTATCTTTTTTACAATACAAACTCAAGAACTGGTTTTAGTAGAAATTAAAAAAATTTAAAATAATTCATCTCTGTATACATAAATACATACACAAACAGATTAGTGTGTATATTAATTATATTCATTGTTTTAAACAATTTTTCAAAAAGATCAAAGCCTCTAATACTTCTTCGAAGAACCTTAATTTTGTTGCCAACATACGCTGCCGCTGAAAAACATCTTTTGTAATCTACATTTCTAGGCAAAATGGTTTCAAGATAGCTACATATATGCGGGATATAACTATTCACCTCTAATACCTAGTGATTCAAACAAATCTATTTCTTCAGCTCTATAAATAGATTTTATTGGACTTCGTGGGCAACGTTTAATTTTTTAACAATGGAAGTTGGATTCTCGTTCAATTTGATGGCGAGTGTTACAGAATATTTACTTAATTATTGCATGATACGCTTGAAAAACTATATGAGCGTTATTAAAGGTAAAATTTATTAAAAAAACAATGCTGTAAACTCAATTTTTTTCTTACTTTATAAAGTATAAAGTGAATTTACAATCACGAAAATTCCGGAAAATTCCGGGATAAGTTTTAAAATATCCCGGAATTCGGATTATCCGATTGGCATGTTAAAAACTTTACTTTGTTGAGATTATTTTGAGAGTTTTTACAAAATAGGTCTGCAAAAAAAAAATCGTTCTTTAATAAAATACGGCAAACCATTTGTCAATTTAAATGTCTAAAGTTTAAAAGTGAATAAATAAAGTGAAGTAAATAAAGTAACTTCACCTTAATAGATGCCGGGCTTGTAAATATTAAAATAAAAAAATTCCATTCAAGTCTTAAATATCTTTGAAACATATTGGCTAACTGGTTCGATTGTCAACAGTAGGCAGCAGATGCTTAGCACGTCATTAAATACACATTAGAATAACGTCCTGCTGCAGCTGCAATAGAGATTGGGAAATATACTGGAAAACACCTACTAAGGCTACTATTCCAATAGCAAAGCTTACTTATAATCATAATTAATAATCATAATTAAAACCTCTCAGCCAGTGAAATCGAAGGTAGTGAATTGTATTTAAACCGCCTTTGGCTAAACGCGTTCTGTCAAAAAACTCTAGGTGTTTATGACAGAGAAGATGTTCCATTCTATTTCTGGTTTCGATTGGTAATAAATATTGAATTATTTTGAGAACTAAGTTTGTCCAACTTTTTGTATTTCAATAAATAATTAATAATCGAAACTTAATTAATAATAATTTTTAATCAAATTTAAATTAAAATGAAAAAGCAATAGCCACTAAACTTTAGTATTTGTTAGCAATAAATCAACATCATCCGTCTTTGTTTTTGAATTTATAAGAAGAACGTGTATTTACACTTAAGGTGTGTTGTATAGAATCGTGTGCAGTTGTATAATTAAAATAAATTGTAACTTGTTTTTGTTATTTTTAAATGATTTTTTTTTTTTTATTTAAATAAGAGATATTTTTAAAAAATTATTTCATTTCATTGGGTTGTGTGGTTCGTGTTCTATTAAAAAACCATTGTAGGTTTGTTTGCCCATAACACTGCAATGCAGATTGTAGAAACAAAACAAAAGAATTACATCAACACTTTAGTTTTATTTATTTAAATATTATACGTCATGAATGTAGCTGAAAGTGTAAGAAGACAAAATAGACAAAGCTTTTATGAAATAATTACCGAACCGAATGGGAGTGATGCCAGAAAAAAAGATAAAATTTCCATTATAATTCAGTTGTTTCACGAATTTTTTTCTTTTTTGCAATTATCAACAGATTCGATGAGCTGCTAAAATATTTTGTATGACACTTTGAGCATTCACCACTCACTTAACGCGCGTACGTTTAGGTGGTCGTAGTAGAATGCGTCGACATCAGCTGTAGGCAGTTTGGAATTCATTGAGAGTATTTACACATTCTAAAAAACAAATTCAATTAAAGTGCAGAAGAATTAGGAATTGAGAATGATTATTACTTTCAACAGAACAATGATCCTGACCATATTGATGCCAATGTGAAGATTTGGCTTAGCGAACAAACTCCCCACAGACTTAATACTCCTCCACTAAGTCAAGATATTACTACTAGTGAAAACGCTTGAGTTGTTGCTAAAATTTAATTGAAAACCTTACTTATATGTCTAGGTCAGTGAATTTCAATAGAAAACACAAAGAAAAACTGGTATATTCAACGCCAAATAGGCTAATTGGACTGCTTAACCTTAAGGAATATCCTAGCAAATATTAGGTACTCGTAGAACATTTTAATATATTCGACCTTTGTATTGTAAATTTAATCACTTTAACTACTTTTGAACTAAATTATGGTAATTTACGTATTTTCTGAATGTCGATATTCAATTATTTTGCTAATCGTTTGTCAAAGTGTTTGAAAGGCTTTCATACCCTGTTAAAGTAACAAAAATATTGCCGCAGGCTGCTGTATTTTTCGATTGAATTGAAAAGAAACACGTCACACATCAGAGATACGTAATATTAGACTTGTGGAAAATTTTATATCTTGGGTAAGTAGGCGATGTGTTAATATTGTTACGAAAATAGAAATGGTGTAACATCGTTTAATATTTTTAACAAGTAAAAAAATGGATACAGTGTAACATCGCTTAACATTAAAGTGTTAAACAAAAGCTACAAAAACAAAACAACGGACTTGTTTACTTGATTAACAAATAAACAAAAATATAACAACAACATCACTATTACCAAAGAGGGATAAACAAGTAAACAACAAGCAACAATGACACTGCAAGGACGAATGTAAATAAGATACACATACATAACATACATAATTGGCCAGTACAACCCTTCAGTCTGGATTACGACGTAGCTTTTCACAACACTTTTGTTGAGTGTGTTAATTTTGTACATGAGTAGCGGTACCTACAGTTTAAAGTCGACTCTGAACGACAGATTTTTGAGCAACTTTTCATGGTAATTTTATTTACTCTCAGACCTTTTGACAGAAATCTGCTGAGAGGAAGTGCCCGAAGAAATATTTTTTCATATTTCGTTTTTGGAGTCTGACCGGAGTTTTGAACGGTTGCCTTTCACTAGCCAATACACTACCTACTAGACTATGGCGACAAGATACACAAATAACAAAAAAAAAAAAAAAAAGAAAGAATGCATGAATGTAAACATGTTGTTTACATTCATAGACTTCTCGAGAAGGCGAAGGCCCGAACCTTCGCCTACGAGAACATTCATCACACTGTATACGTCGCTATATAAAAGGTAAGGTGAAAGGTAAGGCAAAGTCGGAGTAGAAGTTCAGTGAGTCTTGTGAGAAAACGCGTTCCGTGTGAAGAAAGCTAATCGTGGTTTTAAAATCTCCGTTACAAAGGCCTATAGAACAATTGTGTAGTAATTGTTATTTTTGTAACAGTTTTTATTTTATTTTATTTACTCTCAGAGTTTTTCCCAGAAATCTGGTAAAACATAGAAATATTTATTCATATTTTGTTTTGTTCGAGATGCCTGGGCTGGTGCAACCACGGTCTTATGTCAAATAAGCGACTTCGACTCTATCCATTCACTATTTGCAAGTCTTCTACCTGATGAACTTTAATTCATTTGAACTTCAATTCACAGATTATTACTTTTCACTAGTGAATATGCATGCACAACCAGTAAATTGTCTCGATGAAATAATATTCTCACATCAGCTAAATATTTCGTATCACTGGCCGCTGGCCGATTTTAATTAAAGCAGATGGAAGTATCTTCTTATTAATTCAAAACTATTCCAGCACAGCAATTTACAGTTTCGGCAGTTCCATTCTGTTGTACGATAAGATGCGACATAAATCTAGCGCAATAATCGCATTCTCCTATTTCGGATCAATTAGCTGTTTTAGTGGACAGTGTATAGGCTTAGTAGACGTGACGCCTCGGTTGAAACTCCAGGTCAGACATCTCCAACAAAACGAAATACGAACAAATAATTCTTGGGCGAAATTCACTCAGCAAACTTCTGAAAATACTCTGAGGTGAAATAAAATATGCTTCATTAAAAGTTTCTCAAAAATCTGTCGTTCGATGTTGACTTAAACTGTTGGTGCTGCCATTCTTGTATAAAAAATCACAGCACGAGTGGTGTTAGAACCTAGATCGTAATCTTACAGAAGGGTTATAATGACCTATTATGTATGTATGATAAGATACTTAACCGTTTAAGATTTGTTTTGGTTGATCAAATGGGTTTCCTTCAAATCTGTGACTTAATTTTTAATAGTTGAAGAATGGAACAGACTTTAACTGAATAAAATCTAGATTTCTTTTGATATGTATTGAACTCTGTGATCATTTATATCTGACAGTTTAAAAAATAAAACCTGGCGTTGTCATTTATTCAACTGTTAGAGAAGGTTGCCTCTTTTCTATAAATTATTGTGATTTATTTTTTAATTACTGAGGAATCCATCGTTCAGATAGATTAAAGTGTTTACATACATAATTGTCCATTACAACCCTTCAGTCAGGATTACGGCCTAGCTTCACACACCACTTACGTGGTGTGTGTTAATTTTATACATGAGTGGCGGGACCTACAGTTTAAAGTCGACTCCGAACAACAGATTTTAGAGAAACTTTTCATGGCAGTTTTATTGTCTCAGAGTTTTTGCCAGAAATCTGTTGAGGGGAAGTCGCCGAAGAAATATTTTTTTTCATATTTCGTTTTTGATGTCTGCGGGATTCGAACCCTGGCCTTTCGTCTAAATAAGCTAACACACTACCCACTACACCACGGCGGCTTCTCATTAAAGTTTTTAAACCGAAAATTGGATTCTCAAAGCTCTACGAAATTTAAAATCTTCTGAAGACGAAACATCCAAGGTGTCTAGTCGATATATATTTAAACGTCTCATCTAAACTCTCTGTGTTTATCGTGTAATGGGAAATGTGTCTGCGTCGCCATAATTGAACACAATAGCTTTTCTGGAGAATGGTTTGAATATGTTGTACCAATTCATAATTCTACCAGATACGCTGCATTGCGTTTCTTTAGAGGTCAGCGAATTTTAACTCATGATCCACCTTTAATTTTTTCGCACATTATTTTTAAATGTGCGCCATATATCGTCGACCATAAAATCATTTGCTTTAGAAATGATTCGATTTGCAACCGTTTTATCATAGAATTGCAAATGGGAATTCATTAGAATTCATTAGAATTATCATTGTCAATTTATGTGACACACTTCTGGTCTCTTTGAGAGCACAGCTTTCTTTATATGCGTGATAACGTTTTGGTCATATACTATGCCAGTGTTTCTCATTTTTATCATGATTTTTTTCCATTTTTTTAGTACAAAGTGTATCGTTAACATCAGATGAAAAGCCAGGGAACCTACTTTCTCAGTCTTCGCAAACTTTATAAATTTTTTGAACAGCGTGTCAGTGTTTTTCTTTACAAAATAATGTGATTTTAATAATGACTTCTAAGAAATTGAAACACAAAAGAGCAAACCACCTTTAAACAAAAGCTATAGCACTGACCGATGCCATTATTATTGCCAGAAATATAACAGTTTGGACCAATCTAATGACAACACCAGAAAGGTGTTTTCAAAAACACCTTACCAGGCATATTAAATCGAAATGAAATGCGCATTAGAAAAAATTATTTTCTGTCAATTCTTATAAACATAAAGAAATTTTCATGACAATGTCACAAATATGTACGTATGAGTGTCGTATTTGTTTTCTTCTTCTTTTTTTCATGTATTAATACTACGAAAGCAAAACATTTCACACCTGGTAAGACATCATTTTTTAATTGAATTTCTGGGAAATTAAAAAAACAAATTATACACTTTAGCAGACACCTTGTAGCCATTTTCATAATTAAAAGCTATTTTGGATTCGCATAAAGCTTTTGCTTTTGTACATATGTATACTATTCCTAGCCTGCATATACATACACACGTAAGTATGTATATTAAAATCTAAATTTAAATGATTGTCATCGATTGATTGTACTGCGTCATTTGAAATATTAAAAAAGTTTTAGTATTTGCAAAAATTTTGAATTTTTTGAGCCTTTAAAAGCTATTGGGAGAGATCCAATAGACTGGGAAATGTGAACCAAATGAATTGAACAACAGACAGATGGAAAACCAAAAAATCACTTGATAAATTTTGCTTCAAAGATACGGTGGAAAATCAGTTTTGTTACTGGCAATTTGAAATAGATTTTTTCTAGAAGCCTAAACTAATCAAATCATGAGTTAATCTAATACATCAATAGACTTCAACTGCAATACCAGATCGAGTCAACAGGAAGACAATGCTGTCTAGTGGGAACAGAAAGGTGTGGTGGACCCATGGGCTTCTAAACCCTGATGAAGCCATTACAACAGATCGCTACCGACAACAAAGGTTTAATTGGAGCCATTCTTTTATTGAAAGACAACCAGAATATGCTACAAGACACGGTAAGGTAATTTTGGAACCTGACAATGCCTCTGTAAGCAAACCAAAACCAGTTCAGAAAACAATCAAAACATTAGGCTGGATGCTGCTATCCTAATAACCTAATTCAGCAGACAAGGCTCCTTCAGATTAATATTTGTTTTCATCGATGGGAAACATCGGCTGGCTGAGCAAGACTGCAATTCCTGCGAAGAAAAAATTGGGTGACTAATTGGTTTGCTTCAAAAGGAAAATTTTGTTATTGGCGTGGAATCCACAAATTGTGTAAAAGATGAAGAAAATGTGCAGCCACAATTGGCCAATACTTTGAAAAAAATGTTCCTTACTTTTATTTTCACATATAACAACGCTCATTTCATATCTGTACACCCAGTATATCTTGCCATAAGAGTAACTTACGCAACACCAAATCACTGGAAATTAGACTTACGTATGAATTAACGTTGCGTTGTACGAAAGCAAAATGTTTTAATAAAAATTTGTGAAGCCCCACTATATCAAATACTCTATGAATGGAATCCCAGGTCATACATCTCCCATAAAACGGAATACAAGCGAATATTTTTTAAGATTTCGTTTTGTTCGAGAAGTTTGAGCTGAGCCAACACACTACCTACCAGACTACGGTTACATCATCGTTTTTCTTACAGAAGTTAATAACGCATTCCAAGATATTGAATCTGTAAATGGCGCTTTTCAGACAAGCTAGAAAGTTAGTATTACCAGACATTAATGTCTCGGTAGATCACTTCCTCTAGACTACCTTTCGATATCGGAACATTACATCTGTGTTTGCTAGAAATCTACCTTTTAAATCAATTTTCTAATAACATGCCAGGAGCTAAGAATCGGATCCCGGATTCGGATCCAAATATTTCATTGAAATTCATATGCATGAACATGGATGAATATGGATGCATTTGGATATCATGTGATGAACTATTTTGCAAATTGTGTATACCTTATTTGGAATTTATTAAATTATTTAACATAACATAACACGTCCAACTCGATTGTATTTTTAAAATATTTTTAATTAACAGTGCCAGGATATTTCTTAGTGAAGCAACAAACAAATGTAAAGCAAATTACAATGAATATTCTTTGGTAAACATTATTCCGTGATAAATTATTATTGTTTAAATTGCGTTTTCTGTTTTTCATAAGAAAAAAAAAAAGAAACTTCAGAATAAATAAATTTGTTTTTATGTAAATCGCTTAAGTAATAAAATGAAATTCAATATGCTAAGGAAAGTGCATGTATTTCGTCCACCATTACCACCACGATTAAGAAATACAATACTTTGTCCTATTTTTTTTTGTTTGTTTTTGTTTTTGTTTTTTGTTTTCTTTAAGAAATAAATTTAAAATAATTTTTTTTTCTTTTTTTTTTATTAATTTGTTGTACAGCTGTATAGTTGTTGTCTTTTTGAAAACTCAACTTACATAATGAGAGCATTATTTGATTGTTAATAATAAAGACGTGCTTTGAATATTAAACAGTGTTGTTCAAGTACAATTGGATACTTGAAGTACCAGTACCAGTACCAGCACCATTAACAATACAAGAACCACTTCCAACACCAGCATCAACAATAATGCCAGCAGCAGCAGCAGCTATAACATCAGCAACATTTTACAACACAACACTGAACAACGACAACAAACAATTTAATTTTATTTTATTTTATATTCTTTCTTTCTTTCTTTTTTTCTTTCTTTCTTTCTTTTTTATTTTAGTTTTCTATTAAAGTTCATTACTGTTGTTGTTGTTCTATTTCAAATTGTTAAGCACTTTTAATGTTTAAATCATGTTGTTGCTACTATTGCTGCTAGTGTTGTTGTCTTCTAATAGCTACAAAATGTTAAGTAAAACAACAACAATTAAGTCGAAATACATAGAATTCAATGGTGACGCTATGGTACTACCATTTCCATTGGAAAAAAGCAACACATACATACACAGATCGAAACTAAACACTATTTTTTGTACGAAATGTTACAGAATACATATACATATAGACATACATATATACATACATATTATATTATGTGATTCGTAAAACCCGTACATTTATTCTGGAAACTCGCTTCGAAACTAAAAAAAAATCAAATGTTTTTACTAGAGAATATAATATAAGAAGTCTGCAAAGTAGTACACAATTTATGTTTGAATATAAAGACTATACATGCCCATGTCTATCCAAGATAACAGCCTTCGCCCACTGCTAATAAACACTATTAGAGCTTCTACACGAGCATCTTGAAAATTTAATATCATTTTCGATTATTCAAAGTGTGTGTATTGGCTTACTAGGCGTGAGGCCATGGTTCAAATTCCAGTCCAGATAGCTCCAACAAATCTAAATAGGAAACGATTTATTTGTTCGGAAACTTCCTCTTAGCTGATGTATAACACCACATAAGTGGTATTAGAAGCTAGGTCGTAATCCGAACTGAAGTGATGAAATGTGCAATTATGCATGCATGCGTACACAATTGCAACGTGTAAGCTTTATAATGAAGTGAAACTTTCATCATAATTTTTAATGAGTTTCACTTTATTTTAGTTTTAATCGTATTCGAACGATTTGTAATTATGCCACTTAACAGTTCAAAGCTTTTAATTTCAATTTCGTAATTCTTTGTTGATGTCCTCAACTGACCTGAGGTCATCTAATAAGCAAAGACATTAACTACTAAACTGTTGTGTGGAATGTAATGAATTTTAAATAGTTGCAGCAGTTGACCCTTATGGGATAGTTTTAGATCAGTTTCTCACAAAATTTGGCCAATATATCCAATGGGTATAGGACTCTGAGTTGACTGTGACCGACTTTACAGCGTCATTTTTGAAAGAATACGGTACAATTGCATTTCCAGGCCATAATGGGCTCTAATCACTATTTTCGAATATAATTTGCTTTCCACAATCAATGTTCGATTCTCCAAGGCACATATGAGTTAATTTCTCTTGAAAAATCTGCATCAAAATAAGAAAAAAAATTAAAATAAAATGTGTATTAACACAGTAGTGACGTTGGCGAGTGTTAAAATGCTACGGAGGTTGGGAATACATTAAGTTAATTCAAGGCTTGCCTTGACATACTCTGTACACAAGACCCTACATCGTTCGCTACATCTTTAAATATTTTCCTTCCGTTTTTAAAGCGATCAACTCTCTCAAGAATTGAGTATGGCAATGGTTTGAGGTTCAATACATGCACACGGAGTATGAATAAAACATATTGTTTAAATATTTTGGAAACTAATATCGTTTAACCTTAAAAAAATAGTCTTGGGGGATGACCATAGTAAGAGTCCGCCCACTTTATAATACAAAGAAACGCTTTGAACTTAAATCCAATAGAATATATGTGGGCTTATATGCGAACTAAATTATCTAAACACCATGTTATCGACAATCAGATATTCGAAAATCGTACCTACACCGGCAGTGATAACTAGAAATTTGGCCAAGACTTCCAAGGAAAGCTAAATATTAAGCACGCATTTGTCAAATTATTTTTTTTTTTTGCCGCGGAATATTCGTTTGTTTTGATAATTATTTTTCTGCCGTCCAATAAAGACTTCCAAACTTTGACAATTAATGACGGCCATCTTGTTGAAAATTTTTTTTCATTACCGCTGTTGGGAGCATATGACTTCCACAATAGATTTTCACATTTACTGTTTAACTGACGTTACATATTTTTTAAGTTAAGGTTTACACAACAGATTAGAGAATAATCTTTACAATTTAATATCGATCTCTAAACTTTTTTGTATATTTAAATTTTGTGTGAGTATTTCTTTTGCCAATAAATTCATTAAATGTGAGTTAAGTCAGTTAATTTGATTTCCATGGACAATGTTTTAGCAAATATTCTACCATTTTGAAAATTTTTAACCCTCAAAAATCTCAAAACGTATTTTTTTAATTTAAAGCTTTATCTAGGGAGTATAATTAAATAAATCGAAAACAATTATTAACCATTCGTAAAAGGTAAAAAATTTAATTCCATTTTAATTTTTCTGCCATTGGCCAGCGCTTGTCAGCTCGACATCTCAATGGTTTGAGAAAGACATTTTACCAAATTTAATTTATTTCAGTGGGTTGGACTGATAGAAGATAACCAATTACAAAATACAGTCTACCTATAGAAATTATGGTTGGTATACCTAATGGTGAGCTCACAATTTCTTTATTTGATGGCTTAAGTTTATGCCGATAAGCATCAGATTCTTAGTTCATTTCCTCTGCTGCAATCGAACCTATTTTCTACAGAAAAAAATATTAATTTAAATAGGTTAGTCTTGATTTCCTGAATATTAAATGAGACTGTATTCCGATTTCTAAAAATATAATTTGAGATTTATTAGCTTTAATTTGTAAAACTAATACACAAAAGGTTAAAAATCCTCCTTCTCAGATCCACAGCATCTGTACAAATAATTCGAGGTAATGCATTGTCTATCGCCTTGCTTTTTGCTAGAGTGGTCTACTGTAAAAACGTCTATACATCTATAGGGCGGTGGATGGCCATACAATATAAGTAAATAAATTCGTATCAATTTGAAGAATAGTTTAGTTTTGTTGAGCTCTCTACCAACCTTGCTTGACTAGTTCAATATTCGTATGCCCATGTGATTGAGTATGCCCATGTGATTCTATCTGATTTTCTTTTTAATGAGACCAACACTCAGGAGATGAGTTCATGCTGTGTTCGTAAAATAATAGAATAGATGAAAAAATAGAGGAGTAGCATGCCACAATATTTTTTTAACGACCATTGTGAATACCTTCATCATTTTTTCTATTTTTTTCTCGAGAACAAGTTGTAATAATTCTTAATTTATTTTTTTTATTGTAGTTAATCACATATAATATCATAGTAACAATCAGACAATCACAAACTCCCAGAGTCTCTAGTGGGAATTGAAGTTAGGCACACTACCAACTAGATCTTCGGGGCACCCAGAATTCTGATCTCACTATAAATCAGGCAGGGCTGAACGATATAATGAGAGGCGCATTTCTGAATAACGTTCCCAATGACATTATTATGATACGTACTATAATATATAAAAATATAGTCGTTAAAATAATGACAATAAAAGCTTAAAAAGAAAACTTGTAAGTGTAGGTTCGCCAGTAATAATCGAAGAGATAGTGAATAACAAAATTGATTGACAATACAGAAAAATCAGATCTTGTGCCAACCATGGCCAATTTAAAATGTCTACAAATATTTTCAATAAATTATGCATTACAATTTAATTATGCTCAAACTAAGTTATGAGAAAATATAACAATTTTATTCAAATCCATTACGGAAAATAATTGATAAAATTATTGTATTTCTTTTCCAAAACCACTAGTTTTTGTTTATTTAATTGCGTTTCATTCGAATTTATGGAAGTTTACAACTGAAAATAAACCAAAAGCCATACAAAACAAGAAGAAGAACAAGAAAACAATAGGATCATAAGAAATTAGTTTCTTTAAAACTAACATTAGCAGTTTTGCAACATAAACAGAAAAACAAAATCTACAATATTAACAGTAACAATACTAACAACACTAACAACAACAACAAAAAAGAAAAGAAATAAAAATAAAAGAAAAACTTTTCGATCTAAAAAACTTGAAAATATTTTCGAAAATTATCGAGAAAACTTATACAATATTAAGTGCTTAATTATTCTGTTGATGGGGTTCCATTTCGTTCGTTCCAGTTTTTCTTAATTTTTAAATGAAATCTGAGAAGAGCAACATCACAGCACAGCACAGCACAGCACAATACAGCACACAATAAGCCCATTTTATAGTACCCCTACTCTCTCTCTTTCTCTTTCCTTCCTCTGTCACTCTTTCGACAGGATTCAATGATTTTATTGTAGAAAATAAAACGAAAACTAAAACTAAAACATCAACATCAACATCAACATCAACAGCAACTATAAACTTAAAGTAGCAACTGCAATAGCAATAGCAGAAGCAACAAAAACAAATTGATTAAAATATAGAAAAGTTTCTCAAGCACAAACTAAATAAAAACATGTTTCTCTTTTCTCTTTTCTTTTTTTTCATTTTCATTTCTATTTTAAGTTTGTTTTTCTCTTATTTTTTTGTTTTTGTTTTATTTTTTTTTTGTTTGCTTTTTCAATATAGTTTTTGTTTTACAACAGAAAAGGAACAGAATTCAAGTTGTTTTAGTGCGTGAATACAAAGTGTTAGGGGTTATACCCACCAAACAATTTTGTTAAGAGAAAAATTTGCACACAAATTTCAAATTATTCGTTTCAACTAATTAAACTATAATTTGAATAGAAACTTTATGAAAACAATTAAAATTATAGAACTGCTGTGTAAAAGAAGTTGCCGTATGTCGAGGAAATCGTTCCAGTTCACTCCTCTGAAAAGAGTTATGTATGTATTGATAGTATCATCCCTAAAATACTGATATCTTGAGATTACGAAAGCAGGGCAATAACACAAAAAGTGCTCCATCGTTTCGATGTATTTATCACATGCCCTGCATTCATCATTTTCCATAGCGCCAGTACGGTTCCGTTGAACATGTAAGCCAGAATAACCCGTGAGTATGCTCATTAGCGTACATAGGTAGCCACTATTTAGTTTAAAAATACCTCGTAGAGTTATAGTCTAGTAGATAGTGTGTTGGCTTATTAGAAGTTAGGCCATGATTCAAATCCCAGCCCAGGCATTTTGAAGAAAAGGAAATTTCTTCGGCGACTTACTCTCAGCAGATTTCTGGTAAAAGCTCTGAAAATAAATAAAAAAAAGCCATGAAAAGTTCCTATAAAATCTGTTGTTCGGAGTCGACTTTAAGCTGTAGGTCCTGACATTCATATATAAGACTTAACACACACAACATAAGTGGTGTAAGAAATTAGATCATAGTCCTGACGGAAGGGTCTATTATTTATTTATTTAAAGTTAATAGATAATTTATCCTTACTGACCATCTTTATATACAATAACAGTTTAATACAAATGAACAAAAACAAAACCTAGCTTATCAATTTAGAAATACTGGCTAACATTCATTAAATATTTTACAGGCTCATCCAAAGGAATCATTATTAGCATAGTCTGTGTGATCTATAGTATTTTAGTGATAAAAGTTTAAAATTATGTGTAGGTCGACTGAGAAGTAACTCTGAATCAACATCGCCTCGTATTAAACCCAGAATAAAAAGAGAACTCATCATGGAACGACGACTTTTAAGAGTTAGCAGTTTAATCAGAGCTAGTCTACTCCGATTGGGCGACAATTCATAGGAGTTCTAACCAAGACCTCGTAAACAGAAAATTAAAATTTTTTTTGCACTCACTCAATGCTATTTATATGAACTGCATAACCAGGGTGCCATATAATAGAACCATACTCCTGAATAGGCAGGGAGATGTAAATAACACTTTTGTTAAATAAGGATCAACGAATTCCTTAGACCAACATTTCATATATTCGAGTATGCTGCCGTAAGCTTTATTAACCTCCGTGAGTGTATTCCGAAAGTTGAGCATGTGATTCCATAGTATGCCAAGGTCCAAAATACAGCATTCTCAATACAACAGAAGGCATCTAAAAGATGCCATGTGTTTACATTTTTTAATATTTAATTCCAACAAATTCACTTTGCAAAACTTATAAAAACTGCAGAAGTTAGCACGAAGTAGATTAAATCCATTAACATCGTTAGAAGTGTTAAATATTTTAATGTCGTAGGCATACATCAGTACCTTAGAACGCAAAAAAGCTGAGGCAAGATCATTAATAAATAAAGTGATTAAGATTGGGCCCAAATGACTGCCCTGAGATACACCAGATTGCACTTTAAATGTGACATTTCTGAATTTGACTTGTTGAGTTCTTGTGACAGATACGAAGTTAACCCCTCTACAGCAGAAACACTAAAGTCCATAAGCGATAATTTGTGCAATAACTTTATCAAATGCTTTACTAAAATCAATGTATATCACAACAGTCTTTATTTTATTTGAAAATCCTTCATTAACAATTCTGTGAGTTCTAAGATATTAGCTGTTGATGATCGAGATTTACGAAAGCCGTGATGACAAGATGATAGAAGATGCGAAATTTGATGGCATAGGAGATCAGTTAGTATTTTCTCAAGAAGTTTAGGAATAGTTTGATATATCCGATCTAATGGCACTTTTAAATAATGGAATGATGTATGATTTCTTCCAAACTAATGTTGAACATTGCAGTTAGGGGTCCAGCTAGTAACGGTGCACAATCTTTCTGGTTAACAAAAAAAAATTTTAAAATAAATTTTTAATATTGGTGACTGGGTATACCATAAAAAAAATCAAATTAACTTTAGGCAACTTTAAAGCATAAAGGAAGACATTGTAAAACAAACCAGATGCTTAAAACATTTAAATGGCTTAGAACACATTTACTAAAATTACAAATATTTGTATTTTAAGTAATTACATAACATTTGTACACATTTATATACGTATTTATATATGTATGTGAATAATAGTGTAACAAATTCATCTAGGCATACAATTTTGTTTAATTTAAAAGAAATCATAAAATATGGAATCATTTTGAATTTGAATTAAAATTTCTTGCTTCAAAATTGTTTCAAATTATTAACACAGTCCTGACGGTAATATTTAAATTTTAACAGGCCCTGTTGTAATGCTCAATATCGTATCACAATATAGGTCTGTGAACTAGACGTAGTCTGGTAGTAAGGCTTATTAGATGTAAGGCCACAATTCAGAACCCAGCTCAGATATTTCTAACAAAACGAAATGTGATAAAATACTTCTCAGGCGAGTTTCTCATTAATAGGTATGTCAATAATATATCGTCAAATTTTTACTTTTTAAAAACGTTTGAAATATGAGCTCGATTACAAATAAAAATAAAAAGAAATTTGTGTTCAATTTTAATTAAATAGTTTATTAACCACACAACTTTTGTGTGCCACTGTTCACAACTGATTCTAACAACACCAATTGCTTTATTTGTTATTCCTTTGTTTATGCTCTTTGCGATAAACAATAACCTTTATCACACAATTGTTCTGTAGATCTTTGTAACGGAGATCTTCAAACCACGATCGGTTTACTTCACACACAACGCGTCTTCACACAAGACTGACTGAACTTCTACTCTGACTTTGCATGCTTTGCATTGCCTGTTATATAGCGACGTTAATAGCCTGATGAATGTTCTCGTAGGCGAAGGTTCTGGTCTTCGTCTTCACAAGATTTCTATGAATGTAAACAACATGTCTACATCATGTCATACATGCTTTCTTCTTTGTTGTTTTTGTATCTTGTTTACGTTCGTCCCTTCAGAGTTGTTGTTGTTTACTTGTTTATTCCTTTTTCTGGTTATACTGATGTTGTTGTTTATTTTTTAATAAAGTAAACAAGTCCGTTGTTTTGTTTTTGGTAGCTTTGGTTTAACATTTTAATGTTAAACGATGTTACACCATTTCCATTTTCGTAACAATATCGTTCGGAATTGACTGCCACCAATATTCCAAATTAACGTACACAATATAAGTGGTGGGAGATGGTAGGTCGTAATCCTTTAAAATAATCAATTATGTAAGTAGTGTGAAGGTAATATTCGAATTTGTAAACCAAAATACAAACACAGATATTCTAATGGAATATCTTATTATTAACTGAGCTATGTTAACTATTTAGCAATACTTAAAGCTATTTTCATTATTTGCGACCAAGACATTTTCATATAACATTGATAAAATTGTTTAACGTAGAGTGATAGGCACTGAGAAGTCGTCGTAGTCTAGAAGTCGTTCGTAGTCGAAATATGAAAAAAATATTTCTTCGACTGCTTCCTCTCAGCAGATTTCTGGCAAAAACTCTGAGAGTAAATAAAATTGCGATGAAAATTTTCTCAAAAATCTGTGGTTCGGAGTCGACTTTAAATTGTAGGTCCCGCCACTCATGCATAAAATCACACACACAACATAAGTGGTGTGAGAATCTAGGCCGTAATCCTGACTGAAAGGTTGTAATGGCCAATTATGTTATGTTATAGGCACTGAGAAAATTCATATTCAAAACATGATTATCATTACAATGATAAAAATTTCTCAATTTGATGGATGAACACTTACAAATCGTTATTTAAGGGATCTATTAAGAAATTAATCGATTAAATTGATCTTATACGAGTATCTCAAATAATCTTGGAAATCGAAAAAATTTTCTTTAAAAAATATTTTTTAAATATCTGAAAGGGATTAGGAATGATTTCAAAAAAGAAAGATGAGAGTACTCATAGCCCACCATATATAAAATGGTATTTTAGATGTCTGTTACAATTCTCTTAGTAAAATACCCAAATAATCTTGAAATACGAAAAAATTGACTACCAAACACAAGTACGACAAATACACAAACAAGAGCCATTCTATAAAATGGTAGTCCAAAGGGTCTGTTAATGCTACATGTAGGAGAACCTTCTTCGTACAAACTACAATTGACCATCAGACACAATTCTGTTGTTTATAATCAAATTTCCATGTATTGTTGCCTACCAATTATAATTCAATTTTTTTAACATTACAAATATGGTATCTTGGAAAAATACAAGAAACCAAAAAAATAAACATTAAATGTATCAAAAAAAAAAATAGAGTTTAAAAGAGTGTCACATTTGACAGTACAAACAAACAGAAGTTAAAGTTTTAAGTGCTAAAAAATGGACAAATGGATGAAATGGAGAATGATGCGTAAATTTTGTAGAAATTGTAGAAATTAATTAACCTGCAAATTCTATCGCCACAGATACGTTATACACACAGATGCGTAAATTATACACATGCACAGCAGTAGTCATAATAAAATGTTTGCCAAAAGAAAACAAATGAACACAGGAATACTGGAATAAAACGAATAAAAATGTTGACATTAGTCAGCTTGCTCACCAACTTGTCACCCTACAAAGCAATTGAGACAAAATTTAAGAATAAAAATCTGAAAGAAATTAGAATAACAGTGATCATACAACATCTACGATATCTGATCTGATATATTTACAAGACGTGAATACACTCTTTTGTAGCAGACCACAAATAGTGGCAACGCAGTTTTTTTCAACGGATATTATAAGTGTTTCTCGTATTGAAAACTGATCTTAATCCAAGGATTGTTAAGTTAACATATAAAGCCAATGTACTTACTGGTACTAATGAGATTAAAATGTTAAACCTTCGGTTTATTGTCTCTATCATGGAAATTGGATCATAGCGTTTGTGGTCATTTGCTACTGACAATAAATTCGTTTAGCCTGATTACATACTATCTTACTTACTTAATTAGCCGTTAACAACAGTTCATCGGATTTCGGCTTGCCTTAACATTTATTATCAAGCGCCTCTGCTTTTTGCATTCTTTAGCCAGTTGGTCACTCCACCAGATGACAGAGCTTCCTTGATTTGGCCTTGCAACGCATACAAAGTCATCCTCTATCACTATCCCCACCGATTATCACTAATCCCCGCATGAAATACCCGTATCGCAGAGCATCCTATCGAACAATAAATCTGAGTCAACACAGCTGCTGGGTGTTAATGGGATGCACAACGTCCATGTTCTAGAGAAGCTCTTGCAGCTTATTGTTAGATTGAATGAGGAAATCATCGCCAACTCGTACAGGGCCAAAAACCTTACGTGGAACATTTATTTCGAATACTCCCAAGGTGGACGCATCGGCATGTAAAGCACGGGGAGGATAAGCGACTAGCAGATTATAAGCCCCATCGTACTAAAGAGGTCTGTTATTCTCTCTGTTATTGCTTATTGAAGTCATTACAACTTCTATTGGCAAGAGTGATCCAACGCTTTATCTCCAGACTGTCAACACTTTTGCTGGTAACGCCGAAGCCAAGATCAATGAAATCACCTGATAACATCGAAAATAAAGTTATCGGCGGCAAACTGTTATCCGATACACCGCATATCCCGCCGTTGCGATTTACTCCAGTCTTCCGTAAGACACTCTCCACGACGAATATGAAGAAGTCGCATGATAAGGGAGCGGCTTGCCTGAAACTGATTACATGATTACATAACTTACAAAAATACTGGCAGATAGCCAGACCGAGAAGTCGCCGTAGTATAGTAGGTAGTGTGTTGGCTTATTAGACGAAAGGCCAGGGTTCAATTCCGCGGTCAGACATCAAAAACGAAGTATGAAAAAATATTTCTTCGGCGACTTCCTCTTAGCAGATTTCTTGAAAAAACTATGAGAGCAAATAAAATTGCCATGAAAAGTTTCCCAAAAATCGTTTGGAGTCGACTTTAAACTGTAGGTCCTGCCACTCATGTATGAAAATTAACACACACAACATAAGTGGTGTGAGAAGCTAGGCCGTAATCCAGACTGAAGGATTGTAATGGCTAATTATGTATGTCGCCAGACCGCGCATTTAGTTTAACAGTTTAATGAAGAGTTGTTGTTGCACTATTATTTAATTATGTTACAAATATTAATGCAGAACTTAATGATGAACTGCAACCGTAGGGCGTACGTCGTAATACATTTGTTTGTGAATGTTAAATCAAAATCCGTTAAATAATTGAAAAAAAAAACCTTGCAGTGGAACTCTTCAACATTAAACACCTACAAACTTTTTGTTATCCAAACACATACATATAAACGCACAAATACAAACAAATGATTCTTTCTGTGTATGTGAGTACTTCAGTATTTGCTTGTGTCTGATTGTATAATATTAAGATATTTTATTTGGCTCTGTGCTTATTTTTATTCATGGCAGAATGCCTGATTGTACAGTTCCAGTTGGCTAATTAGAACAAAAAAAAATTTTACTTTTGAGTATTATTTTTGGTATTACTTACTATCTAGATAATAACGGTTGTATATTAACTTTAATAATTAAAATTTTTTTTTTTGTTTTAATTTCATGATTGTGATTTACTATAATAACAACAACAATGACTCGATAAAGAACAAACAAAAACAATAAGCCTCTAGTAAAGGAAAATGTGTTGATTTGCATTTGTTATATTACAAGAACACAAAACATACCCCCCCCGGCACACACACACAATCTGAGTAAAAGAAAATATCTTCATCCTTATCACTGAATGCCAGGAAAGAAAAAGGTGGAAAAAAAAAGAAACAAAAAGGAGCTAAAACCGCAGTGTGGCTGTAATAATTTAAATGCTGGTATGAATATTTTAATTAAGACTAACGGCATATAATCTCAAACTCACACATACATAATATACACATTCATATACCATAACACTTTTATACAGTAATTTATTAATTTCCACACCAGCACACACACACACACACACACACATGTGAAGAAAACAGGCGATAATGAAATACAAGGAATAAAAACAAAAAACAAAAATAAAATTAACATACACACCCGTTCACATTTTAATTATTCAACTTTTTTTTACCTTTTAAATCAATACCAACACAAATTAACTTTTGCTTGGAATATTTTCACCCTAAAAACTAAATGATAAGTTGTTTACAATTTTAAAAAATGAGAATTTTTCGACTCGTTAGTAAACCAACACTAGAATAGTAAGTAAGACGATATCAAAGAGGAAAATGTATTTGAAAACAAGAAGTAGCTAATCATTGTTATCGTTTCATTTTGCTTTAATTTTCTAATCATGTTATGTTTTTACAAAATTCAAGGATCCATTTAGTTGAAGTCTATATGCAGGATTAGTTAAGATTAAGTTAAAGAACGCACCATATATGTCCCTAGACTCATCTAAACAATAAAAGTACGAATGAACCACAATTGAATATGCTATGGGGCTAGCACACAACCACAATTGGATATGCTAACCACTTGTCAGTCCAGATATCCATGAATAGTCAAGGTTAGGTTAGGTTGGAGTGGTAGCTCTGTGCTCAATTGAGCACGCATAACAGTCCACTGTGAAGTCACGGGGTCCCCGTACAGACCACATTCCATCGAACTCATAGAAGACGTTGGTCTGTGCAGGGGCTGCACATGAATAGCCTGACAATTGAACAACATTTGCGAAGTATTGAGTTTTGTTTCTAAAACTCTTGCGGTAGGGAAAAGCCGAAAAAGCACAAAATTGCCTTAAAGCGTACAAAACGAATTGTTGTATTTGGTTTGAAATAGAGCAACAATTATTTGAAAAACTGCCAATGCATCCTGAAAGATACACGGTTTGATTTGGTTTATAGACTGGCAACATTGTTGGACCACACTTATTGAAGGACAATGAAAACCGTAAACGTGAGTCTTCAAGCTTTGTGGTAAAACCAAAATTTCAAAAAGAGCTATAAATAGAACGGCCAATTAGAATCTTGAAAAAAAGAAAAACTACTCGACACCGAAATTTCTGTCTTAATATCTTCGACTTTGTCTATAATTACATACATACATACATCATTGGTCAGTCAGTACTGGGGACAGTGCTGAGCCTTGTTAAAAAGCTTAGATGATTTTACCGATTTAATTACGTAATCAATTTAATAGGTTATCATCTAAAATATTTTAATTCGCTTTTACGTCCTGTTCATTCAAATTCCTTACCACAATCCTGTATCAGACATTGATGTTCAAATCAGCATGGATGTGGATGATTACTTTTCCAAGGCAATTCGTTAGTATGTGCATACATACATACACAATTGATCATCACAACCTTTCAGTCAGGATTACGACGTAGCCTTCCACATCACTTATGCTGTGTGTGTTAATTCTGTCCGTAAATGTCTGATCTACAGTTTGCAGTCGACTCCGAATGACAGATTTTATGAGAAATTTCTCATGGCAATTTTATTTACTCTCAGAGTTTTTGCCCGAAATCTGCTGAGAAAAAGTCGCCGAAGAAATAATTTTTCCATATTTCATTTTGTTCGAGATGTATGGGCCAGGGCTTGAGCTTTAGTATCATGCCTAATAAGCCAACATACTACCTATCAGATTACGGCAATTTTAGATTTTCTTCAGTTGTCAATAATTGATCGTTAATAACAAAATTCTCTTCTCTCCTCGCAGACTTTATTTTGGTGTTTTCTGGGCTTTTTAGGCCTAAGAAGGACAAACATTTGTTCATTAATGTAATAATTTAGATGTGACGCTATCAGGCGTAACAAAGCTTGGAAGCACGTAATACTTTAATATTTTTCAATGAAATTCGCTGTTAGAAACGTATATATAAGTAGGTTTACCTACGTTTTGATGTGTTTAAAGGGACGTTAATGCTAAATTTGTACTGTGATAAGAATTGCTCAAGTAAGCTTCAGATGTCGATGTGTCTCTTGGATGGGCCGTAAGCACAGTAGAATGACATTTTAAATAAAATTTTTGGAATCATTAAAGCATTTCACAAGATAAAATACATTTTTTATAAAAAGAAAAACTAAATTTGCTTAAATTGATGAAAAATTAACATAAAATATTGCGAAATACATTTTGTTACGAAAATTTAAATGGTGTAACATCGTTTAACATTAAAATGATAAACAAAGGCTACAAGAACAAAAACAACGGATTTATTTACGTGATTAACAAATAAACAAAAATATAACAACAACATCAGTAAAATGCAAAAGAGATAAACAAGTAAAC
Source organism: Sarcophaga bullata (assembly GCA_005959815.1). Classification (NCBI taxonomy): domain Eukaryota; kingdom Metazoa; phylum Arthropoda; class Insecta; order Diptera; family Sarcophagidae; genus Sarcophaga; species Sarcophaga bullata. Next base: position 85,360 of record QOCX01000045.1, on the reverse strand, counting down.
GAACAAGCAACAACAATACTGCAAGGACGAATGTAAACAAAATACACAAACAACAATAATGTAAATAACATCTTTACGTTCATAGGGTTCTCGAGAAGGCGAAGACTCGAACATTCATCATATTGTTTACATCGCTATATAAAAGGCAAGGCAAAGCAGGCTAGGGTTAGAGAAAAAATTCAGTCAGTCTTGTGTGAAGACGCTGTGCGTGTGAAGAAAATAATCGTGGTTTGAAGATCTCCATTACAAAGATCTAAAGAACAAGTGACTAGAAAGTATTATTGTTTATTGCAAAGGGCATAAACAGCGGAATAACAAATAAAACAATTGTTGTTATTAGAACCAGTTGTGAACAGTGGCACACAAAATTGTGCGAATAATAATGAATTTAATTAAAACTGAACACAAAATGTATTTTTATTTTTATTTGCAATCTACAAGATCATATTTCAAACGTAACAATATGTATTCATACTAAGGAAGTTAACTATATGGCATCAAACCTATATCAGGCTTAACATTCTTTATTATTTTAATGAATCTACCCAAACTTAATAAGTTAATAATCTTACCTTTAGAATATTCCTTCAATAATTTTTAAAAATTTTTTGAACAAAACTTGTCGAAGGTTACGTTGTTAGCTAAAAACTAACAAATGAACGACAGAAGTCATAAAAATCAGATTTACGATGAAGTATTTTGCCTCAATGTTGAATAATTTCATTGTGTGCATAAAGTTTACAAGGTTTAAACATAAATTTTCTTTCTGGTTGAATATCATTCATCCTTTACCGTGAGTTGTATGTATATATGTATGTATGTATGGTAAATAATACGTTCGCAATCAAATTTTAAACAAACATTTCAAAATTTTTTTTAATTCATTTTTATCCTTTTGCCATGTGAAGGGGTGTTGTGTGTATGTGTGTGTGTGTGTGTTTGTGACTGTGGGTGATTTTATGGCATTCAGTCGTTTTTACTTGATTTTATATTTCACGTTTCTTTTTTTTTTCTTTTTGGTTTTAATTTCGTAGTCAGTGAAAATTTTACGATTATCAATTAACATTTCAAAATTTTTCCCCTGAGACATTCTTAAACTGCAAATAAAAAAAAAAAACAAGCAACACTCAACGGTTAGCGCGAAAGTGTGTAAGTTTTAGAAAAACGGAAATATTTCATACTCCTGACAGTTGGAAAGGCAATGGCAAGGAAAAAGTAAAAAAAAAACTCGTAAAAAGTATTTGAATTAGATTTCAAGAACTAAAACTGCCTTTACACCAAAAAAAACACTGAAATACCAAAACGAACAAACAAACAAACAAACAAACAATGAATGAATGAATGAATGTTAGAGAACCAACCAACACCAGCAAGAATATTCGAAATGAAATGAAATGAAATAAAAAAAAGAAGGCAAAAAAGGGTCGCCTGTCGCGTTTTTGCCATAAATTCCAGCTGATCCTTAAAGCCATTCATAATAAAATTGTTGGAATTTTCATTGTTACTTCTGCCATTAAATTACAACTTTTCGTTTATTTTTTACAACATTTTCACTGTGTTGGTTTGTGCATTTACATTGTGCATGTACACATGTATTTGCGTTTTTCATTTACGGAATTCATTCCATTCTTTCAAGTTTTTTTGTGTGGGATTGTTTTTCTTCTTTTTTTTTTTTTGTGTGTGTGCTGTTTTTGTTGTTTTTTTACCTTTTTGGGTGAAATGAATATTAAACATCATAAAAACAAAAAAAAAAACAGAGGGAAAATTACTTCATTTAAATTATGAGCTCACGCTCTAATGCAGTGCTTGAATATGAAGGAGAATACCGTTCAGGTTTGTTTTCTGTTTATTTTCTCGCAAAAAAAAAACTTTCCATAATTAAGCACAGAAGTAGAAAGGCTTCCAGCATCAACGTCCGTCTGCCATCCTAAATAGCTGTATATTGTTTAGCAACCTCGTCTACTCTTTAACATTTTTATTCATTTCTTTACTCCTTCATTCATTCATTCATTCCATCGTTGAAATGTTTATTTGTTAACTTTGTCAGATTGCCCTAACAAAGCTGCCAGATGGTTAAAAATTCATTAGATTCAGGTATATTAGTTTGAATAGCTTTACTCTTCCTAATTAGCTACAGCGTCCAATTTTTCTTTATTTATTCAAATAAATAAATGCTGTCCATGAATAAATGATTGGTTCCTCATTAATTTACAATTTTGACATACTTTTTCCAACATATTGGCCGCTATCTCATCAATGGCTGCTGTAATGTGATTTTCAATGGCTGGAGTATTGCCTGAATTGTTCCTATACACAAGAACTTTAACGTAGCCGAAAAAATATTCACAGTAGTCTAGTGGGGAGCTTGTTGACTTATTAGAAGTGAGGACACGCTTCAAACCCCAAGTCGGGCATTTCGATCGGAACGATAAAAATATTTCATCGGCGACTGCAGGCAATAGGAGCTGTTATGATTTCAATAAGCAATTGAGTAGCAGATTCCTCTCCACTACGATGGAACTTATGCTCCCCGTGCGTTACGTACTGATGCATCAGCTTTGAGAGTATTCGAGAGAAAAGTCCCACGTAAGGTCAGACATCAGAAACGAAATATGAAAAAATATTTCTTCGGCGACTTCCTCTCAGCAAATTTCTGGCAAAAACTCTGAGAGCAAATAAGATTGCCATTAAAAGTGTCTCAAACATCTGTCACTCAGAGTCGAGTTTAAAGTGTAGGTCCTATCACTCATGATTGAAATTAACCCACAACATAAATGATGTGGGAAGCTAGGCAATAATTCTAGCTGAAGTGTTGTAATGATCAATTACCATCAAAACCACAATTGATCACCAAATATTGGCGACTAACAGGACATAGTTGGGAACTTGTATATCAGAACGTTTCTGGAACACCTAAGATTAGCCCAAATATGTTAAGAATTTAGGAAACAATTCTAAGAACCCACTGAACTTCTCTTACTTCGAATTTCTACAGTCTACAATAAAGAAGGTGCCTAGTAGAGAGAGATCATTCTTCTAACTGGAAAATTTATAGCACATGTTGGTCCATATAAAAAATTATGTTAAGTAGGATCTCACAGGTTGGAACAAATAAACGAAAACTCTCCACTGCAACTTGTGCAAATAACGGTCTTACTATCGGCTTCTGCATATATGCGCTTAGAGAGACTTGCATAAAATAAACCTGAAATGGCTACATGAGATACAACAAAATCATAAATTAACTAATGCATGTACAAAATAAATATGGTGGTGATGACGCATCAGATCAGCACTTACTTCTAAGGACGAAATTATATTCGCAAAACTCAACTACATAAGTACACNNAAGTTGCGAAGGTTATTTAGATGTTCGTTATGGAGTCTGTACCGAACAGTGATAATGGTGAATCACATTTTTTTATTTTTGAAAAGTAAACGAAGAATACTTTTCAGAAGATATCTGAAAACTTATAGAGAACAGATGTTGTTATAAAGCGGAATGATAACACACAACATAGGTGGTGTGAGCAGCTAGATCCTAATCATGACTAAAGCTTTGTAATGACCAATTAAGTAAGTATAAAAACAATATGTATGTGCTAGGAGATGCGTAAAAGGAAATTATCTTATCAGTTTCGATAATATAATCTTATAACTGCTGAATAGTCTGGCAATATTATAATGAAAGGAAATCTAATCGGTCATCATGCAGTCATTAGCTATTCATTCAGTCTTGCTGGAAAAATTATAATCATCGCAATGCCGGAACTCTGATTTTACTTTTTCATTTTGCCCATCCATCATTTACAGGGTATGGTGTTGCATTTAAAAAGTTGTTTTTTCTCTAATATTTATAGCCAGTACTGCTTACATTAGCACCGTCTGTTAGTATTTAAATCTCAAGGTAAATAGAATAAATAAGAGAAGGTAGAAGACGTTAATTGTAATTATGTGTAGAGGATTTAGAATTGTTACAATTTGTTAGTTTATTGAGTTGCTACAACAGACTTCATTTATTGCATCTGGACGTACCTTCAGGGAGGGAGGTATGTCTGAACTTTTGATAGCTAAACTTAAAGGATTTTGCATAAGCATGAATTCTTCAATTTCCTTAAAAAATTTACTTTTTTTTAATAACTTTTCCTAGAGTTTGCAAATAAAATACAAAAGTCTGATAGGCAATTTACAAATTTAACAAAAATAATGTTTGAAATTGGAATTAAATTGAAATAATTTTCATTAAAATTAAACAATTCTATAATAAAAGTATTTTATATTTTAGTTTGCTACCAAACTAGGACTTTAATTTGAAACGTTTCACATGCAACCAATATTTAAGAGTAACATTTAAAGGAAATCTAGTAAACCCACCCCCCTAACATCATCAGCTCATTTTAATAATTAAACAGGGGAGAGAAAAGCATAATAAATTTATCGTTATCTTGTTAATTTCGTAAAGAAAAGAATAGAAAATACGTTTAGAGAAACAAATTTCCTTTATAAATGAATCATTAGGTTGTTAATTGCCTTAACATTAGCATATTAAAACAATTTTTATCACACAATTTAATTTATCCAACAACAACATTAAGGAGCTTAGATAGTCGAACTATATATTCCAAAGAGATGTATTAGTATTCGTATTAGTTGGCCTACAAGAAATTTATAATACAATATGAAATCTATTTTAAGCAGCTGGAGTTTTAAAGGTCAAGTGCAAATAAAAATGGTAATAATTTATGGCCAACAGACACTTTCATAATTAAAAAAAGCAAAAACAAAAAAAAAAACCAAAAAATAGAGAAAATAATGCGTATTTTTATTGAATACTTGAAAACGAAAAACTTGGAAAATTACTGATAAAATTAAAAGCCTTTAGACCCACCCTTATTATAAAACTGTTTGTATCCTTTTAGGTTCGTATGTTCATATTAACCATACATACATATGTATCAATATATATGTACGTATGTATGTATGTAAATAGTTCAAAAGTTCTTAATAATGGTCGTTACAGTTTTCCCAAACAAAGACCTCAAATTTGCATATCATTATTACGTAAATTAACTAGACTGAAACAAAAACAAAAACAAAAAAAAAGACAAAGAGAAAGGAATTAAGATATCGATATTAAACGTTATAATATGTCTGTCTGGTATACTGTTCCTATACTCCATTCTAGAATAGAATAGAAATGTTGCGTTAATTGCCATCCCTCACGCATTTCAAATCAAATGTTCTCATGCGTTATTACAAATATCTTCTAGAAATATGTTCTTTGTATACGAAAAAGAGAACCAAATGTTTACAGTATAACTGTCACCTGTCATTAGCGTATTGCTGTAGTGATGCATAAGCCACAATAACACTTGCTTCTTTCGTCAGCATAAATGCAAAAATTCACTTAAAAAAGGAATTAATGCTTTGCGGCTGAAGGAATTGATACAAATAAATGGATTAACGGGACCTTATAAACAAAGTTTAAAATCGTATAATACAGTGGAATGAAGTGGGTGCTAAAAATTTGCCATAATAGTCATAAATGCAATGCATTCTCGTAAGGAACATAAGCCATTACAAAATTTTTCAGCTATGTCCGGTAAGTCTAAGCTCCTTTTTCAGCAGCCTTTACGATGTATGTGTGTTGAAATATCACTGTATTGGCTACTGTATGTTTTGTGCCAATTATTACTAAGCACAGGCCAAACATTTCCAATATTCTGCAGAAACAGTATTTAGTGCATCCTTCACTTTCAATATGCAGCAATATGCACTCAGATCGATCTTTTAACTGGACTTCTGTACCGAATTAAATATTTCATGTGAACGATTTACTTTTTTTGACTCGTTTCATCAGTTCATGGTCATGCAATGTACTTTCGAAATAATAGAGTTGCTGTTAATAAAATTGTCTATGCCCTTAATAGGACCTTCAAGGCGACTTTAGGCAGCTTATGGGGTTAAATATTTTCGGTATTTATTCTAATTATTTTGCATTTAATTGAGTTTATTCTTAATTTTAATTAAAACATGTGTAGTATAGTCTGCATGTTTGTAAAATTATGCGGTTGTAAACAGATCTTATCCGTGTAATCCAGGCGTCCTATTACACTGGCAAAATGGTTTTTTAAAAGACGTATATTGGACCATCCATACATCTTAGTGGTATACGCACAACTTTGTTTGATAGGGTGTCCGTAGCATTTACAAAGTCCAAGCATTCTAAATAAGGTGTTTAACGCCTGTCATTACGTTGTTTATCTATTATAGTACTATGGACATGAATGACTCACGATCTTGTGGGTCGAAAAGCTTTTGCCTTAATTTAATTACCACAGAGCTATAAACCCGGAGTATTATTTAGAATTCTTTGACTTCGTATATTATCCCATGTAGTATGGAAAATTTTAACGTCTCTGTTGTTGTTCTTTAGGGCCTTTATAGTTTTTTGTATATTCCCTGCGCTTCTAGTTGCTCGATTAAGATGTTTGCCTTTTACTTATAGTTCCTGCTGGTATATAAAAGAGGATCGAATAGTATTTCAATCGAAATTTCATTTTAAAGCATGTAAACGAATAGCGCATGTTAATTACATAATTTTATAATCATAATTTGTGCCGTGAAGTTCCATATTTCTATAGAAAAATTATCTTCGCCATCATCGTAATTAATACGACACCCTAAGACGCACTGTTTGGAAATGCTTGTAGACCTGCAGCATTATTGGATAAAAGGTGTAAATCGTAACAATCAATGTATCATTACAATATTTATGCTAGTAATAGAAGAATTATGTGACTCTCGTATACAGGGACAAAATACTGGTCGAAAGTCACAGATGGCCCACCCACGATGTAGTCGCCGACAAAATTGATAAACAATAATTTTTTAGAAAGTTTTTACAAAGAAATTAATGTAATGGATTGACATCTGTGATCCCCAAATATTAATTCGCTTGAAAATATTTTGGAATTTTGTTCTAGGCGTATAGTAGTAACCAATACTTAAGACATTAGAAGTGGTCTTATAAATATGGGATTAACGACGTTAAATTTGATAAAAACTAGCCTACAATAACTATAACACTTTACTTTACCTAGGTTAACTCAAAGTCTATCATAAATATTTAAGATGCCGTAAAAATTTATCAGCAGTTTGCTGATTAACAAATAAACAAAAATATAGCAACAACATCACTATTGCGAAAGAGGGCTAGACAAGTAAAAAAAACAAGCAACAGCAATACCGCAAGGACGAACGTAAACAAGATACACAAACAGCAACAAAAAAAGTATGCATGAATGTAAACAACATGTTTACATTCACATAATTCCCGTGAAGGCGAAGACCCGAATGTTCGCCTTCAAGAACCTTCATGAGACTGTTTACGTTGCTATATAAAAGGCAAGGCAAAGCATGCAAAGTCGGAGTAGAAGTTCAGTCAGTTTTTGTGTGTAAAGTCAGTAATCGTGGTTTGAAGATCTCCGTTACAAAGATCTACAGAACAATGTCTTATAATTGTTATTGTTTATCGCAAAAGGCATAAACAGAGGACTAACAAATAAAGCAATTGTTGTTGTTAGAATCAGTTGTGAACAGTGGCACACAAAAGTTGTGTGATTAATACAGAATTTAATTAAAACTGAACACAAATTGATTTTTATTTTATTTGCAATCTACGAGCTCAATATTTTAAACGTTTACCTATGCAGCCAGGCTTAATGTATTGAATGAATGAATGAATTATGAATTAATTATGGGATAAATATTTATTTACTAAACATCAATTTAACTTTGAACCAACAGCAAGTGGTCAAATCTTAATTTAATTAAAAAAAAATCAAATTATTATACCTGATTAATATTGGGAATAAATTTAAACTTCTAAACTGTTTATATCTAGAAACAAAAAGTGCGATAACGCTACTATTTGAATGAATATGTTCATGGTAGTGCACGTTGCACGAAATTTTTGGACTTGGGATGGAAAATAATTTTCTTAATATTTTTATGTGCCACGGCGTTGCTGTAATTATGTGCAAGATGTGAAAAACATGGCTAGTCCCCTATAACTGTACATTGTTATGTCATATGAATAAAGCTTGCAGGCTTATCTCTTCAGTACTCTTGACGTTTGAAAAAATTACCAACACGACTTAACAATGAAATGTAAGACTTAATAAATTAAAATTCTAAACAAACTGTTTACAATTCTTCTTTTTAAATACAACAATTATTATTTTTCCTTATCCTCCTCACTGCAAAAGTATTCTAATTTCCTTTCATAATTGGTTACGTCATCGTTCAATTCAAATTTTCCCTTGACCGAGAGCAGACTTCCACTAACATCAATATCTTGGAAAATTTACCGAAAATTAATTGCTGCTGCTTCATTTATTATGCCAATGGAAATAATTTTCTATTAAATTACGCCCGTTTTTTTTTTTTTTTGCTTTAAAATTCATAGCAAATGCAAAAGCTGTGTGATGTGCATAAATTAGAATCAGAAAAATCAAATCCTAAAAATCATAATAAAAATTGGGTTCGTTTTTGTTCTTTTTGTTGTTGTTGTTGTTGTTCTCATAAACAAAGGGTTTGAAAAACATTAACCACACTTAGCCTACAATAACCATTAACTGCAGAATTTACTTTCCTTTCCGTTTCGTTTCGTTCATTTTGAAATTGTATTCGAAAATGGCAGAATTGATGTTTTTTTCTGTTTCCCTTGGCATAAAAAATACATAATAAAAGCCATTGAAATCTAATGGAATAAAATTGTATTCAGAGTGGCAACGAACTAGTGTTTAGAATATTAATAAATTTGAATTTTTCAAACTGTTTTTGTTGCCAAAGAAAAATACTCCCCTTTCCCCCACTACGCCTATCCATGTTTTTTTTTTTCATTCATAAATCGTTATACGTTTTTGTCATATTCACTGCAGATCATTGAAGTCAGAAAACAGAAAGGGTTGATGATGTTCTCAACTTGCCAACTGTACAACTGTAACAACCGAAACGAATCCAAAACGTGACATATTTCAGAGTGTTTAAAGTTTATTTTTCTTTCTTTCTTACTTCACTTTTTATGATTTTTATTTGATTTGTATTTTTAACGCAAATTGTTAGAAAATAATTCCAAACATGTTTCAGTTGTGTGCCGGCAAAAATGGAGGTCATTTGTAGATTTGTCAAATGTCATACACATTTAATATACAACATTTAAATGCAAATCTATTGTAAATCTGCGTTTATTTTTTTATTTTCTTTTTCTTTTTGTTTTCTTTTTTGTTTCATTTAAAGCGAGCAAAAATTGTTTGTTAAGTTGTAAATTTTGTTTTTAAAGTCACCAGTTGGATTTTAAAGACTCTCCCTTCTAACTCATTCATTGAGTTTGTCTGTTTGGCTAAGTCACAATGGCCGACCACAGCAGCGGCAATGACATGTGTTCGTTAAATGACGCCATTTTGCATCGAAAAATCATATTCCGCGAATAGGATTCATTTCTAGATGAATATTTACTTACGTAAACAAACAAAATTGTTGGAAAGTTATCATTTCACATGAGATCTGACGGTACAAATGCATCCCGTAAAGGCACTGTTTGGTGATGATTTTTTACATCATCGGTCCATATTTTGCTGAGGACGGTGTTGACCAGGCCACAATGACAAAGAGCACGTAGGACGATTACAACTTCTTTTAGCCTTTTGAATGATCTGAAGACCAACGAGCTGTGGTTTCAACAGAAACGGAGCTACGTACAGCAGAGCTCATTGGACATGCAGCACGAAAGATTTGAGCACGTGTTCACCTCACGTAGATATGGTTTGAACTGAATAGCATGATCTAACCCATGCCATCGGTCAAATATATACGCCAGAATCATGGAAACTAAAGCATTTGGAATACTTTCCACTCAGGGAAGTTGCACACATACTGACTTAAGAAAAGGCTCTATACATGCATGTATGATTATTGCCATACGACTCGAATAAATTAACTGAATGAACGAATATGTGTGCCTAGGCTAACATTATAATCAGAAGTTGGCACAAAGAGAACACGATAAAAATGTGAGTGTATTTATGAGAGGCATTTGTATAAACCAAAGGAAAATTGTTAGTAATATTTTCAAGTGCAATCCAAAATTTTCGAGTGTAACTTAATAGTATGTATATATAGTAGAAAATATATCCCTAAAGGCCGCGTATTTAACTTGACAAATATTCTTCCAAAAATGGAGATTATTTCTCATTGTTATTAGTAAATAACATTTGAAAATAGTCAATCCTACTGTAAGATTTTTTTGGGTGTATAATTGAAACCTGAAAAAAGCGACATTAACCTTCTTCTTTAGAAGCTGACAAGCAGGTGAATGCATTCTTCCTCTCTTTTTTACGAACATTGTTAATGTTCGTGTTCTATGTGTGTAAAAATCCGAAGATGTTCAGCAACCGGGACCTGGGGGGGCGGGGCCTATTGGTGCCGACGTCTTATTATAATTCAACAGCAGATCTTAATTTCTTCAACTAGGCGCGAGAATATATTTCAAATCGTCGTGAAATTTGAAGTCACCTTAACCTAGTATGTAATGTGTTAGCTTATTAGACATGAGGTCACTGTTCAAACCTCAGGCCAGACATCTCCAACAAAATCTTTTGCTTTTTACTGCTTCCAAACGTAGAGGTATCAACTGCATGATATGGGCATTAAAATCCGAGTTATGTTGTTCCACACCCTCCAAATTCTTTGTTTCAACTGCTTTACTGTTCTGATACTAGATTATAAGAGCTTACGGTCACGTTTTTCCCAAACATATTCAGTATCTTGATATCAGGGTGCTGCGCCGATGTTTTAAAGTAGTTTTGAACCATAATGCATAAGCTACAGTTTCGCAACGTGCTTCGGAATGTATCCTGATAGTTAGAAAAGTGTCCGACTTATTATTGAAGTCGCCGTAGTCTTAGTGGGTAGTGTGTTGCTTATTAGACGAAAGGATAGCGTTCGAATCCCGGTCAGACACCAAAAACGAAATATGAAAAAAAATATTTCTTCGGCGGCTTCCTCTCAGCATTCATTTTTACGCAAATGGTAGGAAGAATGAAGTTTGAAATCTCGAATCCATGGATGAAAAATACTAGCTAGAGATTAGAAGAATAATGCTTAGTCCACAAACAACGAGGCGGAGAGTCGACTAGGGCATCATCATAATGTCATTAAATACGATAACGTGCTTGATGACCGGTATCCATTCAAATTATTAAATGGAAGTTTCATCAGATCTTAAGATGATATTGCCTAATAAATTAAGAAAAGAAAATAAATTCGTTTGCACCTTGTACCATATGGTTGGGACCATACGTCAATAAGATTCATATGATTGACTAAACAAATTTTCAAAATATGGAAATCAGTTGCCGGTAATTACTTTTTTTTATCAAATGAAAATACCAGAATTGGTTAGCATACTCCGTTTAAAGTTTGCCACTGAAGGGAATTCGTTTAATAAGATTAGGTAGTGATCTAAATGGTCATTGCAATCCTTCAGTCTCGATTACAACCTTAGCTTCTCACATCACTTATGTTGTGTGCAGCTATTGGCAACAGAGCTAAAAACGAACGTCGTCATTTGTTCATCCTGTTATGGTTTTCATAAATTTTTAAAATCTTTTATTTTTTTTTTTTCTTTTGTCGTTTAACTCACTGTGACAGAAACAACACAATAAAATCGTTTAAAAATTAAACCGTAAAAGAACTGCCAGACCAAGCTATTAACAACTCATTTCAACAGTATTCCCACGTTTTTGTAATTACAAGAACGACTTTTTTCTGTCTCGAGTTAATTATTTTGTTTTTTTCTTTTCACAATTTCATTTGTATTCTTGAGCATTTTGTCTATTGATTATGAAGAGCAGAGATAAGCTGTCAGTACTGTAGTCGTTCATTAACTGTGTGCCAAAACATTTATGTCGCCAGTAATAGCAAAAAAAAAAAAAACAACTGTATGAGCATATCTGTTCACTTACTTTCACCTGTAAAATCTTGTACAGAATTCTAGGCTGACATCTAAATGTTTCACACGGGTTGAGTGCGATCTAAAAACAGGGAGCGATGTAAAAACGTTCCTTAGTAAACTAGAAAACATAAGATGAAAAATATGGATTTCAACACACTAATTGTTTTGCTTGTTAACAATTATGACAGATGCTTGATAAAAGAATTAAAGATGCTACGCTAAAGTGACATTCAGGCAGATATAATGCTGCTGATACAATAGACCACAACACAGGTTTCATCATGTGAAACAGTAACAACTACATAAATTTTGTTTTACGTGTTTACTATGCTCTGTCACTCTGTGTGCTAGAAGCGATTTAATGAATAGAATGATGAACTTGTTCGAAATGAACAGGTATGAATAGAAGTAAATCTATTTGGTACAAGGCAATGCTCGCTTGCATTATTCTTTCTGTTCACTCACAGCACATTCAGACACAGTCAGAAAGAGGAGTGTCACAAATAGTATTCCATGGGAGTGCAGTTATGATATGTATTAGACTTACAATTCATACTGGAACAAACATAGCGTAGCATGTATTGAAAATATATTCATTGTGGTATAAATTTATACGAAGAGGGCATTGCAATAGCACTACAAATACTGTGTGCTTAATCACAATAAATTTTCAGTAGTACCTAGGCTAATAGAAATCTATTTAGATTTTCTGAACTACTATTCAGGAAACTAATCCGTCTAAAATCTGGAATATATCTGTGATCTTAATATTAAGATCTTCAAAGTTTAAATATAATAACATCAGATGACCTACATTCACTGCGCCATTACTGTATTAACTTTCTAAGAGCAAGTGAAGCGAAGAAGCCATAATTCCCCCTACCGAACATACAATATTATAAATGAGGAGCTGGCAAACAAAACTAGACTGGTCCACAGTAAATGAATATTTTTTTTTTCATTTTATTTTCCGTATCTACAACCCCACGAATTCTTTTTATTTGAAGCCTGTTCGATTCTACCTTAAAATAATAAATAAAATTAAAAGAAAAAATAAAAATTAAATAAAACACTAACTAGCCAATATTAAAAAAGAAAATCTTAAAACCAGTCCTATGTTCTAGGTTTGATTAACTTTTCCTGTGAAAAGAAAGAAAGCTGGCAAACTAGCCGTCTGCAACCAATTTTATATCTCGCTAAGGCATCATTCCTTCTGGGTATTCTTTTATATTGACGGTTAAGCCTCTAGCCTCATCAAACATCGATTATCTCCCTACACGATATTAATTGGACAAAAGATTTAGTTTTAGGTTCTCAAACATGATCATCTCCCCAGAATCCTTGGATGTATGCATCAATGGCTCCTGTTTCGATAATAGGGTTGGTAGCGCTGTCTTTTTATTGTACATTTACCTTCGACCATCAGATCGCTGTAAAATGTTTTAGGCTAAGGTATTAGCCATTTGCCAAGCCGCTCATTAGATCCACATCAACGGTACTCCTTTCACATGTATCTGAATCTTTTCTAATAGTCAATCTGCTATTAGATCCCCCTCGAGCATTACAGTCAACTTCAAATCTTTTAGAGAGCTTCGCCGTTGTCTCAACGTTCTCTCTGGACGCTTCAGTGTCTTACTTGTCTGGGTCCTTGGCCACATAGACATTCCAGGCGACTGTTCGGTCGATCAGCTAGCCAGAGCAAGTGCACTCTTTCCGCAACCCTTACCAAAAGAATTGCGTATGCGACTTACCTGGGTTAAATTGGCCATTAAGCATCTCTTGCGAGATGCAGGTTTACAATATTTGGCTATCTATTCCTTGTCCGCTGAACGGAATTATCGTCCATTGATAATAGGATTATAGTTTCGTTTATTAAACTTTCAGGTTGGTTTCCAGCATAGAGAAATTGTGTTTTTTAGTATGCAGCTCTTGCGCTGAGCAACTTCTTCGGTCAATACAAGGACAGAGCTTACCTGTGGCATCACAACAGTGACAGATCTCACTCTTATCATTATCTTTCAATTTATTTGCTTTATTTCGGTCGGTCCAAGTCGTTGTAGTCTAATAGTCAGGGTGTTAGCTTATTAGACGATAGCCCGCCGGGTTTAACCCCTGGCTCAAACATCTCAAACATACCATGAAAATATTTCTTTCCTGTTCAGTAAGCTTCCAGCAAAAACTCTGAGAATAATTACAGTTGCCATGACAAATTTCTAAAAAATATGTCCTTAAGAGTCGAGTTTAAACTGCATGGCCCCTCACTTATGGATAGAATTGGCATTACAGTGAGAAGCTAGATCGTAATTCTTAGCAAATTTGTCTAATGACCAATTAATTAAGGAAGTTTATTTAGCTTTCATTTTTCATGGTTTTTTCAAGCTAAGTTTTTCAAGCTGATTAGTCTACTATAGGCTATGATAAGAGTTCTGCCAACTGTCATAACCTAGAAACAACACTCTCTCTGAATATGTGTTAAGTAAAGCCTGATGTTTGATTTTGATGTTCTTCTCTCTGAAGGTTCAGGGACAACATTAAGGGCTTTAGAATTTTTTAATCATTAAATTTTAATCTTTAAATTTTATCTTAAATCTTTAAATATTTAAAATTGACATTCGACAGTGTTTTAAACTTGTTTGATCAAGCACTTTAAGGTTAAACAACGCCCCATTAAAGATTCTGCATATTTCATGTGGAGGAAAAATTGTCAACAAGTTAATCAAAATCTAACTCCGAAGATATTTTTATTTCCAATCACCATTCGTTATTAAATCTTTAACTAATTCGATCACAATTTTAGGTTAAGTTTATTATTTTTAAATGATAGTATTGAAGACGATGATCTTTAATCAAATATTTTTAAATTTTTATGGTACATTGAGTATTATACTCACGAGCGCGGGTCAGTAGTCCATTATCTATTTGAATGTCTGCCTCATTGCTTCTGGAATTTATCAGTTGACTCGTAAGCAGTTAAGCATATTTTTTACGGATAAAAATCACCATCTAAAATCAAGGCTATGTTGGAGAACTGCTATGGGAACTCTGGCCCCTCAATTTCATTGTTCAAAAGCGATTTACTCACTATGTTCGATGCTGCCTGCTATTCCCGTCACTACTATTGGCTTATCTTGAGATTAATGGCTGCTCGATGGCTGGTTACTATTCCCGTCACTACTATTGGCTTATCTATAAATTAATGGCTGCTCTGAAAAGGCTTGCTGTTTCCGTCTCTACTATTGGCTCATGTTTGAATTAATGGCTGTTAACTAGCAGCGTGCTATTCCCGTCACTACTATTGGCTTATCTTTATATTAGTGGGTGCTCGATGGCTGCTTACTACTCTTGTTAAAGCTTTAGCTGCACTATGGCGGCTTGCTGTTCGTGTTAAAACTATTGGCTAAACTTTGGATTAATGGCTGCTCCATGACTGCTTGCTATTCCCGTCACTACTATTGGCTTATCTATAAATTAATGGCTGCTCTATAACGGCTTGCTCTTCCCGTCTCTGGTATTGGCTTATCATGAGATTAATGGCTGCTCGATGCCTGCTTGCTATTCCCGTCACTACTATTGGCTTATCTTGAGATTAATAGCTACTCTATACCGGCTTGTTCCTCGCGGATCTGCCATTGGCTTATCATGAGATTAATGGCTGCTCGATGACTTCTTACTATTTTTCATACTACTATTGGCTGATCTATAAATTAATGGCTGCTCTATAACGCATTACTGTTACCGAAACTTACCTTATTTTTTTGGGCCTTTATGTTTAGATTAATGGTTGCTAAATAACTGCGCTCTAACTGTTACTACTATTGGGTTTTGCATGGGTTAATGGCTGTTCGATGGCTGATGGCAGTTAAGATTTCGGTAAGTTCGACATTCATCCTCTTGCAACTGTGGATAGCACATGAATCTGCAATCACATACCAGAGATCAAACGAAACCAAACAAGGTTTCGTGTCAATAATGTTCAAGATACCCTTTGACAGCCAATAAACGACTGCTTTGATCTTTCAAATGCTCTTGCAAACGATTTGCTAGCGAAAGGGATTTTGAAATAAAAATTTCTTGATTGATTTTAATGGCACCGACAACTTAAATTGTTGTAACGTTGGAAGGAGTGTATGAAGGCAGAATAACACGAATTTCATTAAAAAAGTACAGGACTTGTTAACAAGGTACGAATTTTTGAGCTTTTATCACCGTTAAAAGTACACTCAGCACAAAAACAACAAACAAAATTATTGTTTTTTTAAAGGTTCCTCTTTTACATTCACTTTAATTAAAAAGTAATAATTATGAGAATGAAAAATTGTATGTACATGCATACATACCATCTATTCAGAACTAAAGAGCAGAATCAGAGAACGCCACGAAGTCATTAATCAAATTAAAATTGTACTGTGATGTTTTTATTATGCATTATATAATATTGTTTCGTTTTTATCATTTAAAATCGTTTGAAATATGAGCTCGTAGATTGCAAATAAAAATATAAAAAAAATTTGTGTTTAATTTTAATTAAATCCTTTATTATTCACACAACTTGTGTGTGCCACTGTTCACAATTGATTCTAACAACAACAATTGCTTTATTTGTTATTCCTTTGTTTATGCCCTTCGCGATAAACAATCACAATTATTACACAATTGTTCTGTTGATCTTTGTAACGGAGATCTTCAAACCACGATTGGTTTACTTCACACGCAACGCGTCTTCACACAAGACTGACTGCACTTCTACTCCTCCTTTCATGCTTTGCTTTGCCTTTTATATAGCGACGTAAACAGTCTGATGAACGTGCTTGGAGGCGAAGGCTAGATTCATCGCCTTCACGAGATTTCTATGACAATGCCGGCTGGTCGAAAACGGATTGCTGAAGGCGAGCAAACTTTAAAGGCATAGTCAAAAGCAGGATTAATTCGAGGGTTAGTTCGTTGACTTCTCCGAAACCTGTACTACAACAGATTTGTGGAAGAAGAGCTTTACAAATTGAGTAAGGCGAACAGAGGTGGATTGTAGGTTTTCTATCATGAAACATTAATTATCTGAAATTACGTTGCCTCAGGCAATTACGCTCTTAGGATCGGACAAAGCGAAGACTCTATCTACAGAAGAATGGCATCATAAGAAATATGGCGTTAAGGGTGAATACTGACATCCAATAGATCAATAGTTGTTATTTTATCGGTATAACCCAACGACTGAACACAACCTCATGAAAAGAAATCCAGAAACGTTTAATTGCATGACCGCAGAAGCTAGTGAACAGGACGAATTTTGGAAAGATGGTTTTGCACCATAGTTCAGCAACGAACCACTTTCTCGTTACTCATAAGTACTCATAAAATTTTGAATTTGAGCGAGTCAACAGTATTGAAATTTAACCACTCTGATTTATTCGTACTCGCTACAACGTCAATTCATAAGTACAAGTTGCAATGAGCATGAGCACAATATTGACATCGAACTCATAACATTCGAAATATGTTTGATTCATACGCCTACTCGCTCAGAATCATAAATTTAGAAAAAAAAACTTATAATACTTATAAAACAGATTAATTAGATATCAGCTGTATTGTTGTTATAAAGACTGAGGGGAGCTGAATTTGTGGTATAAATTGCTGATATTTTTCGGATTAATGGCTGCTCGATAGCTGCTTACCACTCTTGTGAAAACTATTGGCTAAACTCTGGATTAATGGCTGCTTACCATTATTATTTTTTTTTTTCTACTATTAGCTTATCTATAAATCAATGGCTGCTCTAAAAGGGCTTGCTGTTTCCGTCTCGACTATTGGCTCATGTTTAGATTAATGGCTAGTAACTAGCTGCGTGCTATTCCCGTCCTACTATTGGCTTATCTTGAGGTTAATGGCTACTCGATGGCTGCTTACTATTGGCTTATCTATAAATTAATGGCCGCTCTATAACGGATTTCTGTTCCTGTCTCGATTATTGGCTCAAGTTTAGATTAATGGCTGCTCGATGGCTGCTTACTATTCCCGTCCTACTATTGGCTTATCTTGAGGTTAATGGCTGCTCGATGGCTGCTTACCATTCCCGTCACTGCTATTGGCTTATCTATAAATTAATAGCTGTTCTTTAACGGGGTACTGCTTCCGTTTTTACTATTGGTTTATGCGTCCGTTAATGGC
>QOCX01000045.1:31098-63637 GCA_005959815.1 Sarcophaga bullata | reverse complement strand
AGACATCAAAAAACGAAATATGAAAAAAATATTTCTTCGGCGGCTTCCCCTCAGCAGATTTCTGGCAAAAACTCTGAGAGTAAATAAAATTGCCATGAAAAGTTGGTCAAAAATCTGTCATTCGGAATCGCCTTGCAACTGTAGGTCCTGCCACTCATGTATAAATTTAACACACACAACATAAGTGGTGTGAGAAGCTAAGCCCTAAATTCTGACTGAAGGGTTGTAATGGCCAATTATGTATGTATATTGAAAATAATGGATAATATGGCAAGTTCAGTCATTAACTTAACTTTAAAAGTTATCGGTATAATGATCCTGCCTTTCGCTTAACGCTTACGTCTATCTTATTGGCCACTTATAGTAACGAAAAACAATTTATCTGCCAGTTAAAATCCTCCCTTTAGTTAAGGGCAAGTTGTAAAAATGGCCCTCAGATTTTTTCAGAAATCTGCTGAGAGGAAGTTGCCCCAATAATATTCTTAAATATTGTTGTTGTCCTCCTAATTCCTATAACTATGTTGTCTATCATATATCATTACGAACACAAATTTACATAGGATTGGCTTTACATCTGATTCATAGTACCTAGGTTTCACCATTCTTATGTGTTATAAAATCATCATTAAAATAGTTTCCTGTGAAATACAATAATTCAGTTTAAATTTATTTTACATTTAAACTCTTTTTAGTATAATACGCTATAATTCTTATTACCTTTTTTGCATGGTATTTGCAAAATTAATAATTCAATAGCTTTACGGAGCATACCAGACACAGCAATAGGTTTAAGAAACATAAGCATGATTTATTATGGATGCGTTTATAACTTCATTTATTATTTCGAATAATATTTTCGAATTGTTGTTCGTTATTTTTATGCATAAATTGATGGAATCGTTAGTGTTGTTTGTTTGTTCGTTTTTTTGTAACAATGCGGTTACAATTTGAAATTTGTAAGAAATTTCAATAGTTTCATCATCTAACGTGGAGTGGATAATAAACTCATATCAGAATATATATACATACATACATACATATACTATATACATACATACTGATGACAAATATCCATAACGAGTATTTAATGTCTTAAGAACAAATATTTACTAAAACGAGTAAATTTACATTGTGATTGATTGATTTGTTTGTTTTTTTTAAATCAAATTTTACTTATCGTCTTAGATTTCAAATGTTTACAGTAGAATATAGAATTAGATGCCATAATCATTTAAATTAAAAAATTTAAATTTCGTTACCATTTCTTATTTACAAATTAATCTTTAAAGTAAAAGACCATCTTGCTAGTTCATGGCAACAAGTTATTAATTATGCTTTAAGATTTCTTTTTAACAATTATTTCCTAATTTCTTCTAAGAGTACCTTAATTTTTGCTTTTCGTAACTGTACTTACTAAACAATTGCAATTTTTTTTTTTGTCTAGTTTCATGCGATTTATATTGGCCTGGGAATTTGTATATGCTAAGAGCCATTGTTAATGCTTTTGCAATGCTTTTACAATGAATACAAAAAAAAAAATCCAAAACACACATTAAGGTGTTATGCCTCATGCCTTAGTTATTATTAAAATACTTTGTTAGAGATACATACTTACATATTTACATTTGTAATTAAAACGTAAGGCATGTAAGTAAAAGCCACACGAAACAATGAAACCACATACTCATATACATGCTCATGTATTGTACATCGAAATGGGGTTTTGTGCAACAAAACAATTCGTTATTCAGTTAAGTTATGGTACTTGTAAACAAAACATTTCTTTCAATTCGTTTTAATACAAAAAAAATAAAAATAAAAAATAAAAGAAAAACCGAAACAATTTTAAATAAAATTTCATAGTAATGATCACCATTAAAATGTATATGCGTTTGATGATTTTGCGTTTTGTTTCGGTATAAAATTGCAATTTACGCACACAATTTATTATACATAATGCAACATAATTTCTTTTTTTTTCTTTTACAACGAAACATTTTCAACGTTACCGTCTATAATAGCATAAAGTGTAGTTTTAATTAAAATACATATTTATGGCCATTGGCAAAATCATCATCATCAACGCCGATATTATAATAATTATGACACGCAAACTTAATAAACATCAGAAACATATGTTGTTGCCCACAGTCGATATCATAACTCTAGATACAGTTTCACATTAAAAAATTTCAATATGATACTTACATACAGAAGTCGCCGTACTGTAGTAGGCAGTATGTTGGCTTATTAGACGAAAAACGACGGTTCAAATCCCCGAAATGCCATGAAAAATTTTTTAAAAACCAGTCGTTGGGAATCGACTTTAAACTCTAGGTTCCGCCTAGTGCTATCCCTGTTACTACTATTGGATTTTGCATGGATTAATGGCTGCTGGATGACTGCTCGATGGCTGCTAGGTACTCTTGTTACTACTACTGGCTTATCTTCATATTAATGGGTGCTCAATAGCGGCTTGCTATTCTTGTTAGTATTATTGGGTTTTCTATGGATTAATGGCTGTCGATGGCTACTTGCTATTTCCGTCACTACTATTGGCTCATGTTTAGATTTATGGCTGCTCTCCAACGGCTTGCTGTTTCCGTCTCTACTATTGGCTCATGTTTAGATTTATGGCTACTAACTAGCTGCGCGCTATTCCCTTCACTACTATTGGCTTATCTACGATTAATGGCTGCTCGATGACTGCTTGCTATTCCCGTCACTACTATTAGACGAAAAGCCACGGTTCAAATTCCGGGTCAGACATCAAAACGAAAATTTGAAAAAATATTCCTTCGGCAAAAACTCTTTGAATAAATAAAAAATGGCATGAAAATTTTTTTAAAAACTTGTCGTTGGGTGTCGACTTTAAACTCTTGGTCCCGCTATAAGTGGTGTGAGGGGCTAGGCCATAATCCTGACTGAAGGGTTGTAATGGCCAATTACGTATGTACTTATACAGACAGACATTGATGGAATAAGGAAAACAAAATTTTCCATCGTTCAACCTCTTCTAAATAACACAGGCCGACAAAATATGAAAAAATGTTTAACCCAAGAACCAAGCCTTACAATGACTTCGACACCCAAACTTGTTTTCTAACTATATTTGAGGGGAGCACTGGTCGACTTTTAACTTAGAAACCAAATTATACTTTTCTAAAGATGCTTGGTGTGCTGATACCGAATGCGTGAAATGTTCCATGAAATGAATTTCGAGATTTCGAAATTTATCCCCAAAGCTGCATAAATTTCCTTTTTTTTTTTTTTTTTTTTTGGTTGAGTATCGATTAGATATTATGTTGCGGTTTTTTTTTGGACCGAATTCCTTTTTTAACTTTAAAAGTTTTCGTTCAAAACCTACAAGAAAAAATCGCTAGAGATCTTATTTTCATTCAGCGATATCTCCGAGACAATAAATATGACACAGTAATTGGAATATGTCCGTTATAGATGTCAAATTGTGGGCTTGACACTTGCACACAAAAAATGATACGAAATTTTAAAAGCGCCATCTTATTTAGATTCCCTTTATAGTTTTGCGAAGACAGAATGAAAAATAGAGAAATGACAAGAAAAACACACAATAACAGAATAAATAAGAAATTACGAAAACGTTGATCAAATTACAACAACAAAACTACATAGACAGTCCAAGAAATATACAAACCAGAAAAAATAACAAATCAACAGTAAGAGTTTATAGGCGGATAAAATATAAATTGAACGAAACGTGACGTTGCCAGAGAGCAGTAGAAGGTGGATTTTTTCTAGGAAATGGTAGATTCCTGGGTAGATATGATTGTGGTACGCCGCCGTACCAAACTCAAGTCTCAATGACCAGAACGTTTCAAGAATTTGACTTACATTACATACATACATACATAATTGGCCATTACAACCCTTCAGTTAGGATTACGGGCTAGCTTCTCAACACCATTTATGTTGTCTGGGTTAATTTTATACATGAGTGGCGGGACCTACAGTTGAAAGTCGACTCCGAACGACAGATTTTTTTGGAGTAACTTTTCATGGCAATTTTTTTCTACTCTCAGAGTTTTTTGCCAGATAATCTGCTGAGAGGAAGTCGCCGAAGAATATTTTTTCATATTTCGTTTTTGATGTCTTACCGGGGGATACGAACCCTGGCCTTTCGTCTAATAAGCCAACACACTACCCACTAGACTACGGCGACTTCTGACTTACATTACATACGCAATACTTCAAAGACGATTTAATACGCTTTTATTCAAATTGCTCAAGGTCGGTATGAATTGAGAACTACAGAAAGTTGATTAAAATAATTCGATAATTATGAAACTGGACGTACTATATATTACTAGTTATTGTGTTATAATTTTGGTCTTTTTTTTTCATGCGAAGAAATCAAAAAAATGTTTGGAGGTTTCGAGAAATAAAGTATTTTTGAATGCTACTCAGCCTACTGAACATCTTAGGCGACATAGCTTCTCGGGTGTATTATCACTGTCGCAAAAAAAATTAAATACTTCATATTAGAAGTTGTTGGTTTGAAGCATTTGATAAGGCAACATATATAAAAAATATGAGTCAACTATTATACGCTTTAAATAATAGCTGCGGTAATTTTTCACTGATTTTATCAAACGACATGGCAATCCCTTTCCAAGAAAATGCACTTTTAGAATTTCACCAATTGTTTTATAGTTTTTAATTAAATTTTGCATACAAAAATGGCCAAACTCGAAATTTTATTCCATCAAAACTCATAACATATAAGTTTGAACAAAATGTTTATGCATGCCGTTTTAAAGGACAATCCATCCCCTTTCAAAAAAAACTTTACATTTTTAAAATAGGTTGCAAGATACTTGGTTAATCAATAATTTGGTGTGAAAAGATCAATAAAGATCGTTTTTGTCAAATAAAACAAGTTTGCAGGGTTCAAGAAATATAAAAAAGTATTTATGAGTTCTACTCAACTAAATGAACAACTGAGACTAGGTAGTTACTCGAGTGTATTGAATTTTTTGTATATTGTTGCATAGTGTTATCATTATCATTATCATTATTATTTTTTTTTGTCTGATCAAATAATCTCTCTGTGAATAGAAAAATAAAATAAAAATTTTCGTTTCCCTATGACTAAAGTACCATAAATTGAAAACTTCTCATTTAAGAGCTGTACAATGACAGAAAGATCAAAAAAACTTCAACATACATACATACATAATTGGCCATTACAACCCTTCAGTCAGGATTACGGCCTAGCTTCTCACACCATTTATGTTGTCTGGGTTAATTTTATACATGAGTGGCGGGACCTACACTTTCAAGGCGATTCCGAACGACAGATTTTTGAGAAACTTTTCATAGCAATTTTATTTACTCTCAGAGTTTTTGCCAGAAATCTGCTGAGGGTAAGCCGCCGAAGAAATACTTTTTTCATAATTCGTTTTTGATGTCTGACCGGGGATTTGAACCCTGGCCTATCGTCTAATAAACCAACACACTACCTACTAGACTACGGCGACTACAAAATATAGAAATAACTTCAACGGAAATCGCAAAAGTAATATTTTCCAAAGAAGTATATTTAAATATGAGCAGCACTATACATAATATACATATGTATGTATGACTATAACAATAATAAAAGAAATTATAATTACACCACGCATCATAATTAGTTATGCGGTTATGATATAAAAAAATTGAATAAAAAATTTTAATTGAAATTTTATGGAACGAAAAATTAAATTAGAATAATTATTACAATGTGTATGAATGTGTATGAATGTTCGTTTACAACATATTTTTTTTCCAAAACTGACCTTTGAATGCACGTACAGATTTTAATAAACTATTTCATATGCACATACATACATACATACATGCATACATATATTATATTGAAATAAAGACCCAGAGAAATTTTGTAAAATGTTTTGTATGAAGATTAAAATTAAATCTTTTGTGAAAAATATCAATGTCACGATGTAACAATGTAACATTAATAATGAAACAATGTGATTTGGAAATGTTTTATCTAAGTTTTAAATTGTACATTTGCTTCACTTAATTATATCACGTATACCAGCACGAAATGAGCGTTTTCTGTGAAAATAAAACAATAACTTTTAATGCAAGAGAAAAAACAATTTTATTCCAGGTATTTGTCACTGCTAGTTACATTTTTTTTTGATGTTTCAGGAAACTTGTGATTTCCATGGCAATAAAACTGTTTGTCCTTGGAATCAAACGAATTAGTTAACAAATATTCGACTTCCTCATAGAATCAATCTGTTGCTCAGACAATGTGTGTCCCTCTGATGAAAACGAATACTGGTTGGAAGGAGTCATGTCTGATGAAAAAAATTTTGCAAATTTCTCTAGTTCTGTCTTTTCTTCAATTCTGGACTTTTTTGGTCAATTCATAATTCTAATTGATTATTTGTTGTCGTAACTACGGCGTCATCAGTTTTTAGAAGCTTGTGCTACACAACACCTTGGCGTATTTTCATCAAACGTACAGCATTGTGGTCTCGTTGAATCTATCTGGTTTTGCAGTCGAAGTTAATGGTTGTTCCAGACTAACATAACATAATTCGTCATTACAACCCTTTAGTCAGGATTACGAACAATATTCTCACAAAACTTATATTGTGTGTGTTAATTTTATACGTGAGTGGTGGGGCCTACAGTTTAAAGTCGATTCCGAACGACAGATGTCTGAGAAACTTTTCAATGTCAATTTTATTTGCTCTCAGAGTTTTTACCAGAAATCTGGTCAGAGGATATTCCCGAAGAAATTTTTTTGGTATTTCATTTTGTGGCAGATATCTGACCTGAGGTTTGAGCCATGGCCTCACGCCTAATAAGCTAGCACACTACCTACTAGACTACGACGACTTATTAATGGGAGTTATTTAATATTTTTAAAAGTTCAATTTGAAACAATTCAGAAGAGATATTTATACAAAAATGTATTTAAAATAAATAAATCTGAATATACAACCAACAATTAAGGAATTTTTTAAATTTGAAAAATTTATTGAAAAGTTTATTTAAAGAAAACTGTACATATCCATTAATAATGGCTTCAGTTTTCTATTTTTAAATACTTTTTAAAATTTTAATAAAATATCAGATAAAATATGATAAAATATGTACACTTTTTGATGCATTCACTCAAACGTTCAAATTTATTTGTGTCAAGATATAAGTTTAATGCTTTTAGTGGGGTGTACAGAATTGTTAAAGACTTCCGGATTTTATACTTTTTTATTATTATTATTATTATTATGGTAAGAATTCATATTTCCAAAGAAAAGAAGCTGTGATCCTGCTATATAAAATATATTCAACAGCATAATATTATTTTGGGACGTCATTAAAGGCCAATTGACGCGATAAGATGCAAAATCAATCAGAAAATTTTCGAAAAACAAAGTAAAATGAATAGGACACTGATCTAACAGCCTCTGATTGTTTCTAAATTTTTCAAAAAAATAAAGACAGTCTCGATTGTAAAATTTCCATCCGTGTTTTCTCTCAATTTCGTACGTATCTTTCACTTAATGAATTTATACTACAGTATCCGCTCTGTTCTATACAAAAGCTTGACATATCGTACAAGTTATGTGATGGTCTAAATGTCCCTTAGAGCTGGATTCTCCTATGGTTTCGGAACAAACATTTTCTTTCGAAACAATTTTACTTCTTTGAGAGTTTGTTCTGAAACGATTCACCCACTTCGAACAATTGTTCTGGAAAAACAAAGCTACCATATGAAATACGTTTCTAAGCGACGTATTATTTTTACTATTTTATCAATTTTTTATAAAATGTTCTTTCTTTTCTTTGCTTATGAAAAAGTATCTGGCTGCACTGTTCTCTTACTCTCTCTCTCTCTCTCAAAAAGAGAAACGTCAAACTCTATATAAAAAAACTGTTTAGGAACAAAAATTTCGTTCCGAAACCATGGGTGAGTCTAGCTTAACTGTTGCGAGTTAATTGCGGTTTACTGTAAGCAAATTTCTATTGTATTGAGTATGTGGAACATAGCCATCACAGGAAATTGATTTAAAAGCTAGTCTTTTCCTTTTCCTTTTTTTTAAAGATCAACAAATTATCAAATGGAATTCTGTCACTCGTTATTAAGTAGGTATTTTCAGGCAAAGTTTCATTAAAATTCTAGGTAAACACTTCTTATTTGTCATGAATTGTGTTTTGTGCAAAAGTATGGACCAACCTTCTACTTAAAAAAGCCACAACTAAGGCTGTAGGTCTAACTAGAAACTAATTAACCCATTAAAACTTAACACAAATTTTGAAAAGGGAAAATTATATTTTTCCCCTTGCAGTGGGCCGCTATTGCGAACGTACACTGTGCTTATGTTTTCATATTAAAATGTTACATTTAAGAGAAAGTAGAAATCAATGTACAAACAAATATTGTGTATAATTTTCTTAATTTATGACAGCAAATAGGAACGAAAATAAAATGAAAATGTTAAACAGAAACATCCGAATTGGTAAACAATATTTTTTTCATTAATATTTACGATTTTCCTACAATGTGTTCACATATGTATGTAAAATTACAGAAAATACTATGCGCTTAATGCCTAGTTGCAACTTGCTTTGAATATGCTGAAGTTCGCTTCAAGAATATCGTCAGCATGTAAAACATTTCAAAGGCACTTGTTGTAGAATGTGATTTTGCTTTGGTCTTCTTTTCTTTTTGTGGCTTTTTAGAGATTTTAAATTTTAATTCAAAGAAAAAAAGAAAACTAACGCAACATTTATAGCGATATATGTACGTTGAAAACAATGTTCCTTATGTTTATGTTTTTAGAAAAACCAAAAAACTAATAATAAATTTTAAATCTTAAGAAAGTTTTCTTTGTTGTTTTTATTTTTATGGTATGGAAAATATGAAATATGTTTTCAGAATAGCAGAACGTTTATTTTTTAAAAAGGAATAAAAAAACAAAACAAAAAACAAAAAAAGAAAAAAAAACATAGACTGTGTTGATTGAGAAATAATAGGTTGTCTAAGATGTTTATACATACATAAATACATAAATCTATGCATATAAGACAGCATAAATACAATAATATTGCTCTATTAGCCTTTCGATTAAGACGCAATAATTGGATGCGTATGAAATGTGTCAATTTGGGCTTTCGATAAAATTATTCTTAACAGAACAGAAGAACAAAAACAAAAATAAACGCAATAGAATTTATCTGCATATTCATAAAATTAATTGAAATTTAATTAAATTAAACTTGCAAGATTCGCAAATAACAATTTAGTATAATATTGTTACGTTTTTAAATTTTGCAAAATGTCTTTATTTGGAGGTCAGAAAATCCATTGCGAGTGACTTTTTGGTGCGGCTTATGAGGCAGAGGCATCATTGGTCCCTTTTTATTATAACCGATTTATTGTTTCCACTGTTTATGGTGTTGATGTGAACGATACTGAAAAACCAGATACAATTGAGTATTTGAAGGCTAACATTCGTGATGCCAATGCCGAGATAGGATCCCATACGCTCAAAAAATTCCATGAGAATTGTTCCGATCGAAGGAGGTACTGTCAGGCCAGCCATATGAATAATTTCCGATTGTAAATTGGACTTCAGAAATCATATTACATGAACTGTAATAAAAGCTGCATGTATCCTGGGATTTATTAAACAATGGGCTAAAGAATTTTCTGAACCTTATGTGACCAAACAATTATTTACCTCACTGGTTCGCCCAATTCTTGAGTATGGATCTGTAATATGGGGCCCTTAATACGCTGCACACTCTGACAAAATCGAATCAGTGCAATTACAGTTCTTAATATTTTGCCTTCATGGTTTAGAATGGAATCCTAATAAGAAGGTAATCTTCTTATGAAAAACGCCTAGCACTCATTACTCATTACCATCTTTAAAAAGCCATCGTAAAATGCTAAATGCTGTCTTTCTCCTGAAGCTGATTAGTGGTGTTATCAACTCTCAATTTCTTGTGGAAAGACTTTACATAGAGTACCTGTTCGTCCAACAAGATATTATAATTTCATAATATTGTTACGTTTTTACCTTTTAAAAACATTTGAAATATGAGCTCGTAGATTGCAAATAAAAATAAAAATAAATTTGTGTTCAGTATTAATTAAATTCTTTATTAGTCACACAACTTTTGTGTGCCACTGTTCACAACTGATTCTAACAACAACAATTGCTTTATTTGTTATTCCTTTGTTTATGCTCTTTGCGATAAACAATAACAACTATTACACTATTGTTCTGTAGATCTTTCTAATGGATGTTATCAAACCACGATTGGTTTACTTCACACGCAACGCGTCTTCACACAAGATTGACTGAACTTCTACTCTGACTTTGCATGCTTTGCATTGCCTTTTAGCGACGTAAATAGTCTGATGAATGTTCTCGTAGGCGAAGGTTCTAGTCTTCGCCTTCAAGAGAATTCTATGAATGTAAACAACATGTTTACATTCATACATGTTTGCATGCTTGTTGTTAGTGTAGGTTGTTTACGCTTGTCCCTGCTGTTGTTGTTGTTTGTTGTTTACTTCCTTGTTCCTTTTTTCCGTTATACTGATGTTGTTGTTTTATTTTCGTTAATAAAGTAAACAAGCCCGTTGTTTTGTTTTTGTAGCTTTTTAATGTTAAACGATGTTACACCATTTCCATTTTCGTAACAATATTTTTAAGAAATTTCTTTGTAATGTGGACAAAGAACCAGCAAATTTTTTGTATTCTTATGAAATTCGATACACAATATAAATAATCTTCAGATGCGACAGTCACAGTATGTAATAGATCTATACACTATCATAACTTCAGAAGAATAGCAGGAAGAAATGCATGGCAAAATACTCCCATATTTTAGGTCGCATAATCTATTACACATCACTCACAGGAATTAATGTTAACCTGTACTTTGTATTTAGACTTTCAAAACCTAGAGTTGGTTGTAATATCAGTGATGTCAGATATAATTTGGCTACACTCCATTTTTGTTATGGCCTTGCTTTACTCTTTAAGAAATAATTAAAGTTTTAATTGTATCGTATTTTATTTGTATATCTTTGCCACTGATGACAGCATAATTACTAGCCTAATTAATTTCCCACTCCCCACCGGAATCTCATCAAAATTTTAGTGGAGAAAATTAAATTAACGGTTCAAGTTGCCTGTATACCATGTTGTATTTAACGTGTTCTATTGTTTATTTTCTATAATAATTATAATTATTGCTGTTGTTATTGTTATTGTTATTGTTATTGTTACAATTCTTTATTCTTTTTGTTATTTTTTTTTTTTTTTTTTTTTTGCAAACAAATCAAAATGGAGCGTGTGTCTATATGGCTACATCAAACATATACAAACAAACGAATCTCAATTAAAATCTAAAGAGAGTATAAAATAAAACAATAGCAACAAACGCACGACACAACATATATGCATATATGTAGGTATACATTTAAAGTGAAGAGTCTTGTTTGTTTGAAAAAGTGAAACACGCGACCTTTCCATTCGAATCATTTTCCCATTTGTCGTTTGCATTTGTTTTTTTTTTTTATTTTCATTTTATTTGTATTTTTTTCGCTACGTATGCAACACCATGTAATTGTGTAGCTGGGGACCCTTTTAATTCTCACACCACTCAACAAATTGGTTTTGTCTCACGCAATTGCAGCGTTTACTTTCACGTTTACGTTCAAAAGCAATTCAGTTAAACGAACGAAAAATACGCACTAACAAGGTGACAAAAATTAATTCTTACAAATTGAATTTTGTAAATGGCAAAAGAAGTCGTTGTAGTCTAGTAAGGCCATGGTTCAAACTTCAAACGACCAAAACGAAATATGAAAAGCAGGTTACTCGCAAAAACTCTAAGGATTAATAAAAAATTCCCATGAAAAATTTTCTGGAAAAAAAAAATGTCGTACGGCATCGCTATTAAACTGTAGGTCCCACCACTTATGTATAAAATTAACACACACACCACAAGTGGTGTCAAAAGCTACGTCAGAGGCGGCGGAATATCCATGCCGCCATCATCGATCGGGTACAGAACATCATTAGTATCGTCATCGCCTTGTAGCTGAGTAGAGAAGTATTTCCTCCACAACCTCAGCACCCCTTGCGGATCTGTAACCAAGTTGCCATTCTCATCCTTGTAGGAGGACGCTTCGGGCTTGTAACCCTCTGTTAGATGCTTAACCTTTTGATAGAACTTTTGAGCGTTATTCCTACATCTGTATATCTCGACTTCCTCATGTTCACGCCTTTCCTGTTCCCTCCTCTTGCGTCTGAAAGGGCGTCTCTCATTCCTTCTTCTCTCTCTGTAGTTCTCGACAATGGCACGCGTAGCGGCTGATTGCAACGTTTTTTTATTCTGCTTACCAAATTGGTCAAAAAAGTATTGAAGCTCTTGCTTTTTGTATCTTCGCATATCAGCTATTTTAGACTTAAAGAAGTTTTATTTTTCCACCTACGAAGAATACACCTGCATCAGCAATGTAAAGCCGACGAAATATGGTAAGTTCGTCTCCACTGTAAACTTTTCTTCCCTATTATTTAACACACGAACGCCATAAGTCTGTCTGACTTATTTGAGCCATCCATCCTTGGTATCATTTCATTTATCGGAAAGTTTACTCTTTAGAGATTAAAGTTGGATTCACACATGTTGTCCAGACAAAATATTTGTCTCGGCATTTGCTTTATATGCAGTTTGACCGCTCTCTTCTTTAGAGAGGAAAAATATTTTTTTTACTAACAACTCATAGCTCAATTTGGTTTAATTAAGGCGAATTAAATTCGCCCTTGGTTTAATTTTATATCTCTCTTGGACAAACTTGAACAGAGCTGACAATCGGTTATATACGAGTATTGTGTGATTTCGAAAAATTTATCCAGAAAATCAAAGCTGCTACTTTTAAAGCGAATTCGATTTGTTGGGGCAAATCAATTCAACATTCTACTGCAGATAACTTTCAATAAAAAAATATTTTTTCCGGACAAAAAAATAGGCTTAATGGTTTTTCGGATTCTTTACTAACATGTAACGTGATCTATGATATCTACTACATAATTGTTTCTCATCATGTTTGTTGTCATTTATGTCGTTTCAAAAATGGTAATACAGTCCTAGATATTGATCTATGACTTATATTTGGCAATGCCAATGCTATATCTTTTGTAGGCTTTAGGACACCAACATGTTCATGTGCAAACCTCGTAACATACACTGCTGCTAAAAGACCTTCGAATTAGCGTTTTTCAAAAACCAATTAAGAAATAAACTCTGAATTTTGCAGTTTTTATCTTAGCTTCCTACAATTGGTGTCATTTAATTTCTGTCACTCCATAAGCACCAGTACGGTAGTGTTAGCATGTGGTACGCATATACTACTTAAGTGCGGTCGTAACGACTAAGTACAAATACAAGCTTTTATATTTTCTAATGTACAGTTATATACTGGATGTACATATGTATGTACACTTTCCTTTTATTCATACAACTAATAATTGTGTCTGTAAATATGTGTTTGAGACCATTTAAAAAGCGTTTGTT
This sequence comes from Sarcophaga bullata, assembly GCA_005959815.1. Lineage (NCBI taxonomy): Eukaryota > Metazoa > Arthropoda > Insecta > Diptera > Sarcophagidae > Sarcophaga > Sarcophaga bullata. The sequence goes on along the minus strand of QOCX01000045.1, from coordinate 50,041 downwards.
TGCCTATGTTTGTATCTGATAGTCTGTCGTCTGTCTCATTTGTCTCGTTGGGAAAAATGTTGTCAGTGACAATGATAGATGTACTGCGTGATGACACATTATTTAGGTGGTAAACGTACAAATGCGGATTTGAAACGCTCACACGATTTCGATTTGTTTACAATTAATGATAGTAACAACAACAACAACCAATAACTAAGTTAAAACAAGGGTTCAAATTATTATAGGCTTATCAACTACTTGAGAGTTTTCTACAAAGCTTGTCTATACATTGGAATATCTGCACTTCGTTTGTGACAATTCAAAGAAATTTTTTTTTGTATCTGAGATAATTCGACTTCTTCTCAGCAGACTTCTGCGGCGTCAGTCTCTATTTTGCTGTTCCCATGTGTGTGAAGCTGCTACCATGCGGTTTCCAATCGTATTATATCATCAACAAGCTTCCCGATAGTATGTACTTCCCATTCCCATTTCAGATTTCTCATTCGTGTGACCAAATATAGAATGTCGTGCCTATTTGAGACAATATGGCTTTCGTAACGAGCATGAAAACCTTGTACATATTTTACTGAAGCAATTTGAGTACTGACGATCTTTATCAGCTTCTCAGAAAGACCAGCACAGACGTGATTCTTTATAGAGCTATCGCAGTTTGCCTTATAGTCGACAAGAAGATGTCGTGTGACGACCTGGATTTCATGGATCCTCTTCAGAGTATGACGTGATAAAAAGATCTGGTCGATGTCGGACTTACCACGCTGGTGCAGGCACCATAACAGCTTGTTACTTAAAATACACAGCATGTAGGCTTATTGACCTTTAGTCGCATAATCACAACTTTACCCTCTTCACAGCTAGGTGACGGAATGTGAACGCCGTCATTTTTGATTGGTTTCGCTACATCATCCCTAATGGATGAATCAGTGTCGCCAACGCCTCATAGTATATTAGAGAAGTATTGCTTCCATAACCTCAGAAGTCCTTACGAATCTGTAACCAAGTTTAGTTGGGTGATATTGACCAACAGTCCAGCAATGCCATTGAGTTTATATAAGAATCGGCGGAGCTTTTTTGAAAGTTTAGCTCTGAACTTTTCAGCACTTGTTTTGATTGAAAATTCTTGACGTCGAAACGCTAATGCACAATCGTAACTTGACTGCAAAAATTTTCTCAAACCATAGGTGGTCAGACATACCTGTCTGCTGGAAGACTGCTATGTCCAGAAGGAAATACTTGAGTTGGTCAAGAGAAATTTTTGCGCTGTAAGATGAATTCTAACGGAACACTGCGCAATTACTAATTTCTCTGACAAGTTCGGTCAGCCTCACCAGCAGGCAGAGTCTGCCATGATGTTGAAAAAACGGAAATAGCCGATTTCATCCGGAACTCAGGGTGGTTCAAACCCACCATGACAAAGGGGCTTACCTCACGGTGGATGACACAATGGGCTATATAAACCATCGCTTGAACTTGCCTGCGATGAAATTGAAAATAAGCCTTCCATCAATAAGAATGAGATCAATCAAGTTAAAAGTCAATCGATCTTGGGCAACCAAGTGGCTTTGTGAATATCGAAATGAATAAACTTGAAGCTACATACCGCGGTAATATCTATTAGCCTCATTGCATTAGAGGTAGTGGTTTTTTGGAGGAAGAACAGATGTCTTCTCTTCAGACGCTCACATTCATGGTTAATTTCAGTGCCATGGATCTGATACTTAGATGGCATCTTTAACCGCATAGTCCTTTTCTTTCTGTTCTTAAATTGATAGTCATTTAAACCTTTGCCGTAACAACCAACTTTTAATATCCTGATAGAGATTTGCATTGCGGTTTTCAGTGGATAGAGTTTTATCGTGGTGTGTTCCAAGGTCTACGCTCTGCTCTGAAGTGAACTGCCCTGCACGCATTAGTCTCCAATCTAGAGGATATTATTATTCCATCCATTTTGAGGTTGGGAACCAACTTTAATACAGCAAGGCAAGAATCACATAGAGGTCGTCATGATTACTTTCGATTATTTACTGTTATTTCCATTTTAATATCAAAAAAATAATATTTTGTGAACAAATTTTGTTGTGTTGTCTCGCTTAAACTCTGTTACAGCTTATAATTTCAAGCTGATCTATGTGTAGCATATGTATGTATGTATATATGTTCCCTATCATTTAGCAAAGGGACTATCCTAATCGGGTTAACAACTGTCTTTCTCAAGCAATATCTTTAATAATAAAAATATGATTGAAAATAAGTTGAAAGAGACCAAACCCAAAATATTAAATTTTTCAAAATTTATTGAATTTGTTGTACTTTTCCTGAGTTCGCCATTATTATTGAAGAAAACTTGACATTTAACAATTGTAAAGAAAAGTCATGATTTCCAACTGAAAATTAGTATCTCAAAATGACTTAAAAAATGCTGCCAGAGGACTAACCGAAATTACCCCTCCTACCCTATTTGGTATAATAAAAATCCAGTTAACTTTTACTCTGTGCGAATGACTGAATATTGAAATTGGCAAAAAGAGCATTTTCTTTTTTACCTATTGCTTACAGTTATGAGTATAAGCAAAAAGGAAAATGTAACTGCAATCCCCTAAACTATCATGGAAACATTGTATGAATTTCACAGCCACTACCTATAAAACCAAAAAAAAAAAAAATTCGATGCATTTATTGGTAATCTTCGATAATACTGAAAATTTCTTTAATCGGCTTTCTGAATTGAACGAAAAATGAAAAAAAAAAGAAAAAAGAAAAACACGTTTTCATATCAAATCTTATGCCCAAATAGAGGTAAATACAATATATACACACAAGTATATAGGTATTGTATATGGATGTATGTGTGTATATATAGTATGTACGAATACATTCATGTAAAAGCAATCGTTGTATGCTACAATAATAAAATAACACCGAAAAGCAAGAGATGAAGAAAGAAAAACAAAAACAAAAAACAAATCTTTTAAAATAAAAGGGTAATACGGTAGCATTTCACAACTAACACAACTACTGTATAACAAGATATCGCTAAGAGCGTCAAAAAAACAAAAAAAAAAACAAAAAACAAAAAACACAAAAAAGAAAAACAAAAAGAAAAAGCCAATTACAATACAAAAACAACAGAAACCAGTTAGGATCATAAAAACATCGATCGTGCCATAAAAACGTATAAATATACTATAAACATACATACATATGGTACATTTATGGTACATACAGATATACAAATACATTTTCATATACATACATATAAAATAATATATTTGATACAAACATGGATACATACAAACGTATTGAATTATAATTTTTTTTGTTTTTAAAGAGATGCAGTATGAGGCTTGTATCCATAGTGAGTATGTGATTGGATACAATGGAACACAAATGTGTAAAGCAATCAACATTATTATTAAAATTAATAAATAATTTAATAAACCATTTAAGTAGATACATTGTACCATAATGTCACAACTTCAACTGGCCATATTTTGTACGAACTATTGCGCTGAAGCCGCCGTAGTCGAGTTTAGTGTGTTGGCTTATTAGACGAAAGGTCAGGGTTCAAATCCCCCGTTAGACAGCAAAAACGAAATATGATTTCTGGCAAAAACTCTGAGAGTAAATAAAATTGCCATGAAAAGTTTCTCAAAAATCTGTCGTTCGGAGTCGACTTTAAACTGTAGATCCTGCCACTCAAGTATGAAATAAATACACATAACATAAGTGGTGTGAGAAGCTAGGCCGTAATCCTGACTGAAGGGTTGTAATGGCCAATTATGTATGTATGTATTGCCCTTAAGCATATTTTCATTGAAATTATTGTGGTTATTTAACAAGAATATTAAACATCCACCATTTTGTTTATAAACTGGATGTCATTTGTAAGGGAATTATGTTCTGCCTTCCGAATATAGGTTTCATCGTGAACGTCAAGATAAAATAATTTTAGCAGAAGCAGTCACCATATTCTCTTTAACAGTAATGGCTTTGTGACAACTCTGGACTACCGTATATGAATGTGGATTAAGAATTTCTCATTCATGCTTGAGGCAGGTCAAAGCTGGTCTTACTGGCCGTCTTCAGTGACAGTTTCAAGTCACTAGAATCGATATTCACTTTTCGAAATTTGATCAATGAATTTTTCATTTCAGGCCTTTTCAAGCGATTTCCAGAGGTTTTTTGCAATTGAGATGCTGCCTTAGTTCCTATCGGTGTCAACAATTGCTATTTTTTTATGGGAACAGTTGTTTCAAAACCGGAACGAGTATTACAATGTCGGAATACTATTAGTATTTCAACCAAATGACTTATTGTTCCATCTTTATTGCCGCAAAACTATAAAATCTAACGACCATTTAAAAGTTTGAACTTAAAACTGCAATAAAACAGAAACGATTTAAAATTTTGTCAAATTAATTTTATTGTTATGAAGTACAATTGTTCCGGTTAGAAAGGGAATATCACTTCATTCATATGGCTGCCACGGCTAGCCTTACAGTACCTCATTCGATCGCACCAATTTTCGTACACTTTTTCAACTGTATGGGTCGTATCACGGATATTGGCCTTCAAATGCTTAATTGTATCTGGTGGTATCACGGATATTGGCCTTTAAATGCTTAATTGTATCTGGTTTGTCAGCATAACAAGTTTTTTTAACGGCGCTCTGCATAAAATAGTCCAACGGTGTCAAATCACAACTTCTTGCAGGCCAATTGACATCACCATTTCATCTAATTAAACGGCAATCAGACGTTTGACGCAATAAATTGATTGTAGCATGAGATGCATGGTAAGTTGTGCCTTCCTGTTGAAACCAAGCATCGTTCAGATCAATACCATGAAGAACAGAAAAAAAAATTTATTATGATGGTTTGATAGGTATCTCCATTTACCATATTGGTTTCTCCGTCCTTATTTTCAAAGAAATATGCCCCGCTCCAAGAGCGGATGGTCATTGGGCTCCAACTCTTGGAACTGGAACTTGCAAATGAAATTCATTCGCAAAGTAAATTTTTTTGCAAAATCGACATTATCGTGCAAGTTATCGTGGGCCAACAGCTTCAACTCTTAAACCAATCGAACTTTGTAAGGCGTCATGTCGAGATATTTTCGCAAAGTTTGAGGTAAACTCGTGCATCAAATGTTCAATACTAGAGAACGATGACGAGTTGATGCTGATGGATTCACAAGTACACTTTCAGCCACAGCTTCGATACCTTCAGAGTTACGCACTGTATTAGCACGACCACGTCTTGGTGCATCAGCAATAAAATTAGTTTTACTAACTTTAGCTAACACATTTTGTGCCAAATTTTCCGAGTATTTCCCAAAGTATCAATCAAGCGTAAATCGATTCAATACGATCAGCAGAGATAAGATACTAAATTTTGTGACAGAATTCAATAGCATATGTACTGACAGATTCAAAATAGCCGACGATTGAAATTTAAACCGATAAATGGCCATGCGGTATAAAAGATGAGGTATGGAATTCCAAATCTATTTGTTAACAATTTAATGGACATGCCTTATGGACTTAACTTTACCTATATTGCATACTATTTTTAAATGTCAACGTGTGTATATAATACGTATTTATATTCATTAAATTTAATTGTTTAAATTACAACAAAACTATTTGCATAATATGGTGGCTATCAGAGATCAGCAATGAATCACTTTTTCCCCACTCAGAAGAACTCATGAAATTTTGAGTACGAGTGAGTCAACAGTACTGAAATTTAGCTACCCTGATTCATTCGTACTCCCTACAACGTCGATTTGCAATGAGTATTAGTACAACGCTGACATCGAACTCATAACATTCGGAATATGTTTGATTCATACGCCTATTCACTCAGATTAATAATTTTAGAAAAATACTTCTAATAATACTCATAATACAGATTAATTAGATATCAACTGAAGTGTTGTTATAAAGAGTGAGGGGAGATGAATTTGTGATATCAATTGTTTATATTTTTCGGCTTAATGGCTGCTCGATGGCGGTTTGCTATTCCAGTTACAACTATTGGCTTATCTTTGGATTAATGGCTGCTCAATGGCTGCTTGCTATGCCCGTCACTACTATTGTCTTATCTTTGGATTAATGGCTGCTCTATAACGCTTGCTGTTCCCGTCACTACTATTGGCCTATCTTGAATTAATGGCTTCTCTATGGTGGCTTGCTATTTAATTCACTACTATTGGCTTATTTTTAGATCAATGGCTGTTCGATGGCTGCTTGCTATTCCCGTCACTACTATTGGCTTATATTTAGATTAACGGGTGTTAAGTAACGGCTTTCCTATTCTTTTCAGTATCGTATTAGCTTATCTTTAGATTAATTTCTGCTCGATGGCTGCTTACAGCTCTTGTTAAAACTTTGGCTGCTCGATGGCGGCTTGCTATTCTTGTTACTGCTATTAGCTTATCTTTAGATTAACGGCTTATCTATTGATTAATGGCTTCTTTATGGCGGCCAGCTATTCAATTCACTACTATTGGCTTAGGCTCCGACACTGCTCTGAACATATCCTCATGAAAAGAAATCCAGAAACGTTTAATTGCATGAACGCGGAGGCTAGTGAACAGGACGAATTATGGAAAGATGGTTTTGAATATGAGTAGTATGAGTATAATATTAAATTACGTATGAATGCTTATAAGTATCAGAGATTATGAGTATGATTCGAATCTACTTATCCCTTTGAATACTCATTGCTGATCTCTGGTGGCTATGGAATGAATTGATTTGAAAAGTTACCAGATTTACAATTTCAAGATTATCTCTAAAACACTATGATTTGAATATGGGTTTTCAAAGATTTAACATATAATTTTTCGATTAGATAAACTTGTAATACAGCATGTTTATTTCGTATTATCTTCCAATAATTTTGTGATTCTTAGTACGTCTTATACGAAATGTTCATTGCTACATACGTTAATCATATTCTTTCGCAAAAGTTAGTATTAATTGCCCTTGAAATCTTATATAAATATAAAGGAAGTATTTCATTTTTAAATTTGTATTAATTAGAATAGCGGAACATGAAGATACCGTTACATGAAAGAGTATACGTGTGTTAACTGATTTCTATAAATATTTACACGAAGTTTCTTAAATCTTTTGGCATTATTTGTTCGGCACTGTATTTTATGATTTTTAAAACATGATTTTACAAAAAGACGCCAAGATATGTAAGCAGAAAAAACTAGTTTTTTGTTTTTAATTTACTGCTTATCTCATTTGTTATTTTTTTTTTGTTTTTCTTTTCTTTTATATTTTTTTGGACCTTTTTTTTATTATTTTTTGTTACCCTACAATATTTCTAAAGTATTGTATTGAAGTATACATGTTTGATTGAAGCTGATTTGAATTAAAATTTAGAAAACGAAACAATAAAAATGAGAATTTTTTTTAATGTTTTCAAGCGTAGTAGTATTTATTTTGTATATCATAGTTTATACAAAGACTTGTATTGTATTCTTTAAGCTTGTAAATGTAACATTAACATTCAAATTAAAGAATATTATAAAAAATATTTGATATTTCTAAAGATGTTGTAGATAACACATACATATAAACATGTTGTTATACGTTAGTTAACTGAATCTGCTACACTGGTCCTTTCTTACTTTAACCATTGATTGGGTCATCGATATATATTGAAATATGTTTACCTTATTTATTTTAATACACTTTAATAAAACTTTTTTATCGCATGCTATTAATTTTTTATCCTTTAGCATGATATACATTACAAAATGGTTTTTTACATAAGAAAATATAAAGTTTCTTCGAAATGTTAACTTTTTTTTGACATCTGTAACGGCTGCTTTTCGCTGACTTAAATGGGCCCACTTATTGTCACTTGCATCAGCAATGTTTCTTTATAAAAGTTTTTGGTCCAAGAACTGTGATGGAAAAAGTTGGACTCTTACAGCATCGTCTATATCAGTAACAACGCACTCTTATTGATTTCTCTCTTGTTTCCTGGATTCAGATTTCCTCAAGTATGACTACGTTTCCCACATGTAGCATGTTCTTAAATCTATAAGAGTTAAAATTTCAGACCGTATAGCTCCAGGTCCGATGGAAACGAAATCTATAACGACAATGAAATCCAGATGGTTACACATCTATGGCAACAAAATCATTGAATTGGTTCCTCCCTCCTCTAGGTATGTTCTGAGAAGCACATCATCAAAGTGAAATGTTGACTCAGACCTACATTACAATTCCTTACTGAGGATTATGTTCATCCTTCTCAGATTAACCATATTGTGGGAGTTAATTTCTTTCCGTGAGTGACGGGACCTACAGTTTTAAGCTGACTACGAACGACAAAAAATGTTGCCTCGGACTTACTTTACATTTTTAATTGGTCATTACAACCCTTTAGTGAGGATTACGTTCAACCTTCTCGCACCAACTATGTTGTGGGTGTTAATTATAATCCATGAGTAACGAGGCCTACAGTTTAAAGCTGACTACGAACTACAAATTTATTTGAGAAACTGTACCTGTTCTAATGAGCACATCATCAAAGGGAAATGTTGCCTCAACCTTCTCACATTAACCATATTGTGGGCGTTAATTTCTTTCCGTGAGTGACGGGACCTACAGTTTTAAGCTGACTACGAACGACAGATTTATTTGAAAAACTTTACATTTCCAGTTTATTGACTCTTAGACTGCTGAAAGAAAGAAAATGAAGAAATATGTTCGAGATGTTTGACGTGGAGTTTGAACAACGGCCACACATCTTATAACCTATTAGACTACGACTACTCCAACTCAGACATGTATTACAGATTACCTTTTTTTATTTACTTTCAAATAACGGCTATATCAGCGCTAACAGAATAAAAAAAGCTTCACATAACATTTTTTTAATTATGATCATATGATCTAATGAACTGTTATTACTGTTGATACAAAGTTAGCATTGGTAGGGTACAATATCACCAGTTTGACTTAAGTCTACTTTCGTACTTGTTTTGGTTATGATAATGGCACGAGCAAGATCACGTTTTCAGTGAAACACAAATGAACACTTTAAAGCCTTTAAAGCAGGCAGAGTAAAAAAAAATATTATTATTTTTGTATGTGCTCTTATAAGGTTGGGTTAAAATATGGAAAAGTAAATAATTTGTTAATAAATTGAAAGAGTAGTAGGAGTAAATTTTTGAAATCTGTGAAGATATTTGTAACTCTATTTTATTTTTATATATAATATATTAATTGTATATAGCAATAGAGTACATAGTTATGTATGTATGTAATAAGACTATTCTCCATTATTTAAATTTTGAATACATATGTATAGTATACCAGCTGTGTTCGCTACAATTTAGTCTGTTGCACTCTAGCGTTACGTGTTCCGGAGTTCCGTTTGCACAAATAGGACTACCTGCTGGCGGATATTGTCAGAGGCACACATGAACGTACAGTATCTATGTATAATACTAAACCATTTCGCCCAAAGCTTCTTATAACTGCTTAAGCCTATCATATTACTTACAAGATGTGTTGATTTTGGCAGGAAGTATTTGATAGAGATTCTCGATGGGTTTAATATCTGGAGGCCTTAGTTGTGGCGCAAATTGTCTTTGCCAAATTGATCAGATTATGAGAGAAAAAATAAAACTTCGGCGAATTACTTTCAACAGATTTTTGCCAAAAACTCTAAGAGTAAATAAAATTGCCATAAAAGTCTGTCATTTGAAGTCGATTATAAACTGAAGATCTAGCCACTCATGTATACAAATAGGCACACACACAACATCAGTAGTGAGCGAAATTAGGCCGTAAACCTGACTAAAGGATTTTAATGACCAATTATGTATGTAATCCTCTATTTACATTACCATACTTTCATGAAATATTATACAACATCTAGCATTTATTTTCCATGTTTTGGTGCAACATGTTAAAAACGATTGTAGTTGCTTATGTATGTTTGAAATGACGATTTCTCTCTGACGTTGTGGTTGTATTCTGTTCTATCATTAAGAGAGACAAAAATTTTTTCCAAAGGAAAAAAAGCAATTTTTTTTTTGTTTTTTTTTAACATATACAATATAACAACAACAAAATTTTTTTGTATTCTTTAGTATTTGGTTGTTGTTGCTTATATTATTATTGTTGACAACAACAATTAAATGCAGAAGTCACGTTTTGTGGTGTGCCATTTACTAATTGTCCATAAAAAAATAAGTTTATTTATTATATTCTTTTTTTATTTTATTTTCTTTTTTTTTTTGTTTTTCCTTATTCTTCTATTATTTCTTTTTTTTTTCTTTATCTTTTTCTCTTTTTTTCTGAAAATATTGCTTCTTTATTTACAAAGTAATTATCAAAACAAATAAGAAAAAAAAAAAATAAATTGCCTACAAAAAAAAAAAAGAAAGACAGAAAGACAGAAAAACAACAAATACAAACGTAAACATTTATTTTAATCAGCATAATTAAAATTGTAATTAACAAATTGATATTCATGCGACATCCTTTGGTAGCTTACAGCAACTACCAATGAAAAATAATGCCTGCCATGGAGAGTTGAGAGGCAAAATGTATAGTGGGCCATAAATTGTATTAAAAAATATTTTTTAATAATAAAGTTTAGTTTTTATTTTCATTATTATTATCATTATTATTATTATTTATTGTATATACATATTGTACTGGATCTATACAATCAGGCATATGAATATGTATGCCTGAGTTTCCTCTGAAGTTTAAGAAGAGCCTTGTTTTCTTCCGTTTTATTGCCGATCCATTACTGGATTTTTATACATGTTTCTGTATAATAATTTGTTGTTGCTTTATATTGTATATTTAAAACTAATTTACAATCCATAATTACTAACAACAAAATATTATTGATCTCTACATTGATAAGATTCTCTATACCACAGTACCTATTTAGATTCGTCTGCTCTCTAACATAATATTACGCAGCCGTCATATTTACTTTCTGACAGCAGCTTTTATTTTGTTTTTCTTTTTCTGTTAAAAGATAAATTTGTTGTTAATTTTCTAAAAAAAAATTTAAAAAAAACTAATTCTTGGATTTCGTATTCATGTTTAGGATTTGCTTTTGATAAACTAATGGAAAACGGAGAGGTAATGAGTTTTATGTGGAGATTCGATAAACTCAATCATTCTTATTGTAAATAACATGACAAGTTCCCTGAAAATTTCAATTCAAGTTTTAGAGATTTCAACTTTTGTTCTTGTTTTCAAATAGTCAATGGAAAAAAATCTCATGTTACAAGTTGAATTGTTCACGTTTTCATGAGTTAATGGCGTTTCCCCAAAATTTGTTATTTCAGCTTAATGCAACCAATTGGTCAAACTAGCAAATATGCAAAGATGAACATTCCTTCAAAGAATTTTATTTGACCTTTCGTAGAGAAATAATACTACGAATCCGAAAGTTTTTCTTCAAGACGAGTTAACTCGCCATCTGACTAATATACTAGACATAAACAGTTAATAAGCAAAATAACTCATCGAAATCAATCAATTTTCTTACAAAGCCATTAATTATCTGTCAACCCATTATCTGTTAACCCATTGAAACTGAATCCTTTTTTAGTATGGGTATTCATCTACGCGCCAGTAATTTTAATAAAAAATTGTTTCGATATTGCTTATCAGTGTTTTCACTTAGGTTAGGTTAGGTTAGGTTAGAGTGATAGCTTTGACACCAAAAGCTCACTTGGACACTGTAATGATGACGTTACGACCAAATCCAAGTAACTGGTTGGGCCAAGTGAGCCTAGCGGTGGAGCAGGACTCTTCATTGTCCCAGGATAGGTTGGCGTAAAGTGCATTCCTAAATCGATTGAAGAGGATTCCGGAAGAAGTGCGCCAGCTTTGGCGAGCTCGTCGGCTTTACAGTTTCCCGGAATATTACTTAACTGGGCACCAAAAATTTTTGCTACAATTTTATGTGTTCAGGGTGAGGGATCTCAGTACCCATCATCTTATCTATACCGAACTAATCTCAAAAAACATATGATCATAAATAGTGATGGCACCTCTCAGGCATCGTTCGGATGCAAAGGGTTAAGTTATTTCTGCTTCTTACGCGAACACCGACCAAATATAACATTTCATCAATACTACATCTAGATAAGATATGAAACTGATAAATAAATAGAAACATTTATTCACCATCATGAAGTCGCCGTAGTCTAGTGGGTAGTGTGTTGGCTTATTAGACATGAGGCCCTGGTTCAAATCCCCGGTCAGACATTCAAAACGAAATATGAAAAAAATATTTCTTCGGCAACTTCCCCTCAGTAGATTTCTGGCAAAAACTCTGAGAGTAAATAAAATTGCCATGTAAAGTATCTCAAAAATCTGTCGTTCGGAGTCGACTTTAAACTGTAGGTCTCACCACTCATGTATAAAATTAAGACACACAACATAAGTGGTGTGAGGAGCTAGGCCGTAATCCTGACTGAAGGGTTGTAATGGCCAATTATGTATGTATGTATGTATGTTATTCACCATCGCCATTGAATTGAGGAAAAAACTATTTTTTTCTTTAAATACAGCTTGAATTTATTTATGATTTACGAGCGAATAAGTATTTTACAGTTAAACTGACTTTATTGCATTGTAGTTGGAAAAATAATTCAAATCCAATCAAACTTCTGCCAATACAAGTAATGGAAAGCCAACGATGCAAAAACGAAACGATGTAAAAATCGTTGTAAAAAGAGATCGTGGATTAAATTCAGTTTTATTATGGAAGCATAAATCTACTTACAATCATTTATATTAGTGAACCGGTATGAAGTGAGCATCAAGATACAAGTATCTCCATACTTACTTAATTGGCTATTACAACCCGATTAAATGATTTCGGCCTGCCGCAACACATCCTTCCAGGCACCTCTGCTTCTTGCGCGCCTACGCCAGTTGGTCACACCAATCGATGACAAGGCTTTCTCGATTTGGTCCTACAAACGGATATAAAGTTATCCTTTACGCCGACTTCCGCAGATCCCCGCATCAAATTCCAGTCTCGCTGGAGCATCTTCCTCCATTCGAACGACATGGCTGAGCCAGCGCAGCCACTGGATATTAATACACTGCACAACGTCCATGTCGTTGAGGAGCTCATACAGCTGACTGTTGTATCGTATACGGAAATCTTCGCCAACTCGCACAGGAGCGAAAATCTTACGTAGGACTTTTCTCTTGAATACTCTCAAGGCTGCTGCATCGGTGCTTTATAAGGTCCATGCCTCTGCGCCATAAAGAAGTACGGGTAGGATGAGCATCTTGTGGAGAGATCACACGAGAGAGATCTCTGTTACCCAATTGCCTATTGAGACCATAGTAGCATCTGTTGGCAAGAGTGATCCTGCGCTTAATCTCCAGACTGACATCATTTTTGGTGTTAACGGCGGAGCCAAGATAGATGAATTCCTTGACTACATCAAAAGTATAGTTATCGGCCATAATATGAGAATCAGTACGCCGCATTTCTGTCTTTGTTTTGCCCTCATTTACTGCCAGACCCATATTGGTAGACTCCCGTTCAATAGCACTAAAGGCAGCGGTAACATCTCGCTTGGTACGCCCTATGATGTCAATGTTGTCAGCATACGCAAGCAACTGCACATTCTATCGACAGCCATACGTCGCATTCTGCGTTGCACTCCCGCTTTCACAAAAACCTCTCCATGACGAGTTGAAGAGGTCGCATATTAGGAACCGTCTTGTCTGACCTCTCACGGTAAAACCCGTGCTGGGGCTCTCCTACCTTGACGGAGCTGCAGGAATATCCCATAGGCAACATTATTGTGATGGTGATTATATCCACTCTAACATATTTGGCCATTCACACGACTTTGTGTTGTGTATGTTGTATTGGCTGCTTGAGAACGCTCAATGCTCTGCTGTATTGTATTTCTTCATAATTTTGGCATTCAACAATTTGATAGCACGAAACCAACTTTTAAAAACTATGAAGAAAATGTGTACAGTGTATCGGATTTTTACATGAAATTATCAACAACAAGCATACACTATTGATTCGTCCAACAATACGCTCAATACAACGATACAACGTCTTGTGTGAATAGACCAATTGAATACACATAAAATCTGTGAATAAACAACTTTTACTTTTCATCGTATTAAAGATGCTGAATTTTGTACTAGAAAATGATCATTTTTAATTTCTGTTTAAAGAATATTGCTGGAGTATCGCATCGAATGCTTGTCGAAGCATTTGGTAAGCATGCTCTATCAGAAGCAACATGCAGAAGATAACTCCGACGATTCACTTTCCAATTAAAATTGTGTGTTTTATTTTCACATAAAAATGTTTATTTCATACCGGTAACCTGGTACATTGTCTATGATAAATATTCGAAATATAATCATAAAATGTCGCCGCAGTGTAGTAGGTAGTAAGTCAGCTTATTAGACGCGAGGCCAAGGTGTAAACCCCAAAACGAAATATGAAAAAAATATTTCTTCGCCGACTCTCTCTCCGTGAGAGCAAATAAAATTGCCATGAAAGGCTTCTCAAAAATATGTCGTTCGGATTCGATTTTAAACTCTGGGTGTCGCCACTCAATCATGCTCACTCAAATTAACACACACAACATAAATGGCGAAGCTAACTGAGTCGTAATCCAGACTGCAGGATTGTAAAGACCAATTAGTATATACATACGTATGTACACCATAAAAACCCATTATTGCGAAAAAAAATCACTCCTGCTGCATTGCAAAACGTTTTTCTGACGAATTCTTATCCCACTTTAGCTGGTATTGAAAGAGTTCAAATCTCAAATGATTTGCTATCAATTGCAATCATTCAACACCTACTTATCGTGTTTGCAGTAAGCTGCAGATAGACTTGTCCCTATATGCTCTCGTCAGTATTGGAGTATCGAAGCCAAAAAGCTGTGATAGGGCGCCATTGCGTCGGTCTGGGATATATTACGACATGTTCGTGATTGTAAAGAGTGTCTAAGAACCTTTGAATTAGATCGCATCCGCCTATGCTGTGTTTTTTTGGAATGAGACCACAGATGTATCTCGCTATATTAGGTTCACTTTCTAGCGACGATTTAATATTTGGTTCTGTTCTTATTCTCAGGGAGAACTAGCACAAAGACCTCAAATGATGATTTCGTGTCAGTTTCAATCATTCAACACCGTGTTAAAGCAATACAGCACATGAACAAAGTCCGTAAATGCTCTTGTCAGTATCGGTGTATCAAAGCCGTTGTTCTGGTGTAAATTAAGAGTCGTTTATGGTCTATGCTGTGCTCCGGAACATAATGATTTATATGGGAATGAGACGCTAGGTTATGTTCACTTCTTGAGTGCGATTTAATATTTGGTCCTGATTTAGATTTCAGGCAGAAGGAGCAGAAGCCGAATGATCTGCTATATATAGTGTTTGAACTGATTTGCTACTCGATTTGGATAAAATGAACGTGAGGTTGGTTATTGCGTGTCTTACAGCGTACTGAGGGATTGAATTGCTGACACGAGTTTGGACCATATCATAAACGGACTATTGGAGGACTATATTGCGACGAACACCTTCTCGGGAACTGTTCAGCACTTAATAAAATGCGTTTCTTTGAGGGTTTAGATTTTCTGTCCACAGTCGATACTAAGGCTCTCCAGAAATTTACAAGTGGTTTAAGCTGAATAAGATGTGCTAGGACATCAAGGTGGTGGTCACCTTCTCTGTATACCCGAATTTTATGCTGAATTGGAGAAACTGAAATTGTGAGAGCAAATAATATTGCCATGATTGATGATCGATTGTTTATTTTCTATACATTCATGCAAATTGTAAATTTTGTAAATATTGTAATGAAAAATGAAAGTTTGTTTACATTCTTTGGCAATGCTTTTGAATTCGTTTCATTAAATATTTTATTGACTGCATTTTTGTGGAGTTCAATAAGTCTACTGACTAATGCCAACACACCACCATAGTTTATTTTTGCATAATTTCTAGTGAAAATATTTCGTAAAAATATTCTTTTAAATTCATTCCAATAATAAAACAACAAGTTTCTTTATTTTTTTTTTTTTTTTTTTGGTTTAAACAATTAGAATTTATTGCAAAAATTACAAAAGAAAACAAACACAACACAACACAACACAGAACAAACAAATTAAATAATCAAATCAGCAGGAAGCATTCTGAAGTCCAAAGTTTGAAAGCCGCTTTACTTTGCATGGCATACAAATAAGTGTGTGTGTGTGTGTGTGTGTGTGTGTTTTGTAAATCCATTGTTTTCAATGACTGTCAGTTGACAGATGAGGAGCAGAGGGAATATGGTACCAGATTGCAGTGGCAGGTAAATCATCGTAGCGAATGATATTTAAAAGCGACTGTAAATGTGACAGCAAATTTGATGGTGAGTCACTAACTCACTCACTATGGTATTGACTTAAAACAAGGATGGAACAACACTTTTTCTTTATAATTTTATTTAGTACTCAGCGAAAAATTCAAAAGGTACCAGTGTTTTAGTATTTGGGGATTATAATTAATAAGCAAAACAAGTGGAAAAACGATAGATGTTAGTAACCAGAACCATAGCATTATCAATTCTTGTTGTCTTGTCTTGGAACTTGTCTTGAAACTGAAAAATTGAACTCTTTAAGACTAGATGCAATGATGTTTCCAATACATCAGCATAACCATTACGATTTCACCCAAAACAGTACTCGTTTTGAATGTGATCAATGCCCAAGCGTAGTACCGAATAACCTGCAATGCAAGCTTGGTACCAAAAGTGTTGAAAACATTTCAAAAAGAGTACATATGCCCCATGAATTTCAACCCTGATCTAAATGAATGCATATGCATATTGAGTAATCAAGCAACCAACCGTTTCGATGCGTCTTGGTCGGCGTTCATCCAACTCAGTGCCAGCCAAGCAGGTTAATTTAAACAAGTTGTAGAGATAATAATGGCAAAAAAAAAATAATAAAAATAAATAAAATAAACATTTAAAAATTTAAATTTTATGTTGTTTTTGTTGTTATTGTTAAACACAAGTTTTGCATCCAGTTTTTACGTGGCTCAATTGTAAATTATTGTTGGCGCCAGAAATAAATTTTTAACTGAACTCTTTTAAAATCCTGTTACAATACATGAATTTATTTTCTTTGTTTTAAAATAAGAAGCTGGGTACTGAAAAATGTTAAGAAGATCCTGTCTTAATGACACAAAACGAAAAAGAAACAATGATTGAGCAATTGCATTGACAACACTTTGTACCATTTTCATATATTGTCTCGTAAGCGATGTATAACTTAGAATAGGGTAGGTACTGTAATCTGACATATCTTAGCAATTGGTTAGCGATTATAAACAGTTGACCTGTAGAGATAAGCAAGTGAAGCTATCATTACATTATCGTTGAGCGAAACTAACGAAGTAAATTTGAACAAAATATAAGTTATGCACTTAAGATTTGAAGAGTACAGAAATGAAGTTTCAAAATCATTCTTTAGAAGAATTGGCTCATTTTCTTTGCTCCTTACTAGAGCATACAAGATAAAACATGTGATAGTTAGGCCAATGGAGACATTTGATTAACTTCTGCGTTGTGAAATTTAACAATTTTAGGGCCATTATTGCAACTTGCCGTTAAAGTTGGGTTTAGTTAAAGTTACCTTTAGCTAAAGGGAACTGTAAACTTAACTTTAACCTATTCTAGTTATTACAATTACAGATAAAATTCAGTTAACTTTTTCACAATGCCGCTGCAATATCGATAACTTTTGCCACTTTAAAAAAGTTCTTTAAACATTCAGTGGCAACGACATGCTTCCATAATTGTTATGTTTATTATTTTATTATTGCCATATCGAAAATAATGTACGTAATATGGCATGTTTAAAGATAAAGTGAACTTTAACTGTTAACGCTCACTTCTATCTTATTGGGTACTCATAGTAATGAAAAAAAATTTATCTGCCTGTTAAAATCCTATCTTTAATTAATGGCAAGTTGTAATAATGGCCCTTCAAGCTATAGAATGGAATCCTCTAGGCAATCTTCGAAGACACTTAGAGATTGCAAATTCAGATTGAAATACCTGAAATACATTTAATTTGGAGTATACATTAGATTGAACAGATTCGAGAAATCTACGAGTTGTAGGACTCGGTATAAAGTTATGCATCAAACTACTTTTAGTATTTGAAAAAGAAAACAAAACAAATTTTATACATATTTTTCGAACTTCGAGCAGAATACAGTTCAAATGACAACAGTCCTGATATTAAAATTCTTGGAAAAGCGTAGCAACAACAAAACATTATCTGCTCAGTATTTATGTTACCATTCCAACATACATTTTTGCAGACCAAACGTTTTAATGTCTGCTTGAAATTGTAATAGAAAAACATTTATTTATAGCACGTGACGGCGTGCCTGGTAGTCTGGTAGCTAGTGTGCTGGACTATTAGCGTGAGGATCGTGGGTCCGATTTCCAACAGAGATTCTGGTCTGTTTCGCTATAGCGTGCATGTGGTTGAAGTTACTCAGCTCGCAAATAATTCAATATAAGTTGTAGTTGTTTTGTGATTGAAAGTCACAATCGTCTAGTAGGTTGGGTGTTTTCTTATTAGGCATGAGGTCTCAGTTTAAACCCCAAGTTAAAGATCTACAATAAAACGAAATATGAAAAAAATAGATTTTTTAAAGACATACTCTGGTAAAAACTCTGAAAGTAAAGAAAATTGTCATGAAAAAAAGCTTCTCAATAGTCTATCGTTCGAAGTTGACTTTAAACTGCAGGTTTCGCCACTCATGTACAAAAATTAACACACACAACATAAGTGTTGTGATAAGCTAAGGTCGTAATCCAGACTTAA
The DNA here is from genome assembly GCA_005959815.1 of Sarcophaga bullata. Lineage (NCBI taxonomy): Eukaryota > Metazoa > Arthropoda > Insecta > Diptera > Sarcophagidae > Sarcophaga > Sarcophaga bullata. Next base: position 31,134 of record QOCX01000045.1, on the reverse strand, counting down.
GGGTTGTAGTGGCAAATTATGCATGTATTTGTTATT
>QOCX01000045.1:0-31088 GCA_005959815.1 Sarcophaga bullata | reverse complement strand
GTGTAATTAATAAATAAATAAAGTGCATGAAACTTGAAATTTTTAATTAATTTTTATGACAAAATCGATGGAACTTTGACTAAATCGTACGTATATATACCGGTAAGCGTATACAATTTTAAATGATATCAAGTCAGAAAATTCTTAAATAAGCCTTGGTAACTCTAATTTGTAGGTGTGTGTGGGTTAGTAAAAGAAAACTCCTAGACACGGTTAGATGTGCGTGTAACTTGAATTTGATTTTCATAACCTTACACCCTGACATCTGATCATCAAAGCAAATTATTAAAGTTTTAATAAAAAATAAAAAAATTCCAATACTAGTATGGATATCAATTTGAAATAATTGTGAATATTACCTTAATTTAGATTAGAAAATTTTATTTCAAATAAAATGATATTAAAATCGTTATAACAACAATTAAAAAAACAAAAAAAAGAAAATTTTTTTTTCGAATAAAATCGAAACAACTAACAAGTGCGAATGCATGTTAAAGTTATTTTGTATTATTGTGTATTAAAAATAGAATTAAATTATAAATTATCGTATAAATAATAAACAGAATTTCAAATAGAATTAATTAAAATGTTCGATTATAAATTATAATTGATTGTTATGTAGTCGGTTACAGAATGATTTACGAATGGACGCGTAGGGCAATCTCTTTTTATGGATGTATATAATACATATATGTATGTATGTATATATATTGTATGTATAAGTGTTGTTTGTTTGTTTGTTAATAAAAGTTTTTAATTTCAACTTGTATGGTATACATACATACATGTATAGTATCGCCGTATTTAATTATACAGTTAACCTTAGTTTACTTTGCCTTTGTTTGCTGTTTTTATTTTCTAGTTTTTTTTGTTTCTTTTTTTCTGTTTTTTTCTGTTTTTTGTTTTATTATTAAACAATGAGTCATTCAACTTGTTTATTATTATTACACGTACTATTTACTGTATTTAAGTAAGCGAGCATTGCATGTGCTATTGCTAGCCGTGTACTTATTGTATTAAAGAAGTACTGCCATACTAACAATTACAGTTACAACAACAACAACAGTTTTTTCTTTGTTTTTTTTTGTTTTTTTAATTTTTTTTTGTTGTTATTGTTGCTGTTCTCTCTAATACCATATTATTTTTTTTTTCACAATTGAAACAACAACTTTAATAAAATAAATGCTTGAGTCGCCAGTTGGTCTAGTGGTTATTATTATCGTTTCTAAGTGTTTCTAAGCATTTGAACTTGGCATATGAATAACAATAGAAGAAGTTTTTCTTACTTCAAAATAGAAATAGAAATAGAAATGACGAATATCGTACCATGGTACAATAACTTACAATAGAATTGTAAAGGAAAAGTCATTAGCATATGGTCATTTCTAATAATATTATCATTTGGAAATCTACTTGTTGTCATGATTGTTCGTTGTAACCTTCTTAAAGGTTTTTTTTAAAGAGTTTCATTTTTTTTTTGTTCGTAGAGAAACAGAGAAATAAAATATCTGAAGTACAAATTACTTGACAGCATAGTTCTTTACAACACACTGTAATCCACTTGTCATTTACTTGACGTATCTAAGTACCTTTTAAAGTGTTTAAACAAAAGATAACTTCGAATGGAAGTCGGCGTAGTCTAGCAGGTAGTGTGTTGGCTTATTAAATGAAAGGCCAGGTTTCGAATTCGAAATATGAAAAAAAATATATATTTCTTGGGCGGCTTACTCTCAGCAGATTTCTGGCAAAAACTCTGAGAATAAATAAAATTGCCATGAAAAGTTTTTCAAAAATCTGTCGTTCGGAGTCGACTTTAAATTGTAGGTCCCGCCACTCTTGTATAAAATTAACACACACAACATAAGCGTTGTGAGAAGCTAGATCGTAATCCTGACTGAAGGGTTGTAATGGCCAAAGAAATGCATTTCAATCATAATTAAATTGTGATCGAAATCACAAAAGGTATGTTCTGCTGCACCCACTGTAACAGATTTTTCAGCAAATCATAACAAGAATTACAATTAACTTAATTATCAAAGGGGCAGGAGATGCATATAAGTCATAACAACATCCGCCTTTACTGGTTTCCGGGCCACTCTGGCATAGAGAGGGACGAGAAGACTGATGATCTAGCACGGCAAGAATCGGAGATGTCGGAGCCGTGCGAAACGATAAAGGTGATGTGTGAGCCTCCACACGAATTCTTTTTCAAATTAAAAAAGCAGAATGGAATTCAAGAAACCGTGGATAGTTCAATATACCTGTTTGCCGAACTTCAAAACTGGTGTAGCAAGCAGTGATCGGAGGAAAAACCAAGGGAACGGTTCGCATTCAAATACGAATTATAACGGGACACTACGCTATTGGCAATGCCGCCGACAAGCTCGGTTTGCCCCACTAGCAATACTACAGAAGCTGCCATGATGTATAAGAAACGGAATCCTTGCAACACCTTTTATGTGAGTGCCCTGTACTTCAGAACAGACGTCATCAGTTTTTGGGTGACACAACGTTTGAAAATCTGGGCATAGTGGCGAATGCGCCACTAAGGGAACTTCCCGCATTCATTCGAAGTTCAAGGTGGAACAAATCCGCTACTAAGGGATCGTGATAGGAGGGCTTTCCTCAGACTGGATAACACAATGGCCACCAAGTGAATTGCCTGTGAACGGCAAGCTATCCTCTTACCTAACCCAACCCAATTATCTCTTGCATATAAAAATAGGTCTTAGTGATGCCACATAGTTAATATCTATTTGGTTGGTATCTAGAGACCTTAAGATATCTTAGTCCACAGGAATTGAGTAACAAGAATTGTTTTGTGACCTTATTCGGGCAACAAAGTTTTTATGTGGAATTTAAATTCAGCTCAAGAAAGAAAAGAAACATATTACTCGCCGAAGTCTAGTAGGTAGCGCGTTTACTTCTTGGACGTAAAGCGACAGTTCAAACCCCAGGTTAGACATCAAACCAAAAATATGAAAAAATATTTCTTTGGTTACTTCTTCTCAACAAATTTCTGGCAAAAACTCCGCGAGTAAATAAAATTGCCATGAAAAGTTTCTCCAAAATATGTCATTCGAGGTCGACTTTAATTTAGGTCCCGCATGCAGAAAAATAACGCACGCAACATGAGTGATGTGAGAAACTAGGTCGTAATCCTGACTGAATGAAATTAGAAAGTATCTCTTAAAATAACCGAAAAATAATAAAAAAAAATAATAAAATAATCTTAGTATTGATTGGAAAATCAATGTCACAGTTTTATTCATTTTATTTGTTCAACACGTTCTCACACTTTTTCTATAGAATATGCCGTTTTTGTATGCCTACATATATAATCATGCCACACACTAGCACGTACTAATAAAAAATTGGATTTAATTTTAAGTAGAGCACTCAAATTTCTATTAATGGATTCATAATTTTTATTAATTAATATTAGATTTTCGATTATCTGTGTGTGTGTGTGTGTGTATGTGGTACTTTTAAATAAATTATTATGTTGGAAAACATTGTTGCATGTCTCTACAACATACAACATTTTCTTTATTACCCTTCTTAGTTTATTTTCGAACTAAATTGAAGCCAATTCAAGGTTGGTTGTTATTGATACGTTTTGCTAAACACAGAATTAAATTCAATGAGATATTTTCGATGTTCCTGTTCTTCACGAAATAACACGCAAATAATCGTTAACAGGAAATTCACACGTGAAATAAGTTTTATTTTTTGTTCTTCAATACCTTTCAATGGGTGAGCCGTAAAGGAATGAATTTATTTATATTCACTTTACCATGCTTAGCCTAAGATATTCGATTAATCGAATATTTTATACAAACGATTAATCGATTAATATGTACTCGTGGTTTAACTAATTACCACATGACATATAATACTTTTCGAAAAAACTCCTTAAAGAAAAGTAAGATAACATAACATAACATAATTGATCATTACAACGACCTAGCTTCTTACATCACTACCTGGCTTTTCACACCAGTTATGTGCGTTATTTTTACTCCGAGCGACAGATTTTTGAGAAGCTTTTCATGGAAATTTTATTAACTTTCAGAGCTTTTGCCAGATATCTGCTGAGAGACAGTCGCCGAAGAAATATTTTTCATGTTTCGTTTTGTTGGATTTGTATGACTTGGGGTTTGAACCGTGGCCTGACCTCTAATAAGCACAATGCCTACTAGACTCTGACGACGAAATAAGAGAGAACATAACTATGCTAAACTAGCTGTTTAATTTCTAATGATTAATACCTACATACAAACATTATTGGCCATTAAAATTTTTTAATCTAAATTGCTTTCAAATTTCTCATGTCGAAGGAAACTTTTCCACTTTTCCATCTAGATTCTCTGAATGTTCTCTATTCACGACGTCAGAACTGAGCCAACACTAAATAATCTAAACATTATAATACACAGCCATAGTCTACAAGTTTCATCTCATATTATAATAATAGATTTAGATTATACTCAGTCACTCTAATAAAGTTGCATTTTAAGGCGAACATAAATGTTTTGTACATAGTGGCAACTCTGAAATTTGACAGCTGCCATAGATGTATGTGTTATCTTGATTATAAGAAATACAGCACTTTACAAAAGAACAGTATAATTTTGACAATTTATTTAAAAAATTTTGTTTCTAAACTTGAAAAAACCTCAAGCGAGAAATGACACTTAATGTGTCACCCATTCTACGAGTGGTGCAAACTATGAAGAAACTGTGTCGAACGCATTGGCAACGAGCAACTTTCTCAGGCGAATATTGATCAGGCAATGTGATTGGGTCTCACTTTTATTGAAGATTAGCATGAAACTTCAGTAACTTTATTCATTACAAGAACATGATAAGCGAGATCTGGACCTGGACCACATGCGGTTTCAGAAAAACGATATCGCCTGTTACCGATACTGAACTTGCCTTCTTTACAATACAGGAACAAAGAACAAATTACAAACAAATTACGAACTTGCATTTTAGATTTGATAGATAAGTCTCCAGTTAATGACAATGCACACTTATCAGATATCACTTGGGAAAATCATTTTTCATTTGAGAAAATGACTGACATTTCAAGAAATACGCTGCCATTCAAAGCAATTTCATTTAACGAATTTAGTTTTTTTATTGTTTTTCTAAAGCTGTGATATTTATGGCACTTAGGGCCATTATTACAACTTGAATTTTAAAGTTGGGATAGATAAAGTTACCTTTATCTAAAGAGAACTATAAAGTTACCTTTAACTTATTTTCGTTATTACAACCTACAGATAAAATAAGGTTAACTTTTTCAAAAATATGGCAATGCCAGTGCAAAATCGATAACTTTTGTCACTTTAGAAAAGTTCTTTAAAAATGCAGTGGCAACGACATGCTACTATAATTGTTATGTTTATTATTTTATAACTGCCATATCGAGAATAATGTGTACACAATATGGCAACTTCAAAGATAAAGTGAACATTAAATGTTAAAGGTAGGATGATCTTCTCTTTAGCTTAACGCTTAACTTCTATAATAATGAAAAACAATTTATCTTCTCCTTTAAAATCCTCCCTTTAGTTAACTGCATGTTATAATAATGGCGTTTAATGTGCCAGAATCATTTATTACCATTATTTTATTGCGAGTGTAACTTTTAACATTTATTTTAAGGAAAGGTATTAAAGCGAAAAAATTGGGTGTAAAAATTATTGAATTATTTAAACATGATTTGACAATTAAATGCACTGAAGATATCTTAAAGGCGGCAGCCAACATAAACGAAAAGGAAGCAAACATTGTAGGAAGGAGACTAGATAGAGAGCTTCGTTGTAGCACGACATAAAGGTGTGATTCACATGCTTTAATTAAAACACTTTTGGCAACAATGTAACTGAAAATTTTTAATGATGAAAGTTGGCATAAGATTACAATTTTAATTTAACTCTAAGGATTATAGACAGCATTCGTGTTAAATGTTTATGTCATCATTTATTTTCCTTTTTTTTTAATTTAATTCATAAGGTTTCTGTAAATGTTTGCAAAAAACGAATTGAAATTAAATCTTTATTTAAACGAAATCAATAAAAAATATAGGCTTTTAAAGAAAACTGAGACAATTACAGAAAAATTTGAATATGAAAGCAACATGTAAAGCACCCCATAGATGGGCCAATTAAAAGCTTAAATTTAAAAAGGTGTTGAAACAAAAACGGTAAATTTATTTTTTTGTTGTGAAGAATAATTGTTCCGGGCTGTCGTGGTTGACCTCACAGTACCTCATGCGATCGGACAAATTTTCGTGGACTTTTTCCAGTATATGGGGTTGTATCTCGGAAATGGCATCACCAATGGTGGCCTTCAAATGCTCAATTGTCTCTGATTTGACGGCATAATATTTTTCTTTAACAGCGCCACACAGAAAAAAGTTGAACGGTGTCAAATTGCAACTGCTTGGCGGCCAATTGAACTTACCATTTCGGCTTATTAAATGGCCCCCAAACGTAGATTAGATGTGCAGTAAGTTGCGGCATTCTGGCGAAACCAAACATCAGTCATGAAAAACGGGAACAAAGAAAACAGTTATCATGATGCGATAGGTGTCTCCATTGACCGTAATATTTGCATCCTCGTTTTCTAAGAAATATGTGTCAATGATGCCTCGGTTTCACAAGCCACACCAAACAGCCACTCATAATCGATGCATTGGCTTCTGTAAGAGTGTGGGTTCCAAATACAGCACGTTTGCTTATTAATGTACCCACCTAGAAGAAAATAGGTTTCATCCGAAGAGATGTTTTTTTTTCTTAATTGACATTATCCTGCATTTTTTCGTTGACCCATCTAGCGAAGCGAAAACTATTACAACTGCTACAACTCTTGAGCCAATTGAACTTTGGAAGGCGTCATACCGAGATCTTTTGGCAAAATTCGACGTAAACTGATGCGTGAAATGTCCAACGATAGCTGATGTTGATGGACTCTCACGCACACTCTCAGTGACAGCTTCCATATTTGCGGATGTACGCACTGTACGAGCGAGCTAACGTCTTGGCGGATCAAAAATGAAACTAGTGCCATAAACCTTAGCAATAAACTTGTATATACCACACACTAATGGTCCTTCTCTGTGACCAAATTTTGTACGACATTTTCGTGCAATTTCCGAGCAATTGTCTTTGTTTTGAAAATAAATTTCTAATAAATCCTAATGTTGCTTAAGCATAAATCGATTCACTACATACATAATTGGCCATTACAACCCTTCAGTCTGGGTTACGGCCTAGATTCTCACACCACTTATGTTGTGTGCATTAATTTAATTATATGAGTGGAGGGACCTACAGTTTTAAAGTCGACTCCGAACGACAGATTTTTGAGAAACTGTTCATGGCAATTGTATTTACTCTCAGAGTTTTTATCGATTGACTACGCTCAGGGGAATTTTGTCACAGAATAGAATGACATAAGTATTGTCAGATTCGAAATGACTGATGATTCAAATTTAAACCGATAGATGGCCCAATCGATACAAGTGATATATGACTGAAATGAACTTTTAAAAGCAATATGTTTTAATTGTTTTTAAATATTTTCATGTGAACTGATGTAGTTTAACGGAAATCATAAAAATGTTTTTATTACAGCAAAACTTTACGAATTGTTGCCAATATTTAGTTGACTGTGTAATGAAGAAGTTGATCAAGACATAGCAAGTATCTGTTGTAGTAATAAAAATGATAATAATGATGCAGAGATAAACTAAACTTTAATAGTGTTTAGGTGCATACAATACAAATGGAAAGAATTGCATTTTTATTTTTCATTTTATTTTAATATTTTCAATACATTTTTATGGGCATTGTTTCATGCATCGTTTTATTCATTCCCTCTTTGTTAAGGTATCTGTAGCTGTAGATTGGTGTGCAGGACGAGTGTGACTCATTCTATAAAATTCAATTTGATGCCATATAATCCACAAGTGCGTACGAACTGTATTTACAATAGTCGCGATGTATAAAACCATGCAGTGGCAAAAACGCATCCGTGTTGTCAATAATGTGCCATTAAACCGTCTCAGTTTAATCATCCATGCCCAGTTAAACATTTACGCAATCGAAATCAATGTTTATCCAGTTTGTTTTGTTACGTTTCGTTTCAATTCACTTTGATTTTGTTTTGTTTTTTTTTTTGTATTTAATTTCTGTTCTTTTATTTTTTATTACTGTTTTGTTGATTTTTGTTTTTGCTTTTTGCTTAATATTTAATTAAATTTAAGTGAAGCAAATAAAAGAAAAAAAAAACTTAAAAGGTGTGTTAATTGCACAAAAGCAAAAACAAAAATCAAACCATACATTAAATTGTATTACATTATGTATGTGCTGGTACGTTCCTCTTATCCTCTCCTCGCAAAAGTGAATCGAGTGATTAATCCATCGGTCCGGCATATATTTAAACGTAATTTTCTTTAGCCAACTTGCAATACAATACCAAGGGAATCTCCTCTATGGCACGAGAAATATCAGACAAAGTCTTTGACAAACAAAACCACAACCAAGTGGAGCAAAGAGAACAAAAAACTATATGGTACGATACAAAACTGAAACAAACCGAGCCAAACAAACTAAACTAAAATAAAAATAAAAAAATAAAAAACGAAAAAAAAAATATGATTACTTAGGCAGCTTTTTAGCCTTTTTTAGTTTTATTTTTTGCTTAAAGTATCGGTTTACACGAAACATGTATGTGTGTGTGTGTGTCTGTGTGTTTGTGTAAATGTTGTCAGTATTATTTATTTAATGTTAAAGTATTATTTTATTTTTCTTCAATTTTTTTTTTTGTTTGCCTTAAATTTCTTGCTTTTATTTGTCTAATAATACGAGCTAAGTTTAAAGCCTGTTTCCGTAGTATTTGCACTACTAATAGTGCGAGCAACTTGAACTCATGTTGCCGTTGCTGTTACTGTTGCTCTACCTCTACCAGCTAGCTAAGAGTATACCAGCTCATGGTGCACTATGGTGTTGCACTCTTAACTGGTATACCGAAGATCTAAATAGCTGAACAAGAAGTGACAACGGCAGACAACACTGCAGAAAAAACAACCCGTAATAGCCGTTTAGAAATGAATGACAAAAAAAACCAACTACAAAGTAGACAAGTAGTTCATCATGGACTACAATTTTCATTATTCACAACACAATACGAACTGTTTTATCCCTTCTGTATGAACTAATTCAGTATGCTATTAGCTTAAAGCCATTATTACAACTTGCCGTTAAAGTTGAGTTTAGTTAAAGGTACCTTTAGCTAAAGGGAACTGTAAAGTTATCTTTAACTTATTTTCGTTACTACAACTTACAGATGAAATAAAGTTAACTTTTTCAAAAATATGGCAATGCTGGTGCAATATCGATAACTTTTGCCACTTTAAAAATCTTCTTTAAAAACTCAGTGGTAACGACTTGCTTTCTTATTTGTTATGTTTATTATTTTATTATTGCCATATCGAAAATAATGTATACAATATGGCAAGTTCAAAGATAAAGTGAACTTTAAATGCTAAAGGTAGGATAATCTTCCCTTTAGCTTAACGCTCACTTCTATCTTAATGGTTACTCATGATAATGAAATACAATTTATCTGCGCGTTAAAATCCTCACTTTAGTTAACGGCAAGTTGTAATATTGGCCCTAAGAGTTGTATCCTAGTGTTTAAATAAAGAGATCGGACTGCCCGAAGATATTATAAGTGTATAATAGCCTCCATTAGTAAAAAGTGGTAAAAGTCAGCATTAAATGAAACTGAAACTACAACTTGTTTGGTTGATTGGTTTTTTTATGCGGTATCACTATGTGGGTCCATGGTATATCCCTATATATATACAAAATATATATACATATACAGTAAAAGACAAAAGTCTGCATACAGCGGGGTATTGAAGATTTTCTAGCATTGTTTAAGCAATTACAATTAAGAACGTTTGGATACAAAAACGAACATAAGAAAATACATTCTGGAAATGATTAGAAAATAAAAAAAATCAGCGGAAAAAAGTCTACGCACAACGGTGTATGTAGACTTTTTTCTTTGACTGTATGTATTGTATGATGTGACCAGAGAATGTATACATATTGATACTGTTTTGCTTGTGATTGGTAATTTTTATTTCCAGTAATCCTTTGGATATGTACTCATGTTCTTATTCTTGCATATTTTTAGCCATCATGAATCCAAATCGATCAATCTCGTTGGCGTTTACTCTCTCCATAATTATATTCACTAGTTTCGATTGGGAATATACTATAAGGTGAGGCTAGTAAGCCTCTATTCAATTCCTTATACTTTATCATCGTCTAACACTAAAAATATTCGCATAACACCATCATTTGAAACGTGTAGTCTATGCAGTGTGTAGCGTACTTGGTTAAACACTCCAAACCCCCATTAAAAACAGACAACTAACCCAACGAAATGCTATGAGTCTACAACTATGATTGCTGGTTGTGTATGCTATGTATGTATATGATGGCGTGTGTGTATGTATTTGTTACTATTAGTGTATAACTGATTATAAGTTACTGCATTGTGCAAGTATTCATAATGGTTATTGTATGTGTGTGTGTGTGTGTGAAAATGTATTGGAACGGATAGCATAAGCCAACAACCGCAAAAAGCGGCTTTTTGTAGTTCATGAACGGCCAGCGAACTTTTTATCGTATGACAAAGAGCCATAAGCAATAATATTTAGACATACACACACATATACAATCACTATTTTCTGGCTTCTAATGAGTGTGCTCTCCAAACTGTGTATGCAAGTAACTCGTAGATTGTAACCAATGTTGCCACAATCTGAAAAAAGTTTGTAAACAATTTTCATATACAATCAAACGTATGTACCTCTTGAATTGAATTGAATATAAAAGGCAGTCGACTATGAGAACGGCTATCACATACTCGGAAAAGACAAGTTGAGGAGATAATAAGAGCAACCATTAGGTACTGGGGATAGGCAAATGCAATGGCTCAGTGCAAATTAATATTCACGCGATGTTTCTTGCAGGATCGACAGCAGAATACATGTATGTATATATAAATCACATCCATTATACAATTATACATACAAACATATTTGGTCATTAATTATCTCATTCGATCGCACCAATTTTCAGGCGATTTTTCGAGTGTGTGAAGTCGTCTCTCGGCAATGGCATCACTGATTTTGACCTTCAAATGCTCAATTGCTTCTGGTTTGTCTGCAGAAATCTTTTCGTTAACGGCGTCCCACAGAAAATAGTCCAACGGTGTCAAATCGCAGCTTCTTGACGGCCAATTAATATTACCATTTCGACTATTAAACGGCCATCAGGCATTTGACACCATAAATCGCTTTTGGCATGAGATGTGTGGCAAGTTGCATCAACCTGTTAAAATCGAAACATCGTTCACATAAATACTGTGAAGAACGGGTACAAAAAAAATCGGTTATCATAGTGCAATAGCTGTTTCCATTGATCGTTGTGGTTGAGTCGTTCTCATTTTCATAGAAATATGGGGCAATGATGCTTGCGCTCCAAACAGTCACTCAAAATGTTTTCTAAGCCCCAATTTTGCTTATTAACGTACCCACCAAGATGAAAGTGGGTTCATCTGAAATGATGATTTTTTTTTCCCGTTGGCCCAATAAAACCCAACGTTGCTCAAGCATAAATCTATTCGTTACGTTCAGTGAAGGCAATACACTGAATTTTGTGAAAGAATAGAATGACATAAGTATTGTCAGATTCGGAGTAACCGATGGTTCTAACTAAGACCGATAAATGGCCCACACGATATTATCTTAAATGCAATCATTAGCTTGAAAGCAAAACAACAATATTAAATTGGGGAAAAATCTCTCTAAAAATCAATATTGAAGTAGTACACGTCATGAAAACCCTCTTCTGTAAATGGTTGGTAAAAAATAAAGTCGAATTTGTCAAAACAAGATTGAACCATCATCGGGGAGCATAAAGACAAAAATTCATGTTTAAAACTGTTTGAATAAATTGCTTGCTTTCTGGCAAGTTAGCACTTGGCCACCGAGTGAAGTTTTCTGGGAACGACAAGCTATCCGCTAACTAACCTTACTTAACCTAACTTTAGTTTTTAAAATTGATACGCTTCTAATTAGCCAATGCTTTAATACTGAAATTTTGTTTCATACACAATGAGACCAGACCAATGAGATTTTTAGAAAAACCATCGCCTACGATTACAATTGAGCGTGGACCCATCTTTAACATTTTCTTGTTCGAAAAAGTAATAAAGTTAAGTAGCGAGCCGGTAACGCTGATTTTAATGAACTAGTTAGCTGTATGTGTGTATGTATGTGTGTGTAGCAACTTTTTTAACGACTCCGTTACACGACATCACACTAACAATTGCATTGATTTTTTCTTCACTTCTTTTTTTGTTAACTTTTTTAGTTTTTTTTTTTTAGTTTTTCTATTATAATGTTGCACGTTAGTTTTTTTGTGTGTCTTATTTCGTTTGCTCATTAGTTTATTTGTTGCACAGTTAGACTGGTTATCTAACTGAACGACGACTGACGGCAAGACAGTCTTTCCAAGTAGTTAAATGTCAGTCAGTCATTGTTTTTTACTTCGTTTTTCTTTCTTTTTTTTTTCTAAATTTTTTCTTGTTTGCTTGCTTTTTTATTTTATTTTGATTTTCTCTTATGTTTTGCTAGTCTGTTTTACTAGTTAGACGTCATTTATACAGGCAGGCAAGTTTTTGAGGCAACCAAAATAACCCAACACAAAAATTGGCTTAAGATTTGCTTGTTCATTCGTAAATGTTCATGTACACTTATACACACTTGCACTCGGCAGTGCCACCAACTCCAAACTGGCAATAGCAGCAGTAGTTATGGCCCGTTCGTTAAGGGGTGTAGCAATACGCCTGTATACGTTAACACAAACTCGCAATAAAGATGAAAATACGTGCCTTTACCTGATTATATGTTTGTTGGTATGTATGTATGTATGTATGTTGGTTGGTTAGTTGGCTGGCTGGCTGGGGTTTATATGAATTGACTGAAAATTAAGTCTGTGTTGCATTATTGTAGTAACAATAGTACGTAGAAAATTTTCCATTGTTGCTTTAGTCAACAAAAGGCAAAAGCAACAATTACTACACACAATAACAACTGAAAGTGGGTGTGTTTTTATGTGCATGCAAATCATAAAGCCGGCTTGCCTAACCTTTTCCCAAAAACTCGAGTTGCATGACTGATTATAACTTTTGTAAAGCAAAAACAAGAAAAATGAAAAAAAAAATGAAAAAAAATCTGACATTTAGGCAGTTTATAGAAAACCTTTCCCAATTCTATACATTGTTTCAACTATTAAACACTGTCAAGGGTTGTGATTAAGGATTTAATAGCCACTTTGACACGAAATTTAAACACCAACATCTAATTTCCGAAAATACAATACAGGGCTGGCTGTCTTTTTTAATAATGCCTAGTTCTGACAATAAATAAATAAATCTTAACAAAATTGCAATTAGAAATCATTTGCGTTTAAAATTTTAATTTTGATGAGGATTATCGTTGCTATTATAATAGAAAAAACACCGAAGAGCAGTTGTAAATATCGGGTGGGCCATCTATCGGTTCATTCTATTCTGTTACAAAGTTTGTCTGAGCGTAGTGAATAGTCCTATGTTTGAGCAACTTTGGGATTTACTGGAAATTTATTTCCAAAACAAAGACAATTGGTCGGAAATTGCGCGAAAATGTTGTACAAAATTTGGTCGCAAAGAAGGACCAACAGTGTTCGGTATACGCAAGTTTATTGCTAAAGTTAGTGAACCCGTTTTCATAGTTAAAGCGCCAAGAAGTGAGCGTGTTCGTATAGAGCGTACACCCGAAAATATCGACACTGTGACTGAGAGTGTGCGCGATAATCCATCAACTCGTCATCGTTTTCAAGAATTGAGCATTGAATACGCACCAGTTTACATCGAATTTTGCGAAAAAATCTCAGTATGATGCAATTGGCTCAAGAGTTGAAGCCGCCTGACCACCCGCTTCGCTAGATGGACGAGAAACTATACTAAGAAGACGATTTTGCAAAATAGAATTCATCTTTTCCTATTGGTGGGTACATTAATAACAAAAATTACCGTATTTGGGGTTTAGAAAACCAACACACGGTCTTACAGAAGCCAATGCACCCCTTGTGAGTGACTGTTTGGTGCGGCTTGTGGAGCGAAGGCATCATTGGGCTATACATCTTTTAAAATGAGAGCGAAGCAACCATTACAATCAATGGAGACACCTATTGCACCCTGATAACCAAGTTTTTGATACCGTTCTTCATAGTACTGATGTGAACAATGTTTGGTTTCAACAGGATGGTGCAACGTTTAACGACCGTTTAATTAACCCAAATGATGATGTCAGTTGGCCGCCAAGGAGCTGCGAATAGGCACCGTTGGACCATTTTCTGTGGGTTTGCCGTTAGAGAAAAGTGTTATCCCGACAAAAAGATGCAATTGAGCATTTAAAGACCAACAAACGTGATGCCATTGCTGAGACACTGACCTCATACATTCGAAAATGTACACGAAAATTGGTCTGATCGCGGCTGCCATATGAACGAAATAATATTTCATTTCTAACTGGCAGAATTGTAATTCACAATAAAACAAAATAAATTTGACACCGTTTTTGTTTGATTGCATTTTTAAATTTAAACTTTTAAATGGTTCAGCTTATATTTCCAGTAGGGTTTTTTGACTTTGAAGTCTTCCTCAAAACCTTCATAGAGGAATCTAACAAAATATTGGCGAATATTATAACTTTTATTCAAAAATAATAAGTTTTGTAATAGAATAACTCGTTGAAAATCTGAATTTTCAGTAGAACTTTAAAACTTAAAATGTTCATAAACGAGTGAATATCGATGCCAACAGTTCTGACGATGTTCTAATGCTCAAGTCTTTAAGAACTATGCGTATATCTACTCTGTTTGATATGCTAAACATAATTTCGGACACTCCTGTCATTGCGGTCTTTATTATCTCCATGAGTTTCTATGGCACAAGAGTAAAGTTGTCGTACCACATTGGCAATAAGCATATGCAAATACTCGTATATACATATTTATGCTGTTATTTATTTACATATTTACGAACTTAGACAACGATTTACTTACATACATATGTACATTTGTATGTATTTATAATTCGTTTCATTCTATACTATAAATATGCATGTTAATATGTTTGTATGTATGTTTGTGTGGTGGAGTTAAAATAACCAACCGAGTTTTCATATGGGCACGTAACAACTCAGGTGGATACACATCAATTTTATATCATCGTCGTAATCGTAATGATAGTCATTATAAATGAATTTCAAATTAACCAGACATGACAACAACGCAAACATACATCAGGAACTCAGCAGTACTGCACAATAACAGCATCTGACAAAAGAAAAAAAAAATAATGAACCTATGAACGGACTTTAAGCGCCCTAAACTCTTAAAGAAAAAAAAACACATAAGCTTTCATAATTTCTTTGTGGCATAAATTAGATGAAATTTCTCTTTGAAAAACGTTTTTCTGTAAAGAAATACGGCAATTTACACCCTACAGTCAGCACAAAGCTTTTGCCCAGATTTGAGAAGAGAACGAACGGCTCGCATTCTAACAGAAATTCTAACGGGATATTGCGCTATTGGCAGTTTCTGCACCACCAAGATTACTGTAGAAGCTGCCATGATGTGGATGAAACACTTTTTTGTGTGAGTACCCTGCACTTCAGAACAGACATCACCGGTTTTAGGTGACAAGACGTTTGAAGATTTGTGCATGGTGGCAAACGTGCCACTAAAGGAACTAAACGGTTTCATGCAGAGCTCGGAGTAGATCAAACCTATCAATAACGAATAATGACAAGGGAACTTACCTCACATTAATTGACACAAGGGACCATATGAGACATTGAATATACTTGCCTGTGAACGGCAATTTGCCTGCTAACTTAACCTAAATGTTAGAATATAAATAAATAAAATAACGTTGTAATAGAAATACCATTTATAGGATCGCATTATGAACTTTTGAAATGTCAACAAAACTTTGCAGTAAATTCTGAAACAAAATGTTGAAATCTAATCAGCAATGATGCTCGCACAAAGTAGTATTCATCGACTAAAAATCTACGAGTCAAACAAATTTCAAATGGAACGAATTTGACCCAATAATGACATTAAATTCATTCATAAGTAGCAAACAATAAATTTTAACATCGCCACAGAACGTTAGATTTGAAAAGATTAATAGGTTTGATGACAAATAATTACTTCCATATCTTCTGTCAGAAGTCTACTGAGAGGTAGTCGTCTAGAGACAACGTTTTTTTAACATTTCATTTCTTTTTAAACATGCCGTATTATTTTCCAATACGAAAATAACTTAAGTAATTGGAAACGCTAAAAATTCATTTAATTTTTACACTTTTACACACATACATAAATAATTGATCAGTACAACCCTTCAATAAGTGTTACGACTTAGCTTATCCCACCACTTATGTTCTGTTTGTTAATTTTATCCATAAGTGGCGGGACCTAATGTTTAAAGTCGACTCCGAACGACATAATTCTGAGAAGCTTTTCATGGCAATTTTATTTACTTCCAGACTTTTTGCCAGAAATCTGCTGAGAGAAAGTCGCCGAAGAAATCATTTCTTATATTTCGTTTTGTTGGAGATGTCTGACCTGGGGTTTGAACCTTGGCCTGATGTCTAATAAACCAACACATTGCCTACTACAATACGGCGCCGTCTGTAGTAGTTAAATACAGTTTTCTAGTTGTTAAAATCGTCCTGCATAATTTGTACTAACAAGTTACAAATAACAACTAAAAATACTTTATTTAAATCAGTGAAATTCGCATTTAAATAAATAAAATATTGTAACACTTTTACCTTTTAAAAACGTTTGAAATATGAGCTCGTAGATTGCAAAATAAAAATAAAAATAAATTTCTTGTTCAGTTTTAATTAACTTCTTGATTAATCACACAACTTTTGTGTGCCACTGTTCACAACTGATTCTAACAACAACAATTGTTGTTTATGCCCTTTTGCGATAAACAATAACAACAATTACACAATTGTTCTGTAGATCTTTGTAACAGAGATCGTCAAACCACGATTGGTTTACTTCACATGCAACCAGTCTTCACACAAGACTGACTGAATTTCTACTCCGACTTCTCATGCTTTGCTTTGCTTTTTATATGGCGACGTAAACAGTCTGATGAATGTCCTCGAAGGCGAACGATCGAGGCTTCGCCTTCTCGAAATCACCATAAATGTAAACTTCGTTGTTTACATTTGTTTATGGTTTCTTGTTTCTTGTTATTGTATCTTGTTTACGTACGTCCTTACAGCATTGTTGTTGCTTTTCGTTTACTTGTTTATCCCTTTTTCGTTGTACTGATATTGTTGTTTTATTTTTCAATCAAATAAGTCGGTTGTTTTGTTTTTTAGCTTTTGTTTAACATTTTAATATTAAACGACGTTACACCATTTCCATTTTCGTAACAATATTTATTCTTCGCGTTAAAAATGGCGAATTTTGATGGAAATTATAATGAAAATGATCATTTACGGAATGTATTAATTTTTTGTTTCTTTTGTTCCAGTAAAGTGCTGAAAGGCTTGTCAAAGTATATGGTGTTCGTACTCTATCAGAAGCGACATGCAGAAAATGGTATCAGACGGTTCAGAGGTATGGATTTTGTCAAAAATGAAAAAGGATGAAAAATTATGAATTATGAAATTATGAATTGTGAATTAAGTCTAGAAAATGGATGCCAAATGATTTGAAAGACTGACAGATGCCGAAAAACCACTTGAAAAATTTTTTTTCAAAGACCCGTTGGAAAATCAGGATTTCAAGGAATTTTACTTAGAATGAAAGTGGATTTATTTTTAGCATCCTAAGTGCAATGCTCATGGGTTAATCCGGAACAACCATAAACTTCGGCTGCTAAGCAGATCGGTTTGGCAAAGTAAAATTGCAACATGACAATAACAACTGCAAGGGAAGCATAACCGGTTTAGGATGCTGTCAAAGCATTAGGTTTAAAGCTGCTACCACATCTGCCGTATTTATCAGATTTGGCTTCCTCCGACTACTAATTGTTTTCATCCATAGGGCAAGCATTCCTCTTTTCCTTCGAGAAAGTCGTAAATTCGTTTGCTTCAAAAGACTAACCGTTTTTGTTTTTGGCGTCGTATCCACAAATTGTCTGAAAGATGGAAAAAATGTGTAGCCAGCAACATACAAATCAAAATTGTGTTTCAAATGCAATAATTGTAATGAACAAAGACAAATGAAATCGAATATTTTCTTAATTTCTTTAAACACTGCCCTATAAAAGTAATTACATTTAAGGAATCTCTATTATCTCTGCAAACTCAGCGTTATTATTACCAAAATTTGAATTTAAAATCGAATTGTTTTGTGTTACCATATTTATTGCTGAAGATGATGGCCGCGATGAGGCCACGATATCTACCATAATAATTGCGAGGTAAACAATATTGAAATCAAATTGAAAAATGGCATATTTGGCGCAATGTTGCCCTACATATCATAAATAAAAATAGAAAACATCTGTGGCAACATGACTACTGCATGATGAGAAATTAATTGCCATGTTTTAAAAATCTTTATTTTCTCGTTTCGTGCTTCATGTCACATCTCAAAACAAAAATAGAAAAACAAAAAAAAAAAAAAGAAAAAGAGAAAGAAAATGAAAAACAAAAATTAAATTATGAACTCGTGCGAATACAACGAATTTCTTCTTCATGTCAGTTTTTTTGTTTATTTTTTTGCATGCTGGCTGTCAAACGGTTTTGCTGTTATTGACGCTTTTGATTGTGATTTTTTTAGTCCGAACTGTTGAGTCAGGAGTAGTAGAATGTTTGTAGGCGTTCTTTACACGTGCCAAAATTGTCTATTGTACATACATACATACCACCATACCATACTATGTAT
Organism: Sarcophaga bullata; assembly: GCA_005959815.1. Lineage (NCBI taxonomy): Eukaryota > Metazoa > Arthropoda > Insecta > Diptera > Sarcophagidae > Sarcophaga > Sarcophaga bullata. The sequence continues at coordinate 12,018 of QOCX01000045.1, read as the reverse complement.
TTAATATGTTTGCTTGTACATTTCAGCAAATATTTTCTGGATATATTTACCACACCACTAACGTTTCAAAAGCTCTATTAAATATAATGGTGCTCCCGGGGGTTTGTATTGCCAACTGTGAGGAATACTTTTCTTCACCGTTTTTTTGAGAATTTGTATAATTTTTGTAAGGATACATTATTTTTGTCAAATTCTTTGAAATCTTTATTGTAAAAATTCCAATACTAAGGAGTCTTGTGTGTATTGAGTTAGATTACAGAGTTGTGGGTTCGACCAGCAGAGACCCTGGTTTGTTTCATAACACCGAAAACAATATTAACGAATTTCATGACAAACGCATAATTGCACAGTCCAATAAAAAGCACTGTTTTAACACTGCACTGCTTCCAAACGTCGAGAGAGCTTGTATGTCTTGATTGGCGGAAAATTTCGTTGTTATGTTGTTCCATTCTCCTTCACCTTCACCTTTTTCCATGATTCAACTGCTCCTCAATGTTGGTACTGAATTTATAAAGCTTACGGGTGAGTTTTTCCTAAACATGCTCAATAATATTGAGATCAGTGGCCTGTGCCGGAAGTTTAGAGTAATTTTGAATAATTATGGATAAGCTACAGCTTCACAAGGTGCTTCGGATTATTGCCCAGCTAGAAAGAAATGTGGCCAATATATTTGACTAATCCATTAGAAACCCATCCCAACACTACTACTACACTATGCTCGAAAATAGCCTGAGTGTTGTTAGGCAAAAGTTCAGTATTTGCCTCACACCAAATGTATTGCTTTCCATCTGATCTATGTAGGTTATGTTTAAACTCATATGTGTACTCGAATTCGATTCAATATTGTTACTGAAAGTATTGTTTTTCAAGTGAACACATGATAGAACTATAAACATAATGAAGCCTTTTTGCGAGGATACATCGCACAGGGAATACCTTTTGTATTCTGAAAAAACAAAATTTTTAAATCCATATTGTATTTTGCCGAACAAACCATGAAGAAACGATGGAGTATCATTTTAAGAATGGACCATACAATACTCGGCGAAAATTGAACGATAATGTGGCACTTCATAAACCACTAGGACCGAAAACACACATCAAGGTCTGTGAAAAGGTGCTTAGAGTAACAAAACTCAGAATTGTGGCTTAATATCGGATGCGTTGAAGGGTTATTCCTCGACTTTTCTGCCGCCACTTAATTTAAAGCTTGCTTAATCGATGTGCTATTAAAAATAAAGTTTGCCCCACGAAATATTGGCGTTTAGACTTTTGCTTTTTCGCCACTTCTACCACACTGTAAGAAGAAATTTGATGAATAATTAAAATTTTTTGCTCTCACACTGTACGCAGCAAGTGAGAGAATCTTACGCGTTTTTTTGGCCTCCATCCATATAAAGTCCAGCTTAATAAAAGTCGTCTGAGCAGTCATAGCGTAGTAGATAAGACAATTGAGTGTAAGAGCAATAGGCTTTCAATGATGACTTTTCGAATAAAATTTTCTACAACAAAAGTATCGCATTGATTGTGGAAAAGCGAAATAATCCGAAAAACTGGCTGCTGGTCGCACATTTTATTTTCAAAAAATATTCTAGAAGGAAAGATAGATCACTAACTTTTTATACTATGAACTGGAGCGTATGTGGTTTCAACAGGGCGCTGTCAAGTGTCACGCAACCCGTACTATTTTGGCTTTATTTCAATACAAGCTGCTGTAGGGAGACATTACACGCTTTGGCAACGTGAATTGGTAACTAATAGTAGTACGGCTGTAAGGCAAGACTAGCTGATTCTCCTTGGATGTTAATTCTGCCTTTAAACAGTATGCGAATCAAAGTTTCTCTTAAATTAAGAAATAAATTAATGTAAACAGAGACAGGAAGGCAATTGGATACCAAATTAATATACTGGTCTAATGATAAAAGCATGCAACTATAAAGGAACTCCATTTACAGCACATAGAGGAGTTAACAGATCTGAAGAAAGCCTTTAAACATTATTAAGTCTCATGAAAATTTCCACAGAAGGATCTCAACAACATGTTTAGTGAAGCTGCAAGACAGCTTTAACAGTGTGTATTACAGAGTCTGAGCGTTAACAGTTGACTAGAGCTAAAATAAGTGCTGTCAGGATGTAATTGTCGAACATGTTTTCATAGATTATTATTTTGTGAATTTAAAGGAATAACTTGCAATAGTAGTTGCCGTAGTCTAGTAACATATTACATACATAATTGGCCATTACAACCCTTCAGCTATCTTCTCACACCACTTGTGTTGTGTGCATTATTTTATACATGAGTGGCGGGACCTACAATTTAAAGTCGACTCCGAACGACAGATTTTTGAGAAACTTTTCATGACAATTTTATTTGCTCTCAGAGTTTTTGTCAGAAATCTGCTGAGAGGAAGTCGCAGAAGAAATATTTTGTTTTTCATATTTCGTTTTTGATGCCTAACCGGGGATACGAACCGTGGCCTTTCGCCTAATAATCCAACACATTACCTACTAGGCTACGGCGACATCCAAGGTATACCGTGTATAAAATTATAATTGAATTTAAAAGAATTAAGATAAAGCTGTGAAGAAACGAACCATCAGCATATCGAAACACATACATAACCGATAATAAACATTATCTGGTAACTTAAAAAAATCGATATCGTTCACCATGCCAAGAAAGCAACATAAAACGAAATTTGAGAACGACCGAACGACAGATTTTTTGAGTAACTTTTCATGGCAATTTTGATTTGCTCTCAGAGTTTTCAGATTTTCGTTTTGCTGTCTGACCCGGGGTCCCGGCGTTACATCTAATAAGCCAACACACTTTCCATTAGACCACGGCGATTTCATGTTGCTTTATTATTTCTAGCAAAAACTCGGATTTTTTGCCATGAAAAAGTTTGTTAAAAAATCTGTCGTTCGGAATCGACTTTAAACTATAAACTAAGCCTCATGCTGTCACGATGAGCTTCTATTGATTTCTAGGTGTCTGTATGTAATGTTGTAACAATCCAATTCAATATACCATACAGTTCACCCTAATAGGCGAAAATAACCATTTTAGTTTCCTAGTCCTGCCGCTAGCAGGACTTGAATATAATTTTAGCCACAACCATATTGTATTTATCCTCAACTCTAAATAATTTCTTATGCAATTACATTGTGTTTACGATGACAGATATTGTTGAGAAATGTTTATTTTATCGATTATTTTTGTTAAACATTCCATATGTTTAGTATTAGATTTGGAAAAAGCGGTTGCTGTAAGCAAAAGGAAACCCAAACCATGTGATATTTTTAGTTCCATTAATTTTGTTGGAAGTAAATTCGATAATTTGGAGTTATTTCTGATTTGAAGACATGTGTGACATGTTTCTCTCAGGAATTACTTTTGAGTTCTGTATTGTTTTATACCGTTACTCCCACTACGGCATGCACTTGTACTAAAAATAACTCTGGAAACAAAAAACAGCTGAAAATTTATTTTTATTGGAATTACAGGGAATAAAAAAGGAGGAGGAAAAATAAATAAATAATACAAAACCGGAACTAGAAAGCGGAACTAGTTATGAATGAAAGGAAGTTAATACAACAATGCCAACAATATAACAAACAATAGGTACTTAAAAATTTTCAACAGCTCAAAAATGTCAGAACGACAACAAAAACAAAAAACCAAACCAAACAACGAAAAAAAAAATACCCCAATATTTATTGTTATTTACTTTTGTTATCCAAAAACAAAACAAAAAAAACAACAACAATAACTTTTAAATTTTTGTTGGTTCCTAATTTCCTTCAAACACGTACTTTGACTCAATTATACAAAATTCATACGTACATACCGATGTCTTTAAGGACTTCATTTGAGAATAAATTTTTTTCAGTTCTCAGAATGTAAACTGAAAAGAAAAAAAAAAATCCAAAACACATGATCGAAGGTTAGGTTTTCGTTAAATTTTGTTTTTGTTCGTTTTGTTCTTCAGTGTGGCATAAATTGATCCTGTACACATTTCATCCTGTTTTTTATACGTCAGCCTTTTTTCTTTCAAACTGTATGGCATTAGGGAAGTTGTATGTTCTTTTCAATGAGAGAATACGTTTTCTTTTTATTCTCTTTTGTCGATTCAATTTATTCTTTCAACTTTTTTTTTTCTATAGAAACCACAAGGACACAAGGTGTGCGCTCTCAATTTAAATTATGACATCGACAACTTTAATTTACACTGAAAAAAAAAAAACAGAAGTTACAAATATTTTTACAGGGGGAAAATTACAAAATCAGGCTCTACAGTTTTACCATTTCGACAAAAGGACTTCTTGGCATATATCAGGTAAGCATTCGATTATTTCGATTCTGGCAATACTTATATCAGTCCGTACTGTCCTAATATTCAGTACATTATCTCCACTGAACGTAGTGAATAGATTTATGCGTGAGCAACATTGGGGTTTATTGGGATATTATTTCCAAAACTAAGACAATTGGTTGGAAATTGCAAAAAATTGATCATCTCTTCGGATGAAGCCCATTTTCATCTCAGTGGTTACGTAATAAGCAAAATTTCCATATTTAAGGCTCACAAAACTCACACATGGTCTTACAGAAGCCACTGTTCCCATTGCAAGTGACTGTTTGTCGCTTGTAGAGTGGAAAATTCTACAATGTGGAGTGGAAAACTCTTTAAAAAAGAGGACGACGCAATCATTACAGTCAATGGACGCACCTATCGCACCATGATAAACGATTTTTTATACCCGCTCTTCATGGTATTGGCGTGAACGATGTTTGGTTCCAACAGGATGTCGCAGCTTGTCACACAGGATGGTGCAACTTGCCACACATCTTATCCCACAATCGATTGATTGCGTCAAAAATTTGATGACCATTCAATTAGCCCAAATGGTGATGTCAATTGTCCATCAAGAAGTTGCAATTTGACACCGTGGTAGTATTTTGTGTGGGGCATGGTTAAAGAAAAGTGTTATATCGACAAACCAGAGACAATGGAGCATTTGAAGGCTAACATTTGTGATAATATTGCCGAGAGACGACCCAATACACACGATAAAGTGCACGAAAATTGGTTCAATCGTATGAGGAACTGTACGACCCCATACACTCGATAAAGTGCACGAAAATTGGTTCAATCGTATGAAGTATTGTAAGGCCAGCTGCAGCAGCCATATGAATGAAACAATATTTGATTTCCAACCGGAACAATTGTACTTCAAAACAAAAATAATAAATTTGGCAAAATTTTAAATCGTTTTTATTTTGTTTTATTGTATGATGATTCAATTTAAGTTTTTCTCAGTTCATATATTTATTTTTACAAATATTTTCTCTGAGTGTAGAATAATTCTCAAGGACATTAGTCAGCTGTTTGCTCTTGTTAATGTTGATGTAGTGTGTCTGTTTTATATTTATATTCGTATATGGTACATTTGTTTAAAGTAGAAATATGCTGAAGATGCAGTCAAAGAAAAAAGTGTACATACACCGTTGTATGTACACCGTTTCGCTGTTCAAACACTCTTCATTGGAAATGCATTAAGCAACGTTATATCATCCGTTTTAATTTGAAAAGAAGCAACGGGTGTATGTAGACTTTTTTCTTTGACTATCTCTGGTATCAGTTTTATTTTATTCTGCCTTTTAAAAGTGCCGCCACTCATTTTATAGAATCTTTTCTTTGTGATGTCTGTCTGCTGTTAAATGTCAAACAGGATTTGCTTAATCACACAATTTGAAGGAAAAAGGATTATTTGCAAAGACCAGAAATCAACACCCTTTTACTGTTTCGTACGCATTCATACGCATTTTTCGAGGCCATTGTTAGATAAAATTGTATTGCGCCACATAATTGCGGGTTTTCGTTATTGTCAATCAAAAACGGTTAAAAAGGTGCAAAATAACACACAATAAAAGAAGTTAAAGTGTCGCAAGTACTTTCAGTTATCTTTTACGTTTTGTTACCTTTTAAAACAGAATTCGTTAAACTTTATTTTAAACGAGATGTCTATCCCTTATCATCTGTAATACGCATACTGTATGAAGTTAATTAAAACAGAAAAAAAAAATAACATTTTACACTCAAAGTTTAACCATAATTGTCAGGTTTTTTAAAGGCTATCATTATGGTTGTATGTATGGCCAAAATATTTCTGTTTCTCTATGCTACAGGAAAAGAGTTTCTAAGGAAATTTTTTATTGAAAATGTTAAAAAGAATTGTGACAATTGTTTGTGTATATTAGAAACACATTCATATTCATATTCATATTGAATTAAATTTTCTTTAAGCTCCATTAAATAAATATCCCCTAACAATCAAATAACAAACATGATAGCTTCGGAAGCCCTCAACATCACCACCACCACCACCACCACACTAATCAACAGCTTTGAAAAAACAATCTTTGACAGTAAACCATAAACAATATTCCAACAATATTGTTAATTTCAGATAACATTTCAGAACATTTGTTAATTAAAATTTGACACTTGGATTGTTATGTGACACGCAATGTCATACACTTAAATGTCAATCACTCTTGAATACTTCTTGTAAGGGATTTTAGCACAGTCAACAACAACTACAACGACAACTTTAACTGATAACACCACAAACAAATAAAGAAATGAATTTAAAATGAAACTAAAGTTAACCTATAATAGTTTGAACTCATTTGTTGTTTTATTTTTTGAAAACTATTCCAATATTTCATTCCTTTTAATTGTTTAGGGAAAATAACTCCCAATACTGTAGATATAACAGTAACATAGGAAAAGTAGTGCGTTTTAAAAAATTTAAATAAACATGTTTATTCTTTCAGTTTCAATTTCCAACTGGTTCTTCAAATTCTTCCATCTTAATTCACATCGCAAATAAGGGGTATGAAGCCAAAGCTCCAAGTTTTCATTTATCATCAAGGCAGTGTGTGATTTTAATGGCACCCTTTAATAAATTGAATCTTTCAAAGCAAGCTACAGTTGTCTAATGTCATTAACATTACACATTACCAGAGATGATACAGTTTAGAGCCAACTATCAACAATTTTTGATTTCTCGAGAATCTAATACTTTGTTAAAATCAGTGCAACACTGCAGTCAGTCGCATGTCTTATGCACTTGGCATTAATTTCTTAAATTTATTTGACAAGATTATTAACCCATGAACTCAACTACACTTTTCTACATGTTGCTTCAACACTTTTCCGTTTCCAATTCAGCACAGTGAAAACCTTTAGAAAAGTGTAAACTGGGACCTGAGTTAGTAATTTTTTGAAATATTGTCTGCCCGTGATGCATTTTTAATTAAAATTGCATTTTTAACTCAACAGACAAGCGATTAATCAAAGTAACGTTAAGAAGTGTCTCAACATTTTTGAGAACACTCTTGTATTTGTTGCCTGTTGATCCACTGTGACAAACATTTTTTCAGTAGCCCGTAATGCATTCTTACATTTTCTAAAATAAAAAATCTGGGTATAACGCCAATGTTACTAATTTTCATTTACTATCAAGACAGAGTGTGATTTTAATGGCAACTTTTAATAATTTTGATCTTTCAAACCAAGCTTCAGTTGCCTAATGTCATTAATATTACCATAAATGCTACATTTTAGGGCCAACTATCAACAATTTTTGATCTCTCGAGAACCCAATACTTTGTTATAATCCGAGCAACAGTTTAGACAGACTTAAAGCCTAGTTCTTGGCTTTAATATTTAATTTTATTTATTGTCTATTTATTTAATATTTTTTTTGTGGACTAAGCAGACCAATTTTGAACTCAGAAACTAAACTATACTTTACTTCATGTTGTTGGTAGTACAATTATACCGAATTCCTTTAGAAAAGTGTAGTAGGACTTTTTTTTTTTTTTTTTTTTTTAATTTGTCAGTTTGTGATGCATTTATCCAATGCAATATATTCATACATATAAATAATTCGTCAATTACAGCCCTTCAGTCAGGATTATAGCTTCTCATACCGCTTGTGTGTGAGAATTTTATGCATGGTTGGCGGGATCTACAGTTTAAAGTTGACTCCGAATGACAGATTTTGGAAAAACTTTTAAAAGTTTCACGAAATCCTTTTATTGGAAATGTCTGACTTGTGGTTTGAACTGAGACGTAATAAGCCAACACAGTACCTACTGGATTGCGGCGACTTCACTGATTAGATAAAGAAGTATGTCACAACTTTTTCGGTCGCTCCCCTTAGAGTACTTGCAACAGTATGTGATGTCAAATACCATGTTTTTACCATATATGAGCTTCAGTATCAAAATGTTTATAAACAATTTCGATAGTGTTCTTACCCTACTGTATATCCTTGAAAGCAAGCGTACATCTAGAGAAGTAAATTTACGAAAGTTAAGTCTACTTAAAGTTTAAAAATTTATTTAAAGTATGTAAAATTCAGTTCACTTCCTTTAGGGCAATTATTACAACTTGCCGTTAACTAAAGGCAAGAGTTTAACTGGCAGATAAATTGTTTTTCGTTATATAAGTGGCCAATAAGATAGAAGTAAGCCTTAAGCTAAAGGGAGGATCATCCTACCCTTAACATTTAAAGTTCACTTTATCTTTGAACTTGCCATATTATCCATTATTTTCAATATGGTCACTTGTAATATATGCAAAATGAGCAAATACAACAAAAAAAAGCCGGTCGTTGCCACTGCGTATAAAAAAGTTTTATCAGCATTGCTCCGAGACTGCCATATGAAAATGAAAATGTTAACTTTATTTTATCTGCAAGTTGTAATAACGAAAATAAGTTAAATTTAACTTTACAGTTCCCTTTAGCTAAAGTTACCTTTAACTAAACCCAAGTTTAACGATAAGTTGTAATAATGGCCCTTAGACTTGTATTGTTGTTAAGATAGATCGGCAGTCGCCCGTCAAGTGTTGTTGTAAACCGAACATGATTGTTTTTAACAATGTCTACAATTCCTGGTGAACATTTCTTAGCGATCTTGAAAACTTTGTAGCTCTACACGTTTTGTTAATAAATTTAAGGTCCCCAAGAGGTCAATGGTCCTCCCTTCTGGCCCGCCATTACAGTTTCACTGTAAACTATTCGGGAATTTTGAATTGGTTCTGAGTTTTTGTGAAAAGTTAAATTTCTTTTATCAAATTGTTTACATATTCAAACACGGAATTATTTAAAATACGAGGCCTATTTTAAAAATATAAGATGATTTCTGATATTTTATTTTTCTTAATTTTTTTATATTGGCACACTCGTCTCGAACATATGTTCATAGTTTAAGATATAGAATATTTAGGTTGTTTGTGAGAACCATTGATAAGATCTTTTAATATATTTTCTCCCCCTGTTTACTTCACTAGGATATTAGGAATTTCGAATTCACTTCGTTTTAAAATAGGCATCCAATAAGATATGTATTGCGCCTTTTTGCTGATCAAGCTGAATTATAGTTTCCAACATTCGTACCATTTCTCTCAGTGTTGCTATTTTTAACATTCCCCTCGATGCCATTCTAGGATACCAGCAGTATACGTAAATCACACGTAAATATCGGAATTCTACGGCCACGACTAATTGTGATCTTCCAGCAAAAATCAAAGCAAAAATGCTTTTGTTTTTGAAGTCTATTGTCCACACAATGGTGTCATAAAATGAAATGCATACTTGCCTAGGATTGGAAGCAATAATGTTAAGAACTGAAGTTGGCCAAAAATGAGCATAGTGTCATCAGCCACTAGATAGTTTCAGCAGCACAATAATAACATCGTTCCTAGTTCCGATAAAAAAAAAATTAATTTAATAATCCTTACCAATTATTTCGGCACATACTGTATAAATGTTATTTGGGGTATTTTATTTTTCTGCATAAAATATATGTATGTACGTAGGGGTATATGAATGTAAGACTATGTGTCGTTAGTTTGGTCGTTTAGAAACAAAAAAAAGTAGGCACATAAATAACCTGATATCTGATTTTCCTAAAAGAAAAGGAAGGAAAGAAAAACAATTGTTTACTTTCTATGTTTCAAACACACATACATACATTCATACATACATAGAGTTTTTATTGTATAAATAAATACATCCATACGTACAATATACTCACTGCTACAAGTAAACATTTGCTCATGTTCAAACAAATTTAACTCACAATTTTTTTGTTGTTTGTTATTTCTGTTTAATAATACGAGTTGTTGCAACAAAAACAATGCCTTAAACAATTGTTATGTTGCATGCCTGAATCGCATTTCATTTAAATTTATTTGATTTTGTCACTGTATTTAACAATTTTTGTCGCATTTAAAATTTGTGGTTGCGTTTCATTGTTAAATTCAAAAAAAAAAACAATCTTTTACAGTGGCTTTCTTTAATAAAAAATCGTTTTTATATGGGTTTTCTTGGTGACTAAAGCTTGTTTTGTTTGGACGGTAATACTTAAGGCATAACAAATCTAATGAAAATATTCTAAAATTCTATACAAATTTAAAAACCAAAGTCAAAGTCTTAAGACAGATTTTTAAAGTTCACATGACTAGTAAAAAGGTAAAACCAAGTTAAGCGAAACAAGTCTTTTCTAAAAGGATTAACCTGAGAGATATATATGACGGCGATAGCGTAGCTACTGGCAGGACCTCTCATTTTACACTTTTTTTATATGGAGTTTGTCGTTTTTCTTTTAGAGAGAGAGAAATAGAGAGATAAAGAGCGTTAATTTGCTTCGGAACAATTTCAACTTGATTTGGTTTAATTTTAATTTATTTTCAGAAACAATTGAACAGTGCTGCCAAACACTTCAATTTTATAAGCAAAATTGAATAAAATAGTAAAACTAACACATCGTTTACAAGCATATTTCTACTATTGGCTTATCTTTAAATTAAAGGCTGCTCGATGTCTGCTTGCTATCCACGTCACTACTATTGGCTTATCTTTAAATTAATGGCTGCTCGATGTCTGCTTGCTATCCACGTCACTACCATTGGCTTATCTTTAAATTAAAAGCTGCTCGATGGCTGCTTACTATTCCCGTCACTAGTATTGGCTTATCTATAAATTAATGGCTGATCTGTAACGGCTTGCTGTTCTCGTCTCCACTATTGGCTTATGTTGTAGAAACCTCTACTATTGGCTTATGTTTAGAACAATGGGTGCTCGATGGCTGCTTACTATTCCCGTCACTAGTATTGGCTTATCTATAAATTAATGGCTGATCTGTAACGGCTTGCTGTTCCCGTCTCCACTATTGGCTCATGTTTAGATTAATGGTTGTTAACTAGCTGCGCGCTATTCCCGTCACTCCTATTGGCTTATCTATAAATTAATGGCTGATCTGTAACGGCTTGCTGTTCCCGAATCTACTATTGGCTTAGGTTTAGATCAATGTCTGCTCGATGGCTACTTGGAATTCTTGTTTCTACTATTGGCTTATGTTTAGAACAATGGCAGCTCGATGGCTGCTTGGAATTCTTGTTTCTACTATTGGCTTATCTTTAGATTAATGGCTGCTCGTTGGCTGCTTACTTTTCCCGTCACTGCTATTGGCTTATCTATAAATTAATGGCTGATCTGTAAGGGCTTGCTATTCCCGTCTCTACTATTGGCTTCTATTTAGATCAATGGCTGCTCGATGGCTGCTTGGTAGTCTTATTACTACTATTGGCTTAGCTATAGGTTAATGGCTGCTCGATGGCTGCTTACTATTCCCGTCACTACTATTGGCTTACCTATAAATTAATGGCTGATCTGTAACGGCTTGCTGTTCCCGAATCTACTATTGGCTTATGTTCATATCAATGGCTGCTCGATGGCTACTTGGAATTCTTGTTTCTACTATTGGCTTATCTTTAGACTAATGGCTGCTAGATGGCTGCTTACTATTCCCGTCACTTCTATTGGCTTATCTATAAATTAATGGCTGATCTTTAAGGGCTTGCTGTTCCCTTCTCCACTATTGGCTTGTGTTTAGATCAATGGCTGCTCGATGGCTGCTTGGTATTTTCAGTACTA
>QOCX01000044.1:757394-767398 GCA_005959815.1 Sarcophaga bullata | reverse complement strand
TATTTAAGACTGAGAGTTTTATATTTAAACCCGAGAGTTTTATATTTAAGGTTGGGAGTTTAATTATTGAACACAGGAATCTTATATTTAAATAGGAGAGTTAAATATTCAGCTCTAGAGTTTTATTTTTTATGTTCGAGAGCTCAAGAGTTTTATATTTCAAGTTGAGAGTTTTATATATTGAAACCCGAGAGTTTTATATTTAAGGTTAAAAGTTTTATATTTAAACCCGAGAATCTTATACTTAAATAAGAGAGTTTTATTTTCAGGTCTAGAGTTTTATTATTATGTTCGAGAGTTCAAGAGTTTTATATTTCAAGTTGAGAGTTTTATATATTGAAATCCGAGATTCATATTTAAGGTTGAGATTTTATTGGTTAAATCAGAAATCTTATATTAAAACAAGAGAGTTTTATATTCAGATCTAGAGTTTTATATACTGAAACCCGAGAGTTTTATATTTAAGCTCAAGAGTTTTATATTTAAACCCAAGTGTTTTATATTTAAGATTAAGAGTTTTATTGTTAAATCCAGAAATCGTATATTAAAACAAGAGAGTTTTATATTTAGATCTAGAGTTTTATTTTTTGTTTAAGAGCTCAAGAGTTTTATATACTGAAACCCGAAAGTTTTATATTTAAAGTTGAGAGTTTTATATATTAAACCCAAAAATCTTAATTAAAATAAGAGAGTTTTATATTCAGCTCAAGAGGTTAATATTTAAACCCGAGAGTTTTATATTTAAGCTCAAGAGTTTTATATTTAAACCGAGATTTTATATTTAACCCGGGAATTTTATATTTAAATAAGAGAGTTTTATATTTAGCTCTGGAGTATTATTTATGTTCAAGTGTTCAAGAGTTTTATATTTAAACCCGAGTGTTTTATATTTAAGGTTGAGGTTTAATTATTAAGCACAGGAATCTTATATTAAAATAAGAGAGTTTTATATTCAGCTCTAGAGTTTATTTTTATGTTCGAGAGTTGTATATTTAACTTCAAGGAATTTTCTATTTATAACCGAGAATTTTTAACTTTAACTCTTGAATGCTCTTTAACTCATATGAGTTTCAATATTTTAACGCGCAGGCCTTACATTGTAACTCAAGAGTTTTATATTTAAACTTCAGGGTTTTATATATACTCACGAGTTTTTAATTTAAGTTCGAGAGTTTTATAGTTAACGAGAGTTAAGTATTTGAGTTTTTATTGAAACTCAAAACTTTTAGGTTTTTAATACAACACAAGCCTTTCATGTATATAATCGAGAATTTTATATTTGGAAATGGATCGTGAGTTTAATTTTTAAATTAAAAAACTTTTATTGAAACAAGATCTTCCGATTTTTCAGGACTTAATTTTAATTTTACTCTAATGTTCTGCAATTACACAGGCAATCAGATTGTATATAAAGGAGAAATGCCGATTGATCCATTTTCCATTAGCATAGCCTTGAATAATCAATAAGAAACTTCTGTGCATAAGAGAATAAAATCGAAAATCCTCTTTAAGTTTCAAGTAATTGGTTCATAGACGCAGAGCATCTCCTGCTATACATATCTGAAGACAAAATTGCTGCTGTAGTATTATTGAGGATACTCACGACAATGTTAGTTGGCCCAATGTGATACCACAGTCATCAATTTCCCAGTACAATTCAGATCTTCTGACAAAGAAATTTACACTTTTATTGTCAACTACCTAAAAATCATTTAAATCGTCTACTTAGTACACAACAAGGGGCTTTTCCTTCTTCGATAAAGTGCGGAGTATATACGAAATAACTGAACAATAGCTTCCTTGTCTTCCTAGTATCTTCATTTCCATAAGAATTCGTTTGCAATTTTTCCATGGCTTGGTTTTTTTACCAAGCTTTGGCCATGCTAATGCGCTATCTTGCCTGTACGTAGTATAGCAGGTTCAGAACTTGGCTCAGACATCTCGAACCAAAACTAAATACGAAACAATATTCCTTAAGGCGACTTCCTCTCAGCCGGTTTCCTGGCAAAAACTCAAAGAGTGAAATAAAATTGCCATGAAAAGTTTCTGAAAGAAAACTGTCGTTCGGAATCGACTTTAAACTGTAAGTCCGACCACTTACGTATAAAATTAGCACACACAAAATAATTGATGTGAGAAACTAGATCGTAATCCTAATTGAAGGGTTGTAATGACCAATTATATATGTATGTATGTATGTATGTATCCTGCCTATATATGAAGTAACCCAAAGGCTTAGACAGAATCCAATGTCTTTTATAAGCTCGCAGAAACTTAAAAGAATTTCAAATTAAGAGAACAAGCCGGAGAGTTTGATGGTTTTGCTTTGTCTGCTAGCTGCTTCAGTTATTTAGTTACCTAGATACCTAGATGAATGTCGCTCTGCTCTCTATTTAAGAGATTCTCAGCAGTTTTTTTCCTTATGTTTTAGTTCCTTATGTTAGACTTACTTACTTAATTGGCCATAACAACCCGATTAGCGGATTTCGGCCTGCCGCAACACATCCTCCCAGACGCGTCATCTTCTTGCGCGCCTACGCTATGACATGGCTTCCTCGATTTGGTCCTTCCAACAGATCCAAGATCGTCCTCTTCGCCGACTTCCTCAGATCCTTGCAGCTTCCTCCATTCGAATGACTTGACCGAGCCAGCGTAGCCGCTAGATATTAATGCGCTGCACAGTGTCTATGTCGTTGAGAAGCTCATACAGCTCACTGTTGAATCGAATGCGGAAATCTGCGCTAACTCGCATTGGATTGAATAGTAGATCCTGTAGTTTATATGGCCGAGAATTCCATCTGAAAGAAGCTGAAGTGATTCGGTGGCGTTGTGGAATGAGTTATGCCTGCTGTAATTAGTTTCAAGCGATCTGCGAAAACCTAAAAGGAGTTAATAACGAAGGACGTTGCATCTCGTAAATTAAATTACATTTTTGTCTTCCCTCTTTACTCCCCCAAATCCTTACTCTGCTTTCAAACGTTTTACATATTTTTTTGGGTTCGTAACACTGTGCTTACCTATTATTCATATTGAGAGCAAATCTCTAATATGCCAGCATATGTATGTATGTGTGGTGTTTCAAATGTTCTAAATTTCTCATTTAATCTCAATTAATTACTGTATGCTGGCTAGTTTGATGGTGTTGATAAAAAATATTGAAATTTTTCCGAAAGAATTAAATGTCACTGGCAATCAACGACACAGCCTTGTGACCGTAGCTGTTAATGTCATTAATTTTTCGTTTCGTTTTCAATTTCATTTTGGAACAATTGAGATTTCAATTAAAATTTTTAATTAAAATTTATTGAGAAATATTTGCAAAACTAGAAAGTTTTTAACAGAAATTCCCCCTTGAAAAAAAAAGAAGAAAAAAATACGAAAAAAAAAGAAAGAAGAGAAATGCTGCAGAAACATAATTGAAAATAGCCAATGCAGTGTGACAAATAATATTTCAAATTCTGATGGTGGATGTCAGGTGAAGCATAAAATAAAAAAAAATAAAAACTGCAAAAAACAGCTTTTAACTCTCAGGCAAAAGCAGTTAAACGAGGGTTGTTTGCCAAGGTAAATTGAATAGAAATCAAAAAAACTTGTTTTGAAATATTTTCAAAAATTTAAATGAAAATTTATTTCGAAAACTTTTATGCAGAAAATCCTCGTTGAAAGCATTACCAGCCAGGTTACAATACCAAAAAAAGTTTTCTTTTAAAAATCGAGGGGGGATATTATGAGTTTAAAACTTTAAGCGGAAGCCATTTATGGCCATGAAATGAAATTTTTAAATTACAGTTGCAATAAAACGCAGCAGGTAATCAGCAAATGCAAGTTGAATGTTGAATGCTTCATGCTTTGCATATTCATGCGTTTAAATGCAGGACTTTATAGTATTTACTCTACGTTAGAATATGTTTTAATAAAAGCTCCGTTCGCTTTCATACGATATCAAGATTTATTATTAAATTCAAAGGATTTTTCTTAGCACAGTATTACGAAATTGAAAGCACAGTATTACGGAGCCAGAGCAAATCGAATAAATTTCTTTGTCTTCCAGGCTTTTAAAATCAATGCTAATACCCTAGAGGATGTGAACAACTTTGGCACTGAATTGCAGAAATCATTATAGATCAGCAAAGTTCGTATATGGGCTAAGGGCGATTTTTTCAAAATCTAACTCATAAACCTTGAGGCAACATTATCCCAAGAAAGAGAGATTGATTGTCAGGCCCAGAAAAACTTATTGTGAGAACAATAACTTGCCATAGCCTATTAGGAAGTAGGTTGACTGATTAGACAAGAGCCCATAGTTCAACTCCCTGCTCAGACATCTTTGCGGCGACTTCCTCTCAGCAGTTTGCAGTTTGAAAAGCTGAGAGTAAATCAAATTTCCATGAAAATTTTCACAAATCCGTTGTTCGGAGTCAACATTACTTACTTAATTGTTCATTACAAAACTTCAGTCAAGACAACGAATTAGTTTCGCACACTACCATTACAACACTTTTAGTCACGGCAACAACCCAGTTTCTTATATCACCCATGTTGCGTATGTTAATTTTTTACCTGGAGTGGTGGACCTACTGTTTTGAGTTGAATCCTAACGACAGATTTTTTAGAAACTATTCAGCGCAATTTTATTTACGTCACAGAATTTTTTGCCAGAAATCGGCTGACAGAAAGTCACTAAGGAAATATTTTCTGATATTTCCTGATTCTGAGTTATCTGACCTGGGGTTTAAAACTTGGCTTCAACAGAAACAAATTGTATTACTGGAGTGTATTTGGAACACTGGATGGATGTTGGCTTAATACCGAATTATCCGACAGTAGTTCTAACAAGTCAATCGTAATTGTTGGTATCAACCTGATACCAAGATCGTCTTTCATAGAGGGCAAACTAGCAAAAGCTCATGGGACCTTTTTACTACACGGATGTCTATGTAGCTCAACCAGATAGGCTTTCTTAGGGAAACAGATCCATTATGCAAACACTCATTGGGACGTATACCTTCGTGAATGTCTTCAAGCAAGGACACAGGCCTCTAGACAGAATTACCCGAAACGAAACCATATCGCTAGCCACCGGAATCTATAAAGGACTTTCAATCGATTAGAGAATTTACGATCTGAGTCAGCAGTAATTGGGGAAACTTCACACATAGGTATTTAAATGTGTTCAATGATAGACAAATGAAATTCCATTTAGGACCAAAGCATCCAGAGATATGCTTTAAAGAACTGTTCTACAAAGTACCTCAAGAAGTGATGAAAACTGAAAAGAGTAGCCAGATTATTTTGTGACATACGCATGGATAAACGGCTATTGAGAATAAGGTCACATCAGATAGATTTGTGAAGCTACTGTGGGTGTGATAAGGATGGAAAGAAAACTCTAATGAGAGCAACTTGAGTACATAAAGGAGTGTCCTTACAGTACTCTCTGCCTAAGCAGTTGTAATAAGCAATTATGCTGAGTAAGTTCATGTACTGTAGCATTATATGAAATCATTAACTGTAAGACCTTAGTGCTGGCCCCGAAGTCATTAAGGCATTAAAGTACCATGTTTACATCAGCCTGGTGATGCCATTGGTATTACTGATCCTGCTAAAAGATCTCTTCAATTTGTACCATTGTGATGGAGCGAAAGTGGATGACCGAAACTCTGAAGGAAATAGCAGTTTGTAGATGATCTCTCACATGACTTCGGCTTTTGGTGTTTTATTTTTATTCAGGCTACTTACCATACATATGGAATATAGCCCTTAAAATGCCATTTAACGAGGTGGACAGCGAGTAGTACTAAATTGAAAGCCTTTTGTTTACCAAATTAGTCTCTGCAAAGAGAGTACCTTCATAAGCTGAAAATAAATGTTTACAAATCATAGTCTGAATAGATAAATAAAAAATGCTGCCATAAATAAAAAACGGCTTCCTTCCTTATCTTAAATATCCAGAGAGAGAAATTAATTGCGATTAAGAGCCCATTGCTGTGTTAGTACTATGGAATTTCAGCCCCCAAAAGAAGAAATTAAAACGAATAATGAAAAACGAAAAATAGCTATAGAAAAAGAGAAGAAGAAAAATTTTTGAATTTTTTTTCATTTTTTCCAGAGCAAATGATAACCACACAAAACTATACGTATAATGAATCCTTTTTTCAATTCTTTTTTTTTCATTCATTCATTCATTTTCTTTAACATTTCCTTTCATTTGTTTTGTTCAAAACCAAAAGAATGGCTACTAATTATTTGGGGTTATTGCTACTGCCATTGCTACTGCCGATTGCTATTGGTGCTACTACTACTACTACTGACGTTATTTCTCCTACTACTGTATATTGTAGGAGTACTGTTGGTTGGTAGCAAAAAAAATAAAAAATTCTTTTCTTCTCCTTACTTTCATTTCCATTTTCATTTCTAGTTTTTGTTTTATCACAGTAAAGCATTGAATTGATTGTAAACAATTGTTTGTAATGAATTTCGATTTGTGATAACCAAACTGGGTTGAAAGAACAAAAAAAAAAAAAAAAATAAAAAAGAATGAAAATTAATCGAAATATGCTGTGTAGCATGCCTCACATTAACTTCTATAACTTCTTACTGCACGACGGACTAGCAATTAAAACGAAACATTTATGCTTGATTAGTTACACATGTTTGTGAGGGGAGGGTTGGGGGGTGCTATAGTAAAAGAATAAGAACGATTTTGGCATTTAATCACATTAAAAATTTCTCTTTTAAGGCTAAAGATATAAGAATAAAGAATTGGACGTAAAGTTAGTACACACTTGGTAACAAAATTTCGAGCAATTATAACTCATTGGCAGGGAATCGTTCATAATTTTCAGTGCCTCTCGAAAAAAAAAATCTTTCGTAAAAAGCGTTACACATCTTGAACATTTACATTCCGGCTTGACTGTACCAATTTATAGATGAGAACTCTTGAAAACATAGACTCTGGTTACCATAATTAATCCCAGAATGAATAGAAGTCAGCCAATGACCATGCCTACCATCGCTTCTATTGGGGCACAATACAAGCTTATATGTTTACAAACAATTAAGGAGAGAAATTAATTGCTCCCTTCGCTCCAATGTATGCTTCACATCGTCCTCGAAAAGTGTATTTTTCAACATGCTTTCTCTTTCTTCGACAGAAAGCAAATTAAGAGAAACTTACTCCTCTTTCTTGCCTCTACAGCTCTTATTATTTTTGAAGTATCCAAGATTTGGACTCGATATGCACACGATTTTTTCCTCACGTTTAAGGGAAAATTGGTAGAAACTCTCTATGACCAGCTTATTTGCAAAATATGGCTAGAGATCATAGTATGCCCAACGATTGGAACTCAGTGTCCTCTGTCCTGTCCTGAAAAAGGGAACCCTACGTTATGCGCCAATTACAGGGGTATAAGCCTTCTCCTATCGCATATAAGGTTCTTACAGGCTATTGTGTGAACGACTGAAGCCACTCGTCAAAACACTGATTGGACCTTATCAGTGCGGCTTCAGACCTGGCAAAGTCCAACATCGACCAGATCTTCACACTACGCCAAATCCTGGAAAAGACCCACGAAAAGCAAGTTGACACACACCATCTTTTTGTCGACTATAAGGCAGCCTTTGATAGCCCATAAGGGATCGTGTTTTTGCCGCAATGTCTGAGCTCGGTATACCTGCGAAGCTGATAAGGCTATGCAGAATGACGTTGAGCAATTCCTGCAGCTCCGTCAAGGTAGGAATGGACCTCTCCGAACTTTTGATACGTGCGAGGTTTCAGACAAGGCGATCCCTTATCATCGACACTCTTCAACTTCGTCATGGAGAGTGTTTTGCGGAAGGCGGGAGTGCATCGCAATGGCACTATCTTCCATAAAAGTGTCCAGTTGCTTGCGTACGCTGACGACATTGAACTCATAGGCGTACCAAGCGAGATGTTACTGCTGCCTTTAGCGCTATTGAAAGGGAGTCTGCGAAGATGGGTCTGGCAGTAAATGAGGGAAAACAAAGTATATGTTATCGACAAGTAGAGAAGTGCGGCGTACTGATTCTCAGATTACGGTCGATAACTATACTTTTGATGTAGTCAAGGAATTCATTTATCTTGGCTCCGCCGTTACCACCAAAAATGATGTCAGTCTGGAGATCAAGCGCAGGATCACTCTTGCCAACAGGTGCTATTATGGTCTCAATAGGCAATTGAGTAACAGAGACTCTCTCCGAGCGACGAAACTAATACTCTACAAGACGCTCATCCTACCCGTGCTTCTTTATGGCGCAGAGGCATGGACTTTATTAAGCACCGATGCAGCAGCCTTAAGAGTATTCGAGAGAAAGTCCTACGTAAGATCTTCGGTCCAGTGCGAGTTGGCGAAGATTTCCGCATCCGATACAACAGTGAGCTGTATGAGCTCCTCAACGACATGGACGTTGTGCAGCGTATTAATATCCAGCGGCTACGCTGGCTCGGCCATGTCGTTCGAATGGAGGAGGATGCTCCGGCGAGACGGGTATTTGATGCGGGGATCTGCGGAAGTCGGCGAACAGGACGACCTTGTATCCGTTGGAAGGGCCAAGTCGAGGAAGCCCTGTCATCGATTGGTGTGACCAACTGGCGTAGGCGCGCAAGAAGCAGAGGCGCCTGGAAGGATGTGTTGCGGCAGGCCGAAATCCGTTAATCGGGTTGTTATGGCCATTTAAGTAAGTAAGTAAGTAACTCTCTATGACAACATTTAAAGAGGCTTCTGCGCCGGAGAGCAGGTTAAGAACAGCTTACTCCTTTGTCTTGCCTCTACAGCTCTTGTTATTTTTGAAATATCCAAGATTTGGACACGATATGCCGATGATATAGCCCTCACTTTTAAGGGAAAATTTGGGGAAACACTCTGTGACATCATTTAAAGAGATGTTAAGATTGTAAGCCATTGGCACAATTTCACTTAAAATCACTTTGCTACCCAGCTGCCTTCGCCATGTGAGGAATTAACTGTCAAATTGGTTCGTTTTTATCCTGAACACTTCATTCTCAGCCATATTTTCTTTCCTCATGCAATTGCCAGGCTCTTTAGGATACGCAAAGCTTAAGTTTTCTTTGAATGTGACACAGACCACATTGGAAACTCATTCTGATATTCCTGCCGGAATGCCTGAATTTTAGATAAGAAACTCCGAGTTAGAAAGCAAGTTTAGGTGGCTTGTGCCAAAGGTTTCATCCAAATGGTGTAATTGTGTCGCCTTTAATTTAATGGATTGTGGTTGAAGTCGCCGTAGTCTAGTAGGTAGTGTGTTGGCTTATTAGAGGCCATATTATCAGGGCCCATGATCAAACCCCAAGTCAGACATCAAAACGAAAATATGAAAATTTGGTAAAAACTCAGAGAGTAAATAAAAAATTTACACAAAAAGTTTCTAAAGAAAATGCTGCCACTCATGTACAAAATTGACACACGCAACATAAGTCGTACGAGAAGCTTAGGTTATAATCCTGACTGAATGACCAATTATGTATGTTATGTATGTATGTATGTCTGCTTTCACAATCCATATTTTTCTCTAACAAAGTCGATTTGTTGTCAAAGTGATGCCAAGAATTGCGATTAATACGTTAGACATCCTGTTCGATAATTCGGCATTACGACAACATGCGTCTAGTGTCCCAATTAAACATCAGTAAAACGATTTGCTGCTCTAGTTAATCCATTGCTTTCATTATTTACCTTAACATTCTGGATGTTGGATCCTTTACTCCTATCCATCATAATTCAATAACTCTGAGCAAATTTTGTTCTCATTCATAAGGCTCGACAGTATTTGAAGTGATGCCTACTTTTCAGGCTGAAAAGGGCTGAATTTGACTTTGAACAAACTGCTTTAATTTCTTTTCCCAAGAACTGTTCATATGCTTAGCCAAATTAAATCAAATCTATATGTAAGGTTCTAGAAATTATTTGTTTCCTATTCCTTTGCTAAAACCACAATGGCCTTCATTTTTATTTGTTTTTCTTTCT
>QOCX01000044.1:742425-757385 GCA_005959815.1 Sarcophaga bullata | reverse complement strand
TAAGTCTTCAATTATTATTTTCGTGATGATTTTTTTTTCTTTTATAATTTTATTATTTTGCTGTTGTTGTTGTTGTAGTTGTTCTAGTTATCAAGATTAAAACAATTTTTTCCAGTTAGAAATTCTAATGAAATTAAGCCTTTTTCTCTCCCCCCTTAGTCTACTCTACATAGCCTTCTGTTAATAGATTAAATGCAGCGATTGCTTGAATTTTTCTGTTTTTAGTTTTTTTTTTGTCGATTTTTACCATTTTTTTGGTTAAAAACCTTGAACTAAATTGAATTGAGTTCATTTACAATAAAAAGAAACATATTTTAAGTTTAATTGAATGATTTTTTCCATCTTCTCTTTACGTTTTACATTTTCATTTCGATTTCTTTTCTCAATTATAGAGCCAGTCACCAAGCAATA
Source organism: Sarcophaga bullata (assembly GCA_005959815.1). Lineage (NCBI taxonomy): Eukaryota > Metazoa > Arthropoda > Insecta > Diptera > Sarcophagidae > Sarcophaga > Sarcophaga bullata. The sequence goes on along the minus strand of QOCX01000044.1, from coordinate 756,974 downwards.
GGTACAAGCAGCAGCCAAAAAGTATACTGTAGGTAAAGTCCTCTGCTTTCCTTTCATTTTATTTTTGTTGTTTAAACACTTGTTAATACAACAACAAAAAAATTTGCTAGTCAGGTCTTTATTAAGAATTTTATTTAACTATTGTTCTTGTTCTCATTTTTCTTATGTTCTCCTGCTTTCTTTGCCACACACACATCTCTCTCTCTCTCTCTCTCTCTCTCTCTCTCTCTCTCTCTCTCTCTCTCCGTAACATCCAATTTACCTGTATGCTTAGGGTACGATAAGAATTCAACAATTTTAACGCATACACAAGAAATGCGTGTGTGAACAATTTATGAAGCATACTTCAGGGCAGGCTTTTTCTCTTACATTAAAAAAACTGAACATTTCATGGTTTTAATTGAAAAATTCAATGCGAAACATATTTTTAAATGAAATTTTAAGTAAAATAAATCAGATTTTAATTTTAAAAGAAATTTTAAAACAACAATTTTAAAGCATACACAAGAAATGCGTGTGTGAACAATTTATGAAGCATACTTCAGGGCAGGCTTTTTCTCTTTACATTAAAAAATCTGAACATTTCATGGTTTTAATTGAAAAATTCAATGCGAAACAATATTTTTTAAATGAAATTTTAAGTAAAAATAAATCAGATTTTAATATTTAAAAGTGAATTTTTTAAAAATTCCTTCGAAATTCATTCGTTTTCCTAACAAGATCTAGCCTAGCATTGAAGCTATTTTTGTTGAAATCATATTTTTCAAAGGAAACAATAAACTTTTCATAACTTTTTCAAACTCACATACATTTTATTGGCACATATTCTGTTCATTATCTTCTTAATGTTTCGTTATTTGCATGCCCGTTTTTTTATATTCCTCGTTGTAGTTTTCATAATTTTTATGTGCATAAGATAGTAAAAGGAAAGACAAAAAATTTAGCTTTTTCACCGTGCCTGTGCCTGTGTTAAAAATTTCTTTCTTAGTTTCTAAGATTTTCCAAATGCCAGCTGACAGACAACGTATGTGTCGTGCAATTTGGAAAATATGTGGCATATATTTAAAGAATTTCTTTTTTCTTAAACTTATGGTGGGAGAAAGAGTTTCTTTTTTTCTTCTTTTATACGAGGGTTGATTTGAAAGGTTAATAAAAAAAATACCTTATACAAATGGGAACTCTATTTCAGGATTTCAATAAAACCAACAAATAAAATGAATTCTTCTCTAAGGTTGATGTAGAACAGAGCTTACAAAATTGATATGTTGATAGATAAAGAGCAAGTGATAGTAGAACAATCATTATAGGAAGTTATTAAAAAGTTCTTCCCAACACTCTCACTCCTTGATTATTCCAACTGACAGCTTATCAATGATTGCAAGCACAAATGCCATTAAGGGCCTGAAAGGCGAAGAAGTTATTGAAGTCGATAATATTGCATTCAATTTAAAGTCGCCATAGTATTGTAGATAGACATAAGGCCGCGGTTCAAAGCCCAGTTTGGGCACCAGAACAAAAATATGAAAATATTTCTTCACTGACTTCTTCTCAGCAGATTTCTGGAAAAAACTCTGAGAGCAAATAAAATTGCCATGAAAAGCTTCTTAAAAATCCGTCGTTCGAAGTAGACATTAAACGGTAGGTCCTCCCTATACTCATGGATAAAACTAACACACACAAATGAATGTGACACAAACCATATGGGGAACCTCATTTCCGATATTCTTGATAGAAGTGTCTGAATTTTAGATAAGAAACTCCTGGTTTGAAAGCAAGTTTAGGTGGCTTGTGCCAAAGGTTTCTTCCAAATGGTGTAATTGTGTCGCCTTTAATTAAATGGAATGTGGTTAAAGTCGCCGTAGTCTAGTAGGTAGTGTGTTGGCTTATTAGAGGCCACCTTATTAGGCCCCAAGAGCAAACCCCAAGACAGACATCAAAACGAAAATATAAAGGAAAAAAATCCGATAGAAACTCCAAGAGTAAATAAAAAATTTTTCATTCGGAGTCGACTTTAACGCACACAACATGGATGTTGTCAGAAACTAGGTCGTAATCCTATCTAAAAGGTTGAAAGGAACAATCAAATAAGTCCGTAAGTAAGTACTTGATAAGCCGCTTGCATAGTTTACTCGATATTTGTGATTGAGTAAAATTTTATTCTTGATTTTCCTATTTACTCTCAAAATCTAAACCGTTTTCCAAAACATCTTTTTCCCATTAGATGTTCGCACAATGGCAACAGAAATTTCATACCTTATACTTTCGGTTTTACCCACGTATTAATACAAATATTCTTAAGGTCTATATAGACATACATTAATATGCAGAATAATAGCAACAAATTGAGCGAAAAAAAAATGATGTCCGATTATATCGTTTGTAAACTTCAAATTTTTATTATTCTACAACAACAACAACAAAAATAAGTGAGATCCTTGTGCCAAGTCACAGAAGAGACTTGACATGAGCCAAGTCACAGAAGAGAAACAAAAACCATTTGAAGGATGGTTACTGACATGTGAAGAACATAACAGGAATGGCAACATCACAGATTCCCTCAAAATAAAATCGGGCACAAGGTATAAATAAAACGATTCAAAGAACTTCTGGAATCTCGAAGAGGCACATTTCTTTTAAATAATTTAGAAGGTCTTGATGCTACACCACAATCTTTCTATTTGTAATGGCGTGCAACAAGGAATCTTAAAAAACCTTTTATATTTAAGGCTCCTTTACGCAACTTTATTGGTTTTTGAAATGGAAATGATTACCAGAAAGATAGTCTCTATAAGGATGACTCTTAAAGGTTATCTGTTAACCGTGGACTCTTGAAGGATGACTTTAATTTAAAATTAATTTTCAGCAAACATTTGTGTACGGAAGCGACTGTTTTAAATCTGCGGACTATGCTTATTGAGTGTTACAGCCAGCAACAGGCTTTCAATGCTGATTTTTTAACAAAAATTTCCGAGTAAGAAAACTCATTTCTGATATGTGTTGTCGTATTTAAGCTAGTGTTTGAACTGACCTATCTAATAGACTACGACGACCACAAAACTTCACTTGACTTAAAACCTTTCGCTGATATTTTTTTCAACACTGTAACGTAAGTGTATGTGTGTTTATTTCTTTAAGTTTTATGTGCTACACGTTAAAAATTCTAAAATTAAAATCCACTCACACCTCCCGTCTCTGTTATATAAAGTGCTACTTACTGTCACTCTCTTCTAGAGGCAAAAAACGAAACCAAAACAACTGATTTGGCTATAACAAGTAGCAACACAACAACAATAAGAACACCTACAAAGAAGGATAAATAATAATAATAAAAAAAATTAAAGCAATAATATTTAAAGAAAAATATATAACAACAACAACAACAACAACAACAACAATAACTACAATAATTATAGACACAACAGCTGTTACTTTCTCTTTTCTTTAATTACAATTGTTATTTAACAATTGTTGTTGTTGTTGTTGTTGTTGTTGTCGTTGTCGTTGTTGTCTCTCTCTCTGTCTCCCTTATTCTTGATGTACTTTCTATTATTATTGTTATTACCGATGTTGGGTTTTCCGTTTTATTATTTTCAGTCTCGTTGTTAGTTGTTGCTGTTGTCATTTAAATAATTGTTGTTGTACTTTAATTATGTTGTGGTGCATGCAGGCAGCTGTAGCTGTTCATTTTAAACATTTTAATCCGGTTAAGTTTTGATGGCAACAATGGCAACAACAAATATGATAACCCCACCAATAATATACACATTATGGTCATGAAGAAGAATTCTTTTAAAAAGTGTCACAAAGAGAGGCAAAAGGATTGAAGAATTAAGGAAAAGAGAAAGGAAAAAAAAGTATACGTGAATAGTAAAGAGTATAAAGAGTGTAAAACTGTTTATTTGTTTTGATTACTTTTAAGCAGGTAAGTATTATTTGTAAAGACCAAAGGATTATTAATGAAAATATCATTTAAAATAATTAAAAACGTTTTCCATTTAATGCCAAAGGAAACGTGAAGAAAAAAAGTGTTAAAATCATTAACGTGGCCATAACGTACTACGCCATTTGCTACTTAAAAGTGAAGTTTGGCTACGAATGCAGTATGCCCTACAAAAGATTACTTTAAGGACATACTTAATTAGTTCCTCTAATGTATGATCAATAAGTCCTTGAATTACTAGATGACTTAGGCAAAATTAACTCCCAACCCACAGAGAATAGAGGCACTTACGCCAAATGTGGTCCGTCTGGGGCTTACGATAAAGAAGTTTAGCCTCCCAATAGCTATCCTGCACAGATCACTTTGATCATCTTCCTGGAAAAAGTACTCTTTCTTGCCTCTCCAACAGAAAAGCAGGAGCCATTGCATGAGTATAAGCAAAATCAATCACTCTCGCATGAGTGATGAGGATACATGACTCGTAATAAGTTCAACAATAGAGCGTGGTCCCTTGGAGTTTCAGCAGACTTTCTATACTCCTCTCTCTTCTCTCTCTCTCTTCTCTCCTCTCTCTCTCTCTCCTCTCTCTCTGACTTTGGTCAGCTTATTTTGAAATTCGTGAATTTACGGATGATCTGACCTTCAGTCATGATTACAGCCTGGTTTCTTACACCACATGTATTGGTTATGGTTATCTCATCCATGAGGTGCGAGATCTACAGTTTACAGACAACTGTAGGAGAAACTTTCAAGGCTATTTTATTTTACCTTCAGAGTTCTTGCCAGAAGACTACAGAGAGGAAGTCCCCGAATAGAATATTGTTGTCATATTTCGAAATATCTGAGCTGGAGTTCTAGTCACGGGCTCGAACTTATAAGCCAACAAAGTGCCTAATAGACTACGGTTCATAATGAGTACATGCAAGGCTATTGCTCACTCGATCCTGAGCTAAGTAGTCCTAGCTTCAACTCCTTATGACATCAAATGCTAAGAACTTTCAAGTATTCAGAATAAGGTTTTCAGAATCACCACTGGCTGTGGCAAAATGTGTATAAAAAATCTCCATGAGAAAACCAAATTGCATTAAGACAACACAACATTTGATCAGCAGTTGATATTATTCCTGCAAAAAATCTGTTGGCATATGGATCCAAACCAACACATTCAAAATCAAATACCAGTTAGTTTCTTTGTAAAAATCGCAGTCGAAAGTCACCCTCATATATTGCCCTTTTTAGTTAAAATGGTTTTAGTTTAATTGAAAACTACCTTACTTTGTACACACACACACACACACTCACACTTCTTCCAACAATTTTAAAGACGAAAAATTAATTCAAGGGCCCTAATAACACTGCCTTTTAACTTTTGCCTTTTTAACAATTTCTTGTCAACAAAATGTTGCTGACTTTCAGGAAACTGAAAAAATTAAAAGTATGCAGCATAATTAATTAAATTCTAACATTTTCTTTTAAGCCATTATCGTTCTAAGCCATAAAATCGTGTTTTAATTAATTTTTCAACTGTCTTTCAAGCAAATTTTCAAGCGGTTTTTCAATTCTAATCAAAGTGCAAGGTTTTACTTCTATCTCAGCATTGCTTGTTAACCCTTAAAATATGCAACAACAATTTAAATGTTATTGTTATTTTTTTGTAACAACAACCATCACTGAAGTTGGAAAAAGCGTTTTGCAAGAAAAACTGTTTAAAGAATGTTACGCAAATTTAAAAAAAACTCAATCAAACCCCAAGAAATATGCAACAATTTTTCATTTTTTGCTTCTTTTCTTAAATAGATTTTTGTTTCTTTGCTATAAATTTGCTAGTAGAGCCATAATGTTTAATTAGAACAAATTTTATTTAATTTGCTTTGTAAAGCAAATAGATCCAAACAGTTTAAACCTTAAGATATGCAACAATTTACCTTTTGTTTGAAAAGAATATTACAAAAAATTATCATTTCCAATTAACTCTTAAAATAAAAAGGGGAAAATATTTATTTAAATGAATGAATATGCCGTTAAACCATTGCAAGCAAGTTTATAAACTTTTTAAAAATTTATTATTTAAGTAGGCACCTAAAAATAGGCAACATTTCCATTAATACTGAACTGTGGAAGTATTGTGGGACTTTTGTACTCAAAATAAATAAAATTAATATAATAACTAACTTTACACAGTGAAATTTACAGCAGATAGTGTTTCTTTAATTACGGTTTGCGTCTTTACTAATTGATATGATCATATTGAAGATAACATTTATCATTTACTCTCATTAACGTTGCATCTGAAGCCCATAGGCTACTCACGCAAATTTTACACAAATATATTGCTTCGATTCCATTGAGATTAGAAGAATGGTTTCCCTTCAGGCAACCATCCGCAGGAAATCATCCTGACTTCGCAATTAATCTTGTTATTGCGGTAATTTTCCATACATGAAAGTGAAATATAGCGTTCCCCCTGCCTCCCTCATTCTAGGGAATTCTTCATTCTATTGGAAGGGCACCGACAATATAATGCGCTTTTTGAAAAGAATTTTCTCTATCCTCAGTTTCAGCAAAGTCCTAGGACAGACATCAAAAATGAAAAATGAAAAAATATTTCTGCGGCGACTTCCTCTCAGCAGATTTCTGGTAAAAAATCTGGAAGTAAATAAAATTGCTATGAAAAGTTTCTCAAAAAAATCAGTCGTTTGGAATCGACTTTAAATTGTAGATCCCACTACACATGTATGAAATTAACACACACAACATAAGTGGTGTGAGAAGCTAGGTCGTAATCCTGACTGAAGGGTTATAATGGCCAGTTATGTATGTTATGTAAAGTCTAGAAATACTGTTCATGTCCACATTCTACCAGCAAAATTGTGACTCCCTGTAAAGGGACCAGAAATTTCATTGTTTACATGAGGCGAATACCTATGGAATACCCATTGTCTTGTAACGAGGCTTATGAACTCTGTACTGGAGCTCGCTCCTAAATTCCCCTGACATGATATTTAGCATTCACAAACAATGATGGATGTTGAGAAGACTATCGTAAGAGATTCGATGGCAAATTGGCTGTCCGAGTAGATCGGAAGATTTGCAAAGAAAACTTCTTCTCCCATCAAGCATTGCGATGCTTTCAATAATGAGGTTTTCCAGGAAAACTACTTCTCCTAATGCTTTCAATAATAGTTCTTTTATTTTTTTAAGGGTATACACACATTAAGATTTCCTAGAGGCAAACTATAACCAAGAGGATACGTCATAGGCGGTGAATAAAGAATGATTGTCCGATATCATTACGATCAGATTTAAGCAGATCGTAATTATTTAGGAACCTGGAGTTACAGACCACTGCAGTAATCATACTTTGAAATCAATTACTGTAAATGCAACAAGGAAATGCAAACGATTTTATTTTTAATAATAAAACTCCTATGAAACCGTCATTTCCCCTACACATTTTTTTTTTTTTTTTTTTTTTTTTTTTTTTTTTTTTTTTTATAAATGATTCGTTATCTTTGCCTGCAGCTGGACAATATAAACAAATGGGAATTAAAATAATAATTTTTTCCTCTGTTTATTTTAAAATATTTACATTTTTAATGCAAAAAGCAAGCAAATTTTGTTTAATTTTTAAGCTTTAAATTGAAATGCCAATTTAATTCCATGATAGAAAACGTATAGAAAATGTTTGAAAGATTAATTTGAATTTGAATTTGAATTAATAACTCTCATCTTACTTATCTGTTAGAGAGAGAGAGAGAATTGGATTTGCATTTGTTCTAGAAATGTGTAAAATAAAAAACTTTTTTTTTAACAAAAAGTTTTTCAAATATCTTAGCATTGGCTTAAGCCTAAGCACTTACCATATTGTACGCTCTATATAGTGCAGGATTTAAAGTGGAATTAATTGCAGCTGTAAAGAGAAAAACAAAGAACAAGAGATTTTTAAATATTAAAATTGGGTTGCCTAATAGCAAAATTATTAACGAAAAACTTAAGGAATAATCGTGTTTCGGTTTATAATTCCAATGAAATTCAAAGTTAAATTTCATTATAAAGCCTGCTAATGCTTAGACCTCTGTATTACATACATACATACATAATTGATCAGGATTACAACCTTTCGGCCAGGATTACGATATAGCTTCTCACACTATTTACGTTCGTGTGTGTATTACTTTAATACATAAGGCATACAGTTTAAACTTGACTGTGATGGGCAATTTTTGGAGAAACTTTTCATGGCAATTTTATTTTAATTTTTACCAATGGTCTGCGAATGAATATTTTTTCGTTTTGTTTGAGACATCTAACCAGGGGTTTGAAGCGTGACCGCACGTCTAACAAGCCACTACACTACATATGAGACTACGGCGACTTCAATGTCATTTAAATAACCGTCTTTGAATTTGTTGCAGCTCACTTCGGTTTGTATCTCGGAGACAACTTTATGAATATTAGTTTGCGAATGCTTCAAATGCTTAGGGCATAATCCATGTGGACACGAGCTTTTATGAAGGCTCATAAAAAAATCTACCGACACAAAATCATAACACTGGGGGCCAATTCACTTCAATCTAATCTTAAAATTATTCTTTTAGAAAACTGTTCATGTAATTAAACCAAAATAGTTCGGTTTGTGTGAATTGCAACATCGCCTTGTTGGCAACATACACTGTCCAATGTGCTTTCACTTACAGGCCAAAATGAATTCGTAATGCTTTGATGTACGAAAATTTTTGTTAACATAAGCATCGAATGAGAAGTAAGTTTCATCGCGGAAGATAATTTCATTCGAAGAATTGGCATTAAAAGCCTAGTGCTTTAGCATTCAATTGGCATATGCATCTACAATGTGCATGATTGGAACTTTATATGAATGGAGGTGCATACCAAATACCCTATAAAGTTGCTGTTGAAAATCTTAATTGCCGAACTCCATGGAAACGATATTTGACGGATTCGCCATACTTTCACTATTTAGGTATGTAGGCAGGTAGAGGAATACCACATTGCAAAACCATAGTTTTTTATTACCCCTAGTCCCGAAAACTATTCAAAACTTCTGATTAAGCGATCCAGACTGGTAATATAAGTTCTTGACAGCTTTTTTCTATATATTAAGCATCTTGCGACAGATGGCAGGACATGTACCAAATAGGCGAGGAAAATCCTCCTCACTCCTGAAGTTCCTGCAGAAATCACATGCAATGTACATACATACATAATTGGCCATTACAACCCTTCAGTCAGGATTACGGCTAGCTTCTCACACCACTTATGTTGTGTGTGCTAATTTTATACATGAGTGCGGGACCTACAGTTTAAAGTCGACTCCGAACGACAGATTTTTTTGAGAAACTTTTCATGGCAATTTTATTTACTCTCAGAGTTTTGCCAGAAATCTGCTGAGAGGAAGTCGCCGAGAAATATTTTTTTCAATATTTCAATTTGATGTCTGACCGGGGATTCGAACCCTGGCCTTTCGTCTAATAAGCCAACACACTACCTACTAGACTACGGCGACTTCACATGCACATGCAATGTGTCCAAGATAAATACCCCTCTCATACATGCTCATAATGCTATGCCCGGTAGTGACTACGAAAACCATATGGAGCGTGTTTCTTTGAAGTTCAAGCAGAGTTATTAAGCACACTCTATTCCCTTTTCCCTGAACTCGTGTGCCTTTCTGCCCGTGTTCGAATCCAAGACACCATTGTCAATTTTGAACTCACGGACCCTTAGATTGATTCCCAAAGTCAAGAATTCATCAGAGAATTTGATGGTTGTACCACGCCACACATACTGGATGACCGCTTTACAGTTGCCTAGAATTTCATTGTGTCTTGCTAAGCCATATGATAGGCACAATATATCGTTTCGCTACCTATTTGAGATATCTGCAACAGCTCTGCACTCTCTTGAAGGTTATTATGTTAGAATTTGGTATCGGAAAGTGTGGAAATATCTAGGCAGGAGATATTCGCGTCATAAATAATTTCTTTTGCAAGCTGTATAGCCGACTGCAGTGATTCCGCGGTCTCATAGACTGGACTATCTATTCTGATGAAACTCCATAAACCAACAATTCCATCCAATTTGTATGATTTTTCATACACTTTCTCTAGGTGAAGCTGTATTTTTGCTTCTGGCTACTTGTACACTTGCACAGGCCTGAATACATTCGAAACACTTGAGGTCTCTTCACATTTCTTTAAAATCTAGCCCAGTCCTTACACAGAGGCTGCACGTTATTTGGAATTAAGCGATCCAAATTCCGCAAATACCAATTCCTTCGCTCAATGAGCGACATCACGAGTTAAATGTATTTGACCTTTGACAGCTTTCGAGACCACAAACCCAATCTATCCCAATCTAACTCCGTTTAATCAAAATGGAAATAGCTACCCTCGGCTAAAAATTTCTTTTTCTATATCCGATTTCCATTTTTTTTTTAATTTTTTCATTCTTTGTTTTCTCTCTTTTCCACTATGTTTAGAATTCCATAATCCTTCAACCGCTTTTACCAAACTTCATTTCATTTTGTTTCGCTTTCATTTCAATTTCTGTTTTCTTTTCTAAGTCGTATTGTCTTCTGTCTACTGTTATACGCGTGTCTGCCTTAATTTTTCTACTTTTTCTTTCACCCCCATTTCTTCATTTCGTATTCCTTTTTCGAAAGACTACAAAATCATGGTGATTCTGCAGTTACTGTTTGCCCTGATTAATCTACTTTTCCTCTGAATACCGCTTAAGGAATGATGATGATGACGACCAGTCTCTATCATTTACGTATGAAAAGAGAGAAACGTTATTGTTTTGATTGTTCATTTAAAAAAAGGCTGTGTGTACTCAAGCGTACGGTTTTTATTTTTTCTCTTTCTATTTTGCTACTTTTTCATCGTTAGGATGTTTGATGGTTTGATGGTTGTATGTTAGGTTAGGTAAGAGTGGTTGATTATTCCATTCGGGATGTCAAGACGCAAAGATATATTGTGATACAACAAGGCCCCAATCTAATATATGGGAATGAGCGTCGAAAATGCTCATTAGCACCAAAACTGGTTTAAACCCCAGCTCAGACAACTTACGACCTAGCTTCTCTCAACACTTATGTTGTGTGAGTTAATTTTATACATGACCTAGACCTAGAGTTTAAAGTCGACTCCGAAAGAAAGATTTTTCTGAGAAACTTTTCATGGCAGGATTACTCTCAGAATTTTTGCCAGAAATCTGCTGAAAGAAAGACGCCGAAGAAATATTTTTGAGAAGAGAGAGAGAGAGATTTCTGACCTGGGGTTTTAACAGTGGCCTCACGTCTAATAACCAACGCAGTACCTGCTACTGCGGCGATTTCTGTCTGTAAATAAGCCTTCTTTTCTTAGTCTTTGTTCAAATGACTGTTTGCATCCCTGTTGTATCTTCAGTCACGATAGGGTCTGGCCGCTCCAGACTGTCCATGCATGGAGCAATTTTATTCAGAGCTTGAACAAAAAACAATAGTAGAAGATTCTGTCGGGTAAAAGAGATCCAAGATTGACCAGCAACTTAATTTGAACTTTATTTGCTCATCTGCTAATATGATAAGGCATACAGCACATGTGGTCATTGGCATCTTCTTGATTTTCTGGAAAGAATTTGTGTCTCTTCTACAGATATTTAGACTGATGGTAACGATTCCAATCAAAATCCAGTAAGCAAACAGGGGACTTGTATGCACATATTAACGGTCTGCTGCAAATGGGTTCCGCAATTGTCTAGTAGGAATTGTGATAAACTACCTAAGTGCCTAAGTGCCTAGGCTGCGGATTCGATCCTCTCCAGCAATCAGCAATGAATCGCTTTTTCGCTACTCATAAGCACTCATGAAATTTTGAATATAAGTGAGTCAACAATATTAAAATTCAGCTACTCTGATTCATTCATACTCACTACAAGTTGCAATGAGTATGAGTACAACGTTGACATCAAACTCATAACATTCGAAATATGTTTGATTCATACGCCCTACTCATTCAGATTCCATAAATTTAGAAGCCGAACTTAAAATCTCATAAATGCATGCGAGTTAGTTCGAATCAATCATCAAAATTTTACAGTTCTTAGTTATTGTGTGCCTTTACAACAAAAGAAAACCAGAGACACACAAAGCAAGAAAAACACAGAGCAGCAAGCAGAGCAACACCACAACCTAGTGAGCACTTTAGTGTTCGTGCTCGAAACATACTTATTTTGTAAAATCGTGGCATAATAAGTAAAGGAGAGTAGAAATCAACAACATTATGCGTAGTGTTAAGTATGAGTATGATGAGTACTTCCAAACTTTAAATATGAGTAGTATCGAGTATGATATTAAAATAATATGAATGCGTATAAGTAACAGAAGACTTATGAGTATGATTCGAATGTATTCATCTTTTTGAATACTCATTGCTGATCTCTAAACTTGGGTGTTTTGCGATTGTCTGTTTGCTGATCCTACATATGTATGATCAGTTGCAATAGAAAAAAATTACAAAGCAATTCGCGATTTACGCTGGTCATTAAAAACAATTTTCCTACGCTACGTATTTAATTATTATTATTATTTTTTATTTTATTTGTTTGTTTATTTCAATCCAAATTGATTTAATAAGATTATATTTAAGGAAAGACAATCATATGCAGAAAAGGCATGATAAGACCAGGCCCCATTATATTCCATAGCATGTTAATGTCTATGAAATCTTCTCAATAAAATTAAATAGAAAATGACTATACTATGCCTATGACAATATCATTTTAACAATATTATTTATTGAGTTCTTAATAGAATTAATTTACTTTGAAATTATTGTACAAAAGATAACAATTACAAGCAAATTAATAATGGCCAGAATATTTTAAACATTTTTTTTGTTGTTGTTGTGAGAAAATGACAAATGAAGATTTATTTATTGTCTAGCAAAGAATATAATAAATCAAGAATATTTAAATAAAAAGAAAAATGAAAATTTAATTATTTTTCAACAATTAGTCGGAAAAGACACATGCAATCAATAATCGATGAATAAATTAAAATTTTTAGAAATAAAAATCAATTTTTTGTGTTGTATTTATCTTTCACTATGTTTTAAATAATTATTTAAAAATAAAAATGTCAAGAAAAAATTTTTTCTTAAATATTCTTCAAATTAAACATCCATAAAACCAGCCCATGTCAGCGTGTACTTAATATTTAATTCGTATTAATTGCATATGACGTATAGCGAAAAAAATCAATTTTTTGTGTTTGTATTTATCTTTCACTATGTTTTAAATAATTATTTAAAAATAAAAATGTCAAGAAAAAATTTTTTTTAAATATTCTTCAAATTAACATCACTAAAACCAGGCCATGTCAGCGTATACTTAATATTTAATTTCGTATTAATTGCATATGACGTATCACGGCACCAGTCTACATTCTAATTTTCTTATGGAATTTAAAGGGGAAAAAATAATGCTTGCATAAAGAGTGGACCATTTAAAAGTTTAAATTTAAAAATGTAATAAAACTAAAATCGTTTAAAAAAATTTTCAAATTAATTTTTTCTTGTGAAATACATTGTTTCGATTAGAAATGGAATCCGATTTCATTTATATCCGCGCTGCCACGGCTGGCCTCACATTTAATCGGAACAATTTCCATATACTTTTTCACATGTTTGGAGTCGTTGAAGTCACTGTAGTATAGTATGTAGTGTGTTGATGTAATAGACATAAGGCCACGGTACAAACCACAGGTCAGACATCAGAAGGGAAATATGAAAACATTTCTGGCAAAAACTCTGAGAGCAAATAAAATTGCCATGAAAAGTTTCTCAAAAATCTGTCGTTCGGAGTCGACTTTAAACTGTAGGTTCCGCCACTCATGTATGATATTAACACAAACAACATATGTGGTGTGAGGAACTAGGTCAACAATCCTAACTGAAGGGTTGTAATGACCAATTATGTATGAATGTGCCTCCAGTTTGTCGGTATAACATTTTCCTTTAACGGTGTCCCACAGAAAATAGTCCAACGATGTTAAATTACAGCTTCTTGGCCACCAATCGATATCAACATTTCGGCTAATTAAATGGCCATCAAATGCTTGATGCAATAAATCGATTGTGGCATGAGATAAGTGACAAATTGCACCATCCTGTTGAAGCCAAACATCGTTCACAGTAATCAAGAAGAGCGCATACAAAAAAAATTGATTATCATGATGCGACAGGTATCTCCATTGATCGTAATGGGCTTAAGCTGTACACATTTTCAAAGAAATGTGGTCCAATTTTGTCTGTGCTTCAAAAGCCGCATCAAACAGGTCACTCATGAAGGTTGACATGGCTAGGTAGTGAAGACGAATGATAATAGAGCGCGTACGATTACGCAACCTAATAAGTAGATTACAGCAGAGTTATAGTAAAGATATAGAATAATAGTAAAACGCAGTAACACGAGAACTGAACAAACGCGATAGTAGGTTAAATAAACGCAAGTAGGCGCTCACAACATACGGGCATAACGCGTACGACGAAATTAACAACGGGTTATAAGACAGTAGGACGGACTACTATATACAGATGCAATAAGTATA
>QOCX01000044.1:697833-721702 GCA_005959815.1 Sarcophaga bullata | reverse complement strand
CGTCTTCACATAAGACTGACTGGACTTCTACTCCGATCCTTCATGCTTTGCTTTGCCTTTTATATAGCGACGTAAACAGTCTGATGAATGTTCTCGTAGGCGAAGGTTCTAGTCTTCGCCTTCAAGATAATTCTATGAATGTAAACAACATGTTTACAGCATGTTTACAACATGTAAACAACATGTTTACATTCATACATGTTTGCATGATTGTTGTTAGTGTAAGTTATTTACGTTTGTCCCTGCTGTTGCTGTTGTTTGTTGTTCACTTGTTTATTCCTTTTTCTTGTTATACTGATGTTGTTTTTTATTTGTAAACAAGTCCGTTGTTTTGTTTTTGTAACTTTTGTTTAACATTTTAATGTTAAACGACCACATCTATTTTCGTAACAATATTAAAAGCAGATTAAATAATTCCCATGATAAGTTTCTCAAATCTGTCTATCGAAATCGACTTTAAGCCATAGATCCCGGCATTTAAAGACAAAAGTTAAAACGTTTAAGCAGAGGAACTAGACCCTGATCCTGATTAAGGGTTTAAAATAGCTCTTAATATGTTCGTGTATGGTGCTCAATAGGTGAAAAACATTTTCCACCACTTTCTCGTGACTTCCGATTATTATATGGGTTCAGGTTAATTGTTATGCTAAGGGCTTCCTACCATAAAAGACAGCGGTAGGTGAAGGTAGGTATAATCACTGCTTTACAGATCCAGACATAATTTTTATGCTTTCTAAGTATAACGACCAAGTCCAACCATAAAGTTGAGTGCCGGAAAACTGACAACAATGCTGCCTTAATTCAGTACATAGGGATGTACTGAAGCTTGCCTTTTTTCACTCCAATCATGATATTTTTTTTTTTTGGAAATGTAAACCAAAAACTGCCCATTATGTAAACCTAAACAAACTTAATGTCTAAATAAACCTCTTTTATTAATTAAAAATTTTTTAATGAAAAAAAACGTAATAATTTTCAGCTAAAAGAAATCATCAATAAATTGCCAAAAATTTCTGGAAGCAAACTCTTTTTAATTAAAAGAAACATTTGCAAAATAATATTTAAAATATCAACACAAACTGTTGCCTACTTTTAGGATTTTTTTTTCTCTTTCTTGTTTCTCTAAAACAAAAACTGCATTTCACACACAATTTTCAATAATATTTTCGAGTACTTTGTTCCTTTTCTTTCTTTTGTTTTTTCTTTAACAAAACTTGTTTAAAAAAAAAAAGTAGAAAATGTCCTTAAAGAATAACTGTTGTGCTGCAGCTCACCAATACATTGAAATGGGCAATGCCAAGCAATGAAAGAACTTACAAACTAAAATAGTTTTCTTTAAGCAGCAGCAGTAGCAGCAGCATAAAAACATGTTGTTCACCACCTACCTCCCTCTTTCGTAATAAATACAAGCAAATACCAGAAAACAACTGAAAGAAACAGGCACAAAATTAAGATAAAAATTGAGAAAAAAATTTTTAAATATTTTTTTCTTACAAAAAGTTAGTTCGGGAGGCTACAGCATTAGTTATGGAAATAAATACGAAGAAAAAAATTTCCGACTTTTGTTTTTGTTTTTTTTTTTTCTTCAAATTGTCGAAAAGTGAAAGTGTAAACATGCCAAGTGGGTACACAATAAAAAAAAAAGAAAACTTAGAAAATAAAAAAAAAAAAAACAGAAATACAACAAAAAAAAATATTCGAAAATTTATTTATTTTGAAAGAAATATTTATTGTCGTCGTTGTTGTCTCAGCAAGACTAAATAAGTGGGACACATTGAATTAAGATGTTCTTGTCAGCCAGAATAACACACTGTTGAATCCACTCTACTGGTATTCAATTACGACTCTACAGTTCAGCAAAATCATGGTTCACAAACTATTCATACATACCGACATACATGGTTGGTCATTACAAGGATTACTAGGACTATTCATACATACATACCTACATACATAATTGCTCATTACAACCCTTTAGGCAATAATACGACCTATCTTCTCACAACACTCATGTTGTGCGCGTCAATTTTATGCATGAATAGCTGGGCCTACAGTTTAAAGTCGACTCTGAACGATAGATTTTTGAGGAACTTTTTCATGGCAATTCTCTCAGAGTTTTTGCCAGAAATATTCTGAATGATAGTCGCCGAAGAAAACTTTTTTTCATATTTCGTTTTGCTGAAAATGTCTGACCTGGGGCCTCACATCTGATGTGCCAACACACTACCTACTAGACTACGTCGACTTCAAACTATTCGTGCCCACTTTAATCAACAAAGGTAATGGAAGTCGTTTTATATGAAATACTTTAAAATTTGGACAAAAATCGATTAAAAATATTATCGAAATAGAGAAACGATTACCACTAAAATTTTGATCCAAAAATCCATTAAAACCTCCAAATGATCAAGAAAATATTTTTTCCCAAAATAATTAAAAGCCGGAAAATTTGTGTATAACTTTAGCTGCCCTACATACATACATAATTGGTCATTGCAACCCCTTCTCAGGATTACGCCCTAGCTTTCACACACAACTTATGTTGTGTACACATGAGCGGCGGGACATAAAGCTTAAAGATTGCTGAGATGCTATTTACTCTCAGAGTTTTTGTCAGAAATCTGCTGAGAGTAGCTCGCCGAAGAAATACTTCTTCATATATTGTTTTGTTCGAGCCTGGGAATTGAACCGTAGCCTTACGTCTTATATGCCAACACACTACCTACCAAGCTACGGTGCTCCAAAGCCTCACTATGTACATGAAATAACTTCAGTTCTTATGAAGAGTTTTTGTGACAACACTAATGTAGATGTCAGCCCATTTGAGCCATCCATAGGCAATCTACGCGCCAACCTTTTGCTATTTTCAGATAACCCTGCAATATGACAGTATTTTGTGGTCACCAACCATCATTTGCAAGCTGCATCTGTCAAACCAAATGACCTCTTGTATGATATTATAGAGCAGCTACGTTATAGCAGAGGTATATTCCCTGATCCATCTTTCTCAGTTTTAATTGAGTAGAAAGGGACACCCATTATGTGATTAATGTACAGAATCAGCAGCTGAGTCTAGTCGCCGAAGTCTAGTAATTAATGGCTTATTAGACGCGAGCCTGCGGTAGTCTTCTGCACAATAACTCGGAAAGTAAATAAAACTATCATGAAAAGATTTTCAAAAATCTGTCATTCGGACTCGGATTTCATGCTGTAGGTCCTGCCACTCATTGGTGAAACTAACACATACAATAGGGTTTATTTACACTCAAAGTTTTCACAAGAAGAATGCAATCTTCATTTAATATATGATTGTGTTCGACTGTGACTGTGTGTCTGAGTCGGCGCTGTGGTTTGAACCACAGACACGCGTTCATTAAGAAAAGAAAACCTGCTTGTAAGACTACAGCGACCTCAAAGAATACAAATCGGGTGTTATATTTAAAGAATTCCTGCACTTATTGAACCACCCTAGTACATACATACGAGTACATAAAAGAGAATTGAACACTTATGGTTTCCATACTTTAGTCAAGTTCACAACCTAGCTTGTGTTTTTTACTTGTGGTCAGTTTAACATTCACATTCTTCAAATAATTTTCTTAATTTCTTACTACCAAACAAATAAAACCAAACAAATACCACCACAATTTGAAATGAAATTAAGAACCAATGATAAGATGTGGTAATAAGTTTACATTGATAAGTTAAGCCAATAAATAACTGCCTTTCATTATAAATGTCTATCAGTTTTGCTAGAAAAGCATTAATATTTGACTTCCAAGAAGTTTCTTTTTTTTACAAAAAGTAAAGCCTATTTTATGGCGGAAATACATGTTGTTTTGCGTAATATTTGTTTTACACGTAAATAAAACTATAAATATTTACACACAACGCGTATTCGAAGCACAAAGATAATATGAAGAGTGTGTGTGTGTGTGGGTACATACATACAAACGTATGTGTGACGATTGTGTTTGTTAGCATGTACAAACATTAAAAATAGATTTACACATGTAGAATTTACATCAATAAAACTGGTATTTACACCTCTCACACGTATACGTGGCATGCTCTCTTTTGCACACTTTCGCTCACTCTCTCTCTTTCTCTCTGAAAAATAAAACCCAACAAATAACTGCTGACAGAGCATGTAAAACATATAATAAATGTTTGTTGATTTCCTTTATCTCTCGTTCTCTCTCTCTCTCTCTTAGTTTTTTGTTCTCTATGTAGTTGTTTAGTTGGTTTTGAATACAATACATATGTATATCGTATCTGTGTGTGGTGTATCTGTGTATTATAAATAACGTTTATTATTAATAAAGATCAACTTGGTAAATTGAATGGCATTATTTTGTAGTTCAAATGTCTATTTATATTCTACTTATAAAGACTGGCCATATTTTTTGTTTTCTCTTTTTTCCTTTTCTCTCTTCTCTTTTATCCTTTGCTGCCGCAGCCAAGGTTTTTATCATTTTAACATTTGCTGCCATTTGAACTTGAAGAAAGATTTTCAATAATGTTCGTATCATTTCGTATTATTTTTGCGTTAAATTTATGCCAAAGTAAAGTAAAAGGAAATGGAATAAATATGTAAAGAAACAAAGACAGAGAGAGAAAGAGAGAGAAAGAGAAAAAGTGAGAATCTAAAGCGGGTAGTTAAACCCCTTTAATATTGTGGCATTTTAGGCTTATGTTGTGTGTTTAACATTAATTTTATTGGATTTTCTTTTTCGTTTTTCAATATTTTATGGCTTATAAAAAAAAATGTTTGGCAAAAAAAAAAATATTTCTCGTAAGCAGCCAAAAGGGAAAAGAGTATTACAAGCATAAAAGCTATAAAAAAAAGGGGTTAAAAAAAAGAGATTAAAAGTTGTGATTCTTAAATCTGAACGTTTTATCGATATTAGAAAGGATTTAAAATCGAGGTTTTTTTAGTATTTTGGAAAGGAAATGGGGAAAAAGGTTGGAAGTAATAATAGTTTCTTAAGAGTATTAAGAAAATATAAGTCCGAATGGCATAAGGAAAGGTTGTCTTATTGTCTTATTGCCTTTATTCTTTACCTAGCTTATATATTCCATCTAATAAGCTAGTGTAATATGGTGTAGTGCTCAAAATATTTGGCTACTAACCCCAGCTATTTAGAAATATTTAAACAGCTAGGCAGCATGAACAGCGTAACGTACTAGTATTCAAGCTGAAACGCGAAAGGATGCCAAGGGTAAAAGTTTACAAACGATCCTGAGATGCTTGTACTTTTTAATCATAAGTTTAAAAAGTCATTTGTTATGAAATTCTTAGAAATTTTTAATAAAATCTTTTAAAAATATTGACAGAATCCAGAAATTATTTTGCAGCACCTCCAAATCTAACTTCCAGGTTTCATTAAGGACTTCAACTACCAAAGAAATATTTTTCCAAGAATAACTGTCTATAAAAAAGGTGATATTTTCACAATTTCCTTCAATCTTAACTGCTTCATTTACTTACTTATCTGAATATTACATCCCTTTAGCCAGGTTACTAACCTAGCTTCTCACACCACCCCGTACAACATTGAATCCGAACGATAAATTTGATTAACTTTGCATGGCAATTTTATTTACTCTCACAGTTCTTGCCAGAAGATAGCTGTGAGATAGCTGCTAAAACAAATATTTTTTCATATTTCGTGCTGTTTGAGATACCTGAGCTGATGTTTAAACCACATTCTCTCGTGTACTAAGCCAAGACAACAACCTACTAGACAATGGTAAGTTTAGCCGTCTTTAAGGAAGCTTTCTTTATTACCATAGAATGCTAAGGCTTTACTAACAAACGATGGAACAGATTAGAGGATTTGAACTAGGTGGACAGTAGCATGATATCTATTGAGTTCAGGCAATAGAATGATCAAAAGAATCGCCTCAATATGCAGTCATCCACTATATTGAAAGATGTCAACATAGCAGCTTGCCTTGACAGTGAAGAAGCCTTCAATAACTCACGAACCGATACTATTATCCAATCACAGAACTAGTTTGTGGTTATACGAGCGCTAACAACCGAAAATCTCCGTATCACCAAAGAGCTGAGGTATAATGTTCAGCGGGGTACTCCCAGGTGGTCTTATTTTCAATCCTTCTATCGTTTACCATTGTAAATAATCTCGAATGCATGTTGATCGATGATGAATTTGAAACAGTTTGCTATTCAGACAACTTCGTGGTACATATGAGTTGAAAGAATGTGTACTAATCGTGACAGATGCTTTGACCATAGAATTTTATTTTATTTTATGTCCAACGGCATGTGATGTAAGATCCACTTGTTTGTATGGGAAATATAGTCCACGCATTACGACAACCTCCGTAGCTATGATAAGGAGATAAACACATACGGCCAAATAAAATACTTCTGCGTTATTCTTGATAGGGAGCTAGGATGGAAGCAACTTCTGGAGAAAGTGGCTGTGAAAGCATATTGTTTTAGGTCCATGTGAGGTAGGACCATAATTTCTTAAAGGGGGCTCAAGTCAACAAACATTTTTGAATAGAAAGTGAAGGATTAAAGTACTACAAATGGTTCGAGGGATGTGCCAGATGTGCATCTCGATGAGGTCAACGTCAACTTAAGCAATGACTCTCTACGTTCAAACGATTGAGATATGGATGCGATATAAAACGACTCTCATGTCCAATCGGTTTTTAGGAGCCATAAAGTATACATTCAGTAAATATTTTAGAACACGAGAGGGTATACACATGATATCAAGCATGTCCATTAGGACCTACTACATGAGCTTGTAACAGATTGACGATGCTGGTTAAACAGAATCCTGACTTATTTACGATCTGAATAGCATTAGTCTGTCTGTAGTAGGCAGAGCCTTACAATTCAAAATGTAATCCTTGCTTGCTACTATTTTAATTAAAAAGTGCGTTTACTTTTCGCCGAAATTGATTGCTTTTTATTTCAATTCAAATCAAATCCAATTTCTTATTTGCTGTCCAAAAGTTCCTTTCAAAAAGTGTTGCAGACTTTTAGGAAAATTCAAAACTTAAAAATATGCAGCATAATTAATTAAATTCTACCATTTCCATTTAAGCCATTATTGTTTTAAGCCAGTAAACTGGTGTTTTAATTAATTTTTCAACTGTTGAAACACACAAATTTTCAAGTGGATTTTCAATTCTAATCAAACTGCAAGGTTTCTATTCCATACCGAAAACTTGCTAACCCTTAAAATATGCAACAATATTTTGTATTTTGTTGTTATTTTTTACCAACGACTCCCCAATGCTTTATCAGTTACCAGATAAGGAAAGCATTTTACGGAAATTAAAAACAGACGCAATCAAACCCCAAGAAATATGCAACATCTTTTATTTTTTTCCTTATTTTTGTTGTTTTTCATAAATAAATTGTTGTTTTTATTTACAAAATTTGTTAGTAGAGCCATAATGTTTAATTAGAACACATTTTATTTAATTTGCTTTGTAAAGAAAAGGGAGGCTAAATAGCTCAAACCTTAAGATATGCAACGTTTACCTTTTCTTTGAAAAGAATAATGAAAAAAATAATAATAATTTTCCAATTAACCCTTAAAATAAAAGACGGAAAACATTTATTTGTATAGAATTTTATTTCGTTTTAACAACAGTGACCTAATTTGAAATTTATTAAATTATAACCCCTAAAACTAGGCTATGGTTTTAGGTTTGTTGTTAAGAAAAAATTTAAATAAATTAAAGAGTTTTGTAAAATTGAGTTAAAAGCAGATTTTTTCAGCAGACCATTGAGTAGTTTGAAGCAGGCTTTTGTTGATGACAATGCTGAATAAAAAATCACAAGGGAGAAAGTAAAAGATAGCCAAATGCTCTTGAAATTCTAGTTATAAAAATCCAAAGCTAGTTCGCTGGAACCAGCATATTTTTCTAGTCGCAAAAGCAGCGCTCAAGTACTTTGTTTTTTTACGAGATTTCAAGGTGTTCTTCACTTTATTTGATCTCCTAGAAGTTGAGTTTAGAGCTTCTTAATAACAATAGGCAAACAACTCAATTGATGGTATTGAGAAGCCCATATATTGCCAGAAGGCAATGTGTGGGTTCTTAAGAAAATTTGGTTACAAACTGGACCAAAAGTGAAACTTCCTGTCCCTATATTTTAAACAAGCTGTGCTAAACGAAATAAGTGTCATCTATGGATAACAGATTGCCTTTGCAAGGGTAGAACTTTCGGTTCTTTAGTGCGCTATTGTGGAGCGCAGTTGTCAGAGTCAGGACCTAGAGTATTATGTCAACCCCGAACGATGGATTTTGAGAAGAATTTTATTATAATATTATTTGCTCTAGCCAGAAGACTGCAGAGAAAACTTTTTCGAAATGTCAGAGCCGAGGCTTAAACTCAGGTTTTCGCCTACTAAGCCAATACATCATCTACTAAATTACGGCAACTAGTAGGTGACAAAGGTGACGCATATTTATGAGGCGCATCTATTCGACATAGATATATACATAACACATCATTGCCATACTTCAGTCGGGATTACAACCTAGCTTCTCAGGCTAGCCATGTCGTGTGTGTTAATTTTTATACATGGGTGGCGGTAACTACAGTTTAAAGTCGACTCCGAACGACAATAATTTTTTTAGAAACTTTCTATTGCAATTTTTTTTTTTTACTCTCAGAGTTTTTGCCAGAAATGTGCTGAGCATTGAACTGGGTCCTCATGTCCGATAAGACAACACACTATCTACTAGACTACGGTGACTTCAAATAGCATATAATAGTTCCAGTTAATAGCGATTATAAATCGCTTGCTTGATTGTGCACTACAAGCCTTCAGTCAGCATTACACCCCAGCTTCTGACGTCACTCATCTTGTGTGTGTTAATTTGATATATGAGTGGTACCTACAGTATAACGACGTTTCCGAATGACAGATTTGAGGAGATTTTCATGGCAATTTTTAATTTTTTTTTTTCTTAGAGTTTTTGAAAGTACAGTGCTGAGTGGAAGTAGACGGAGGCCTATTTTTCTAAGAGTTTGGACAACGTCTTCCCATCTAAATAAGCCTAACAGTACCTACCCAAAATCTTTCAAGAAAGTCTCAAAATATCTCTCTTATTTCCAAGTAATACATTCAACTTAGATTGCGTTGTGTATAGCCATGTTATGATGTAACATGTATGTAACTGTGATTTACTGTATTATCCTGTATTTTCAATTATTTATTTTCCTATACACTTATAAACAACTTATACAGACTCTTAAATTTTATTTTCTCACACATACTTGTACTCCTCTGTATGCCTATGTATGTATGCATGATCCTTTACACAGACATAAAACACTACCAGTTAACCAGACTCTCAGACATAAGCTAAGTGCTGCTGTTGGTTCATATAATAAGAATTTTTTTTTCTTATTTTTCTCGTTATTTTATTCGTTTTCGTTTTCAAAAAAAAAAAAAAAAAAAAAAAAAAAAAAAAATCCTCAGTGCTGACATGGCATATTTTTTCTTTTTTTATTTTTTTCCTGTTTCTGTATTTTTTTTTTGTTTATTTTATTTAATTTTTTTATTTCTCCTTTATTTATATTATTTATTATCGTTCGGTTTTTTTTTTCATTTTCTGTTGATTTTTTTATTTTTTTCTTCTGCCAAGTGCACACGATAGAGAGCAACGCTGAACGAATTGAATTTACTCAATAAAAATTGTTTTAAACCACACTTAGGCATTGATATCTTAAACAAATACCAGCTTAACTCATCTACACACACACACATACGCTTATACACACAGGAGGAGAGAGAGAGAGAGAGAGAGAGAGAGAGAGAGTGGGAGATCTTTGTTGAGTGTCACAAATAACCGCATAACTCAGAAGAATTAAGTTTATTGGGAATGCTTTAAATCATATACACATAGGAACTGACAGTTTATTTATGAAATACTGACAGTAAGAAATTTTTTGAAAAAAAAAAGAAATATTTTGTACATCGTTCTTTAGGGAATGAAAAGAAGTTCTGTTGCTGTTTTGGTTATGATAGTTTAAAGAGTAAACTCAATTGGCTGGTACAGTAAAAAGGACACTTGTAGGCGATCTTGCTGGGATAGCTAAATGCTAGGAACTTGGGTCTTGTCAATCTAAGCATACTAACAAGTATAACACCAGGTTTACGCACTGTACGGTCAGAATATAAGCTTCCTGCCATGGTTTTTGCTGAGAGGACTATCTTAGTAGATCATTACAACCCTTCAGTCAGGATTACAACCTAATTTCTTACACCATCCTTGTTGGGTTTATTAATTCTACCAATGAGTGGAGGGACCTTTTAAGTCGACTCAGAACGATAGAAACTTCTCATGACTCATTTTCAGAGTTTTTGCCATAAATCTGCTGAGAAAAAGTCGTTGGAGAAATATTCTCCTCATTTCGTTTTGTTCGAGATGTCTGGACTAGGATTTGAACTACAGCCTTACTTTTAATAAGCCAATACACAACCTACTAGACTACGACAAGAAATGGTAGCTAACACGGATACGTCCAAATTTACCGTAATGATTTCAAGCTAAATTGGTCGCAATCGCCTAAGAGCTGGTTCGAGTAAACATCAGAATCGAGTGATACACAGGCAAACTGCCTTGAAGGCACTGCCTAGGCGCTATGTCTGCAGAACAGCTCTCCCAAATCTCTTGCATAAATATGAGGTATTACGGCGCTAGGTGCCAGGTATGGCACAACCATCGATCTCTCCTCTTTGGGAATCCCTTTAACGGCCTTCCAGCTTACAATTGACAAGTCAACATCTATAGTAAGGCCTTTGATACGGCAGAAGAGCGCAAAAAATCTGATTAAAATCGGATAGAAAGTGCATAAATACCCGGCTTAAACTCCAAAGAAGCACGCTCAGCAAGTATTGCATTATGAGCACTCATGGGAGGAGCATTAAGCTTGGATACTTAGCAAATAATTTCTGCAGAAGCTGTAGAACTGAAGAAGAGGACAGGACAAAGGAGCACGTTTAGTATGAATTGTATTATGGGTAACCATGCAAGGCGTAGAACCTATAAAAATGAAGAAGAGGAGGACTCAAGTGAATGCCGGATACAAGGCTTCTAATACGGGCAGAATGGTATAGAAAATCTAGCAAAAAGTGGGGAAAAGTCTGATTAAACGTCAAAGGAGCAATGAATCAGTATGAATTGTATTATGGGCACTCATGCAGGGCGCACAAGCTGTAGCAATGAAGAAGAGAAGGAGGCATGTTAACGCTAGAAATGCAGCTTTTTATACGGGCAGAACGGTGCAGAAAATCTGCCCAAAATTGAAGGGAAGACATACTGAAAGTTTATTTAAACTTCAAAGAGCATGCTCCAAAGGCATTGCATAACGGGCATTCATGCGAGGCGCATTAACCCTGGACACTTAACAAACGGTTTTTGGAGAAGAGATGAGGAAGAGGAGAACACTGTTCTTCTCCTATCAAGAATATTTCCATCAGTAAGCCAGAAAAGTAAAAGGCTTCGTGGTGTCTATCACATAGATAATCTGAACAAACTGTCATGCATAAATATTGACAGTCAGAGTTGAGTCATCAAAAGTTTTCTAGTTTCGGGTTTAAGGGAAAATAAAAAACTAATATTACAACGGGTCTCAGAGGGCATAAGGGTCTATACAACATATTTTTAAGTAGACAGTCCTATCTACCTACCTACCTATCTTCGGTGATGTGTTTCAAAGCATGAACTTTTCTGGCATAAGCTGTAGAGTTGAGGAAGAGGATAAGACTGTTCTTCACTTATTGGCTACATGTCAAGCATGCCAGAAAAGGAAAGACGCCTTTGTGTCTACCACACACTTAAAACCCTTTAGTCAGGATTACAACCAATTCTCTAGCCATTTATGTTGTGTGTGTTAATTTTATTGATATCGGGGTCTACTGTTTAATGTCGATGCCAGACGACAGTTTTCAGAAAAGTTTCATGGCATCTACCACATAGGCGATGCAAACAAACAGAATCACTTCATCAGAAGATCCGAATGGTTCCGAATCCAGGAAAATATAAAAAACTGGTATCACAATGGATCTCAAATGGCATATTCAACTTCTTTTTGTGTAAACAGTCAGCACTACTGTGCTAGTTTCCAAAATATAGACGTTTGTGGCATAAGCTGTAGAAATGAGAAAGGGATGCACCTATAGGGTACATGCCCAACACTAAGATGGAAACGGAGAAGACATATTAGTGTCATAGCCACATACTTTGGCAGTCAGAGTAGCTTTATCAGAAAATCCGAATATCGAACTTCTTTTTTAGTAGTCTGCCATCACTACCTACCTACTGACTTCCAGAATATACTGACGTTTAAGGCAATGTGATGCCAGATAAGTTCCCTCAAAAATTCACAACGAATTTCGTGCACTCGATGGAATGCCTTGGTAGTTTTTTCCAATCTCTTATTAGCTTCAACGTATTAAAAGATTTCAAATTAGAATGCTTGTTTATTAATCGAAATGAATATGAAATAAATAAATAACTTGAAAAACAAAATAATAAAAATCAAATTAAAAAAGAATTTTAATCGCTGCAGCACTGTGTATGACTGTGAGTTAAATTTCTTCACCCAATTCTCTTGTCTCCTTAGAAACGAATTTAAGAAATAAATTCTAATTTTATTGGAAAATAGTCCCCCAAATACGTTTTTCACTTCTGTGCTGAACACACACCAATATTTAACACAATTATTATATACATACGAGGGTGGATGGATAATTAGCTTTGATTGGTTTTTAATCTATTTACGCTGAAATTATAATCGTAAGTGCATTATTGACACGAATTTTCTATTTGTACTGGAAAAATTTATATGGGACTACGAAATGGCAAAAAAAATCACCCGTTATCTTACAATGAGATGTCATTTATTGTGACAGCATTTTTAATATCTCATCAAGAAATTTAGGAAGCACTCTCGTACATACAAAATTTATTTATAAATATTCGTACATACAATATGTCTGTATGTCTATATTCGTACATCGTATGTTACATTTATCCGATTCCCATATTATTTTATAACCATGCATGCATATGCGTATGTATTGAAGAGCGTTAAAAAAAATTTTTATTATAAAAAAAAAAAAATTAAAAAATAAAAATAAAGAGAAAAGAAGAAAGGAAAAAGAAAATTAAAATCAAAAGCAAACAAGTTTAAATCATAAAAATGAAAAAGAAATAATTTTTATGTGCATTTGTTATCAGGGGCGCACGCAAAAAGAAATTAAAATGTTGAAAATAAAAATCAAAAAAAAAAAAAAATTAAAAAAAAATTTTTTTGAAATGGAAAACCAAATAAACAAACAACTAAAAATTATTATCGGAAATATTTTTAAAATGAGAAACGAGAAATATTGAAATTGAAAAATTTTTATTTCAAATTTTTATTTCAAATATTTAATTTGCTTTTTACACTAACAAACTCGTACTAATGGAAGGATGCGTTCAACACATAAAGAAATTTAAAAAAATTAAGAAATAAATGTTATTTGGAATACGTTATAATATACGAAGTATTTTTAATAAAAATACTGAAAAATAATAAGAAACTCCATAAATCTACAACGCAGGATAAATTTGAAAAACAAAAAATTCTTCCTTCCCCAGAATTCCCTTAGGATTACTAAAAATATGGCGATCGATGCTAAAAGTTTGGCTAGTGAAAATAGAGAGCCTGTAATGGAGAATGCATTTACGCATGCCGTAATAGCCATAGCACTTCAGATACATTTTCGATCTCCATTATTTCCACAATACCTACCAAAATACACTGACTTTACCATTCAGCGTTTGATCACCTTAGCACCTTATTCGCTTCGACGTGGCTCTCATTTTGAATATCCATTCCTATTACTTTTTCCATTTGCAAGTTATCTTACTGTTCAGAAAAAGCTAGGCTGAAGAAGCTTGCTATAAATAACGTGCATAAGATCTAAACAGGCTATTAGCAGGATGTTTCATAAAAGAAAATGTGCCACTTCGGCCAGCGCTTATGTCCAACTCGGAAATCAAACATTACCAAAAGGAAAGCAAGCTGACTGCATAGTCAATCGTACGATTGCAACAATCTTTATACTGGAGAGTTCAGTCAAAGATGACTGATAATGAGCCAGTCTCAGTCTTTTCAGGACAAAAGCTGTGCGTTGATATTACTTACTTACTTAATTGGCCATAACAACCCGATTAACAGATTTCGGCCTGCCGCAACATATCCTTCCAGGCGCCTCTGCTTCTTGTGCGCCTACGCCAGTTGGTCACACCAATCGATGACAGGGCTTCCTCGATTAGGTCCTTCTAACAGATACAAGGTCGTCCTCTTCACCGAGATCTCCGCATCAATTACCTGTCTCGCCGGAGCATCCTCCTCCATTCGAACGACATGGCCGAGCCAGCACAGCCGCTGGATATTAATACGCTGCACAACGTCCATGTCGTTGAGGACCTCATACAGCTCACTGTTATATCGGATGCGGAAATCTTCGCCAACTCGCACTGGACCAAAGATCTTACGTAGAACTTTTCTCTCGAATACTCTGAAAGCTGCTGCATCGGTGCTTAATAAGGTCCATGCCTCTGCGCCATAAAGAAGCACGGGTAAGATGAGCGTCTTGTAGGGTATTAGTTTCGTCGTACGAGAGAGGTCTCTGTTACTCAATTGTGCGTTGATGTATGAAATGAAAAATAGTGCCTTCCTCGCCTTCAGATCAACAGAATATTTCGATGGAATGCCTAGTCTATCTATATGACAAAGGCCCTTGTGAATTAAAATTGTGTGATTGATGGTCATACAATTTAAGGACAAATGTACTCTTTTTATTCATGCAAGGCCAATAATGATTAGAAATATTGCACATGCGTACCTTCCTGATGCCAAGAGATATAAGCCTCCCTGTCATATAATGTCAGATATTGTGATCTCCGCACCGATCCTGGCCACTTTTGCAGCAATGCAATTTCTGACGATATCCTTATGTTCTGGAAACCGGTAGGCAAAATTGTTTTCTTCTCTGTAGACTCTTTAAAACCGTGTATCACACATGGTTCTTGTCTTCTTCTATCATATTCCCTACAATGAAGTGAGTTGGCTTATTAGACATGACGAATCGGTTAAAACCTCAGATCAGACATCTCAAACAAAAACGAAATATGAAGAAATATTCCTTCGGCCAAATCCTCTCATCATAATTCTCTTAAAAACAAATTGCCATGAAAAGTTAATCAAAAATCTATCGTTCAGAGTCGACTTTAAATGGTAGGTCCCACTACTCATGTTTAAAATTAACACACACAAGAAGCTAGTATAGAAGCTAGGTTGTAATCCTGACTGAAGAATAGTAATGATCAGTTTTGTGTGGAAGTATATGTCTGAGTACTTCCCTAATGTATTCACGACCTGGGAGCAGTTGCTTTATGTAATATTTTACGTCGCCATGTTTGCTGTTAGTTTTCCTCCCTAAATCAGTCCCTAGCTTAGCCGTCACCTATTCTTTTCTTTCACTCTTTCGCCTAACGGCCTATGAAGAACATTCTCTATATGTTTTGTATAACAGACGTACAGTATAGGTACAGTATTCCCTGCAATTATCAGCACGATTGGCTATGTCCACTGTCTCATCTGCATGGCCTTACGTCATAACAGGACAGGATGTTAATGCGTTTTAAATGCGATTAGAGATGGAATCCTATGTCGTATTGAAACCTCTTTTAATAAAAAAAAACTTCGCGCTTCAAATGAGAATATCCATTGGCCCAGTATGACAGTGTGTTCGCAAACACAAATCCAATCGGATTCTAGATTCATAGTGTGCAACTGATGGTCTGCATCTGTCTCTTATGACGTAGCATCCTTAAAAGTCTGACAGTATGCAAAAACTGCATACTCTCCAATTCGTTGTAATGAGTAGAAAAGCAAAATAAAGAGCTTAGTAACCGAGAAAGCATAGCGATATCAGGCTGTAATAGGTTACATGCGACGGTTAGTGGATAGTGGTACAAGGACTCGGCTTGCTACTACATGCGAACAGGAGAAAAATTTTCTCCAGGTGGCTACAACTGTTATTAACATCATTTCTGCTGTAGAGGATAGCCAGCTTAAATGGTCGCTGCTCAATAAACGCCAGCTGTTGATATAAGGGTTGGAAGGGACATTATAGAGATACCTTATAAGGTGTACGTAAGGCAATACTAATAAGATTCCCTGTAAGTAGCATTGGAAAAGAACAATCCTTTCTGAAACAAAATCCTTCAGAAATCTATGATTCATGCAAAGATTCCAAGAGATTTCAACTATAATAGTTCACAAGGCGACACCGATGGCACGCTAACTTTAAGCAATTGGAAATTTGTTAACATCACCGCTCTACTAGTGTAGTTAATGAGTATAGAGAGCAGTCTAGGGCTATAACCACAAAGTGAAAGCAATATCTGGCATCAAATTAAATCAAAATCAAAAGCAGATCAATAGAATTCCTTGGGGAAGTTTGAGGTGAAACTTGAGTAAATTTATCTCGCCATGAGTTACAGTTTTATGACTGAATATCTGCTATCGGTGTTAAAACGATAGTGGCCTATTTAGAAGATCTGAAAGCCTATGAGGTGGACATGCATTCTTATTTTTTTTTTTTTTTTTTTATTTAAAACTTCGAGGTTATTTAAGAAGGCAATCAATTTTTATACAATATTTTGGAATTTTCTTTTTTTAAGTCAACCTTGGTTATCATATAAAACAGATTTTTTAAGGTTTTTTAATTTTTTTTACTTCTTTTTCATAAAGCCTTAAGGGAATAACAAATTACACTTTTGCTCCGTAAAACAAGTATGTTTTTACACACAAAAAAAAATCTTTCTTAAATAAACAATTAAATAACGAATAAATTACAATTAAAGTCAATTTGTTTATTTTAATTACGAAATATATGGCCAAACCTCAAGGCCTTTTTCGAAAAAAAAAAAAAAAATTGTTTCCTACTTTACGGCAAATACCCCTGATAGAAATTAACAGAAATATACAAGACAACAACAATTGTGTCCAAACATTTTTTCATTTTAATAACACATTTAAGCATTGAAAAAAAGAGGATGTAAAAAATAACTGTAAAAAATGTTGAAATAATACTGAAATAATGTTGCAATGTTGTTTAATAAAAATCTTTATGCAAGTAATTGTTAAAAATTCAACTTTTGTGTTAACGCCACAAAAATAATTGCAAAAGGTTGACTAAAGGCCTGCATAAATAAACAAAAAACTGATAATAAAAGAAAAAATAATAATAATAATATGAAGGGAAAATAGTTTTTACTTAAAATACTTGACATATTTACAGCAAGAGAAAATCACATACACATACTTACGCATGAACGTATACATATGTAGAGAATGAAATTCCCGGAATTAAAACCAACAATAAGCAGCATTACTTTGCATAAAGTTCAATTGCTTGCATGTAACCGACCACCCACAAACACATGAAAATCATTTTTAAAATACCTTCATATACGAGGATGCAATCAAAAATTAGCAGAACTGATGTCTAAAGGATCAGAAGTTGTATTTTAGTTTCCTCAAGGTAAGGATCCTCCTCCTAGAGGTTCTGATGCATACATACATACTTAATAGTTCATTGCAACACTTCAGTCTGCACTACGACCTAGATTCTCACACCACTTACGTTAAGTGCGTTAATTTAATACATGATTAGCGGCATCTACAGTTTAAAGAGAAAAATTTTTATTAATCCTGAGTTTTTGCCAGAAGACCGCTGAGAGAAAGTCGCCAAAGAAATTTTGTGTTTCATATGTCGTTTGATTCGAGTTGTCTGACCTGGGGTTTGGACCTTAGCCTCACGTATAATAAGTCTACACGCTACCTACTAGACTATGGCGACTTTAATGCCTCTTCTGATACCACAATTATTCAACTTAGGCTTCCAACAACCCTATGGGAAACTAAACTATCTTGACTTCTACTTGTGTATTTAGCCAAGGATAACAGAAAATTACAGTTTAAGAACCTCTGCTTCTACATTTCAATAACAGGGTGCTCCTCTCTAGAGTCTTCATTTTTTCAGAAGTTATTGGAAGGAATTTCAAAGCAGTGGGCAATCTTTCCAATAAGACAATGGGCCATGAAAAACTGTTATTGAGCAATGGACGGCCATTTGATCATTTTCTTATCAATTTAGGTACGCCTTCATGGTATGCAATATATTCAACACTTAAAAAATTATTGCCTATATTGAGGCAACATTACAATACAAAATCTTAACCTAGCTGCTATGACTATCTGCACTTTTCTTTGCACGAATTCTAAAGACTACTTTTGCATATGTCGTCCTCAATCTGTCAACTTCTAGAACCTTACCGTTAATTTGTTATTGTTATTCATATCGTATTACATATTTCAAGGTATTTGGGTATTGTTTTGTTAATCTAACTTGATTTCTCAATATTCGTACAAGTCCAACAGAGTCTAGCAGTATAGCACAGGGGCTGTCAACGAAGTTGAGCCCGTTCTTCAAAAGAGCAGAAAATGTCTAGTCCAACTTAAGTTCCTTAGCATACCGGAGACAGTAAGCTTCGTATCGACTCTGGCTAGTACATCAGCAATGTAATATCGAACGATATCCTCCTTAACATGGAACTCATCTAAAAGTTTCGTTTGAATGATCCGATATTTCCCTAAGCAATCCTCGGCATTCATGAACGAAAACTAACGCCGAAGTAATGTCCGTTTGATCGGAGTTAAGCTGTCCGAGTAAATGAAGGAATTTTCAAGTAAAATTCCGGAACACAACCAAAGTTGAGACGTTTGAGAATACCTAAGATTTCCGCCTAGATTACTCTAGTAAGTCCTTTAATTCTAGAACTCCTCTCGTCTGTTTTCGGTATTGGCATGCGATAAACATTTAGTTGATGCATGTGTATGTAAACTTATAAGAAATTCCACAGTGTATTTGCATATCCATATATAGGAAACATGCTGAAAGGGTGCAGCATTTAAAATTTGGACCGTTTATAACTGCTTCAATAAGCTTTTCCGATTTTCAAGAGTATTACAAGTCAATTCGACCGATGCAATGAGTTTTGAATTCGGGAGCAGAAAAAAAAATGTTTCTCATGGTTTTTGAATTTCAATTCCCCTCAAAATAGGCCAACTAGGCAATCCTCTGGATACCCACAGTGGATAGTATCAATAATGAATTTCTTCAGAACCTCAGGCAGGTAGTGCCATCTCTTGAGAAAGAGTACAATTCAATGAGAAAAGTATGCTAGTAATACACCTATTATAACAACTCCAATCATTTTTATTACAAAATGTTGATTCTATGCGAAGAAAGATGGCAAATAATTCGTTAATAAACGTAATACAATAATCCGATGCATTTTTAAAGAATGTGTAGCTAGGAGGGTATCCCTATCGTTCTCGAACTTGTCATAATAATCTCTATCACTTGCCTAGCTAGAGGAACTTAATTAACGAAACTAAACCAAGTCGCCATAGCCTTGTAGGTAGTGTGTTGGCTTATTAGACGAAAGGCCAGAGTTCGAATCCCCGGTCAGACATCAAAATCGAAATATGAAAAAATATTTCTTCGGCGGCTTCCTCTCAGCAGATTTCTGGCAAAAACTCTGAGAGTAAATAAAATTGCCATGAAAAGTTTCTCTAAAATCTGTCGTTCGGAGTCGACTTTAAACTGTAGGTCCCGCCACTCATGTATAAAAATTAACACACACAACATAAGTGGTGTGAGAAGCTAGGCCATAATCCTGACTGAAGGGTTGTAATGGCCAATTATGTATGTATGTATGTAAACCAAGGTAAAAAAGGTTAAAAAAAACTGCAGATCTGCTTTGTGACAGTCCTATGCTTCTCAATTAAACGAAAACTCATGCAAAGATTGTTGGATTGAAGCCTAGAGTCTTGTTACATCATACGTCATACGATTAAAAAAAAAATTGGCTTAAAATTTTCATGAATTTTGTTTCAATTAAAAACGACAAAAAAATTTTAATAAAAATTGGATTTTTCCTTTTCAAATTTAATAAAATAACTGCGTCCCGTTTAAATGCGTTCCATCCTGTGTATTAATTGATTGCATTGTATATGTATGAGTATACAAATATATTCTACCACCATTTATTCCCCCTCACATACAGAGCCATGTGTGTGGAATTGAGAGCGTGAAGGTTTTCGTTTATCTCTCTCTCTCTCTCTGTCCGTATGTTTGTATAACTGTTACTTACACAAATACATACACACACATTCATTTAACTCCTGTTAACTGTAATTTCACTTTGGCTTCATTGTAAAACAGCGAAAAAAACAAAAAAAATTTAAAAAATTTTATTGTAAGAAATTAATTGAAAATAATTTAAACGTGCATGTGTATGTGCTACTTAAAACAGTAGCCAAAGGCTTAAGAATCTTATTGTTTTTACAAAAGCCTTCTCTCTCTACCTGCATACATATGTACAAAGAATTGAAACATTTTAAGCAATTTTATAAAGGATATTTGTCCTTTTGTGGCATTAACAACAAATACAAGTTCTAAGTTTAATTAAAAACAAATGGTTTAAGTGGTGAACAAATGAAATAAGGACCGAGAGACTAATTCACTGCATACAGTACAAGAACAAGAAAGGGCAAGAATAACACGTGGACAAACTTACTATTGGGTGGGCTACAATATGATTTCTTTTTGTTATTTTTTTTTAATTCTGTTAAAGAGCATTACAAATCAGATCCAACTTATTAGGCGTTGCCTTAACTCAGTTTCATTAATTAAGAGTTGCTCAGCTAAGCAAATTTTGGATATTAGGATTGTGCTCGCACAGCCTTAAGCAATGGTAAAGGGCCTCGTCGCTGTCTACACAATGCCAATATGGTCACATAAGAAAATCTAGAGAATTATAATTCAGCTTCAAAGGTACTCTGCGACAAAATTCTGCTAATGTTAGATATCCCCGCAATGAGATTTTACATAAGGTATGCAAGGAACAGCACAGTCATTCGAACGAAAATCAGTAGAACTTTCAAGACCTATTAGGGAATAGATGGGAGACTTATTAACATGGTAGATGAACACTCTTATTCTCTTATATTTATTCACTTAAGGGATTATTATATCCCTTTAGTCTGGATTACAACCTTTCTTCTCACATCACACAAGTTGTGTGTTTGCAATTTATCCATTAGAGGCCGAACTTACTGTTTAGTATTGATTTCGGACAACAGATTTGAGAAACTTTTCATGTTCATTTTATTTTACCCACACAGTTTTAGCCCCAAGACTGCTTCGTTTTATTCTAGGTGTCTGAACTGTGGTTTGCACCTTGTCTAATAAGCCAACACACTACCTACTAGAATACGACTCCGACACTCTGTGTCCAAATGTGTATGACAAGATAACACGACTACGTAATTTATTACCTCACACAGATCCTGATCGATAATGAATGTTTTGTACACAACCTGCACCATTGAAGCTACTGGATAGACTTCTGTATCGCAATTGCACGTATGAACTCGAAATAGCAAAATACGCGACTTTCGAGTGCGACAAATTCATCACAAAAGATCGTGCATGAAAAGAGGACTTTTGGCTACAGCCCAACCCTTTGGAATTTGATTATTGAGATGCCTGAGATGCTTGGACAACTCTTCCACATACAATTTTTGAACAGACTTGACATAATCGACAAACAATACAAGGCATGGCAACAACAGCAGGTTCAATAGTACTGACAACTGGGGGAGAAAAAGCAAATGTTTCAGAATGCTGGTAATCGTATGCTCTGAATATGATCCTGATCGGGTTCTCAACGACTTTGCCGATGTATTCGGCACGCCTTGCCATTAAGCGTTTTGGTACAGGCAGAATGTATAGGAATTCACACTCAAGTTTTTTTACATCGGAAATCAACAACACAAGGATTGAATGATAGATTGCTGAGAGCGTTCCAAATTCTAAATTCTTGCTATTTTGATATCTGGAAACCGCCGTAAGCACGACCAGCTACACAAACAATAATTCTACGAACCATACAAAAAAAAAAAAAAATAAATCGATTCAGAAGATAAATTTGAACAGATGTTCACGTCAATTAGTGAATTCAAAACTTTTTCCAAAAACATCTCCTTTCTATTTTCTTTTAAGATGTCCGAGTTGAAGTTTGAACTGAGTGGCCCTGTTTAGCATTCAAACCCACTATCTACTAGGCTGAAAAAAGTGTTTAACAAATAGGAGAATCTATTTTCTTTCGAATATTAATTTTACAATAAAAGTTTCGCCCTAAATGTATGCAACAATATAAAGTTTTTCCTAGAATGTAATAACAAGTCCTTAAATAAAAAAACAAAAAAAAATTTTTTCAACAATTTCATTAAAAATGTGTTGTTATGAATAAAAAATCCTAAAAGTAGGCAAGAATTTTTAGAAATTATTTTATAATTAGTTCTGTAGAGGTCACAGAGAAATAAAATTGAAAATGAACTTGAAAAATAAGAGCAAATAATGGCGTAAAAAACAAATTGAAATTTAATTTTTTTTACAGAGATTATAATTTAAGTTTAAATGGATTTAATTTCATAAGAATTATATAATGCCTAAAAGTACACAAAGAGTTTCAAAATTTGATTTTCTTTGTGATGTTTTTAACTCTTTTGATGTCTTTGCAAATACTAAAACATTTAATATTTATTAAAATTTTAAAAAGTGATGCATACATCAAGGAAATCATAACATCAATATTTAAATAAATTTTCTTTCCCAAGTTGTATTCATAATTAAAATTAGTTTTTAAATTATTATGAAATTCTATGAATTTATTATAAAGTTTTCATTTTTTTGTTTTTGCCGTTATACAAGAAAACCATGTAGAAATATTTAAAACATGTGTAATACATCTCTGCAAGCCTTTAAGTAGGCAAAAGATTTATGTTTTTTGTTTGTTTTTTTTTAACTGCCAAGGTATATAATCGAATAATATGGCATGCTTATGAGTACATAATTGATAATTATGAAATATTGCTTTCAACAGCATAATGTTACAGACATATTTTTTTCCTTTTGACATTAAAGTAGGCAATAAATATTTTGTTGCTGACAAAGAGCTTTACGGTATGCAATGCTTTTTGCAAAAGTTGAATAAAAGAACATAACAAAATAACTGAAATAACATTGTTATTTAATAATAAAAATCTTTTTGTTAAAATTAAAGCATACATTTAGGAGTTTTTCATAAGAAAATATAATAAATATGTAAAGTATTTCCGTTTGTGGATTATAGTCGAGATCACAATTATAAAATAATTTCTGAAAAAGATAAATATTTCAAATTATACAAGAGCTAACATAATAGTAACGAGTTATCCATTTAATGGCTAAGAAATCGACGGTCCTGATATCTTACATCAGCGCCATTAAAACATAAAAGTATACAAAAATTACATCTGAAGTATCAGGTTTTTCAACCTATCTAGGTGCGATCATTTAAATGCCATTTCTATTCCTAAATTTCATGGAAATCATAGCTTTATTTGTGTTTCAATTAACTTTACTTTTGCAGCCTAAAATTGGATAACACTATTAATATTATGCATTTGCATACAAAATGTAGAAATTAATGCATACTTGTAGGCAAATAACTTACTCCCTTTTAAAATACCACAGAATATACTTTTAAATAATCCCGAATATAAGCAAGACTATACATTTTGTAAGAAATGTTCAAAATATGTAACATATTTTTAGGCAACAAAGAAATAAAAATACTGAATATGCAATATAACAGAGTCATAAGAAAACAATAGATAAAAAAATTTAAA
>QOCX01000044.1:630137-691996 GCA_005959815.1 Sarcophaga bullata | reverse complement strand
GTTGGAAAACTTAATAAAAAAAAAAATTAAAAGAAAATTTAAAAAAAAAATTAAAAGAAAATTTTTTTTATTAACTTTTAGAAAAAATGCCAACTTTTTTTTTCAAAAAGAATTTTGTAAGAATTTTTATCTAATTCGTATAGATAACTTGACAAATAACAACAAATAAAATATTGTATGTATTGGTTTTTGAAGACAGCTACAATATTTACTACAACAACAATAACAACAACAACAACAATAAGAAATTGTTGTTGATTTATGTGTGTATATATACATTATATTCCTAGGTATATAAAAATATCAAGACTTTATTTACTTTTTTTCAGACTTATTCTCATTCTTATTTTTTTTTTCTCTCTGTGTATGAGTATAGAAAGAAAATAACACCTACGTTTTCTTATTTTCTTCTCAATGGTTGTGGTTGAAGAATTTCGTTTATTAATGAAATTTCATTTTCAAAAGTGTAGGTTAGAGAGTTGTTTTCTTCGTTGAATAGTTGATTTTATGGAAATTTATTTAAAACACATAATTTGCGCCTTAAATGCTGCTTTTGGAAAAGTTGTAGAACGAATAGAACACAAAAAACCACGTACATACATACATATACACACTCAAGTTGGTGTTTATGTTTTACAATTTCACTGTTGATATATCAACACATACACAACAACTTACACTTATACTTATATTATACACACTTATGCACTTTTTACTCTTTTTTGTGTAATGATGATTACTAATACTCTTTCATTTTCATTTTTACTTTACTTTACTTCAATTTGCTCTTCATTTTTTATTTTCAGCCATTTGTTGAAGAACAGGAGAAGATTTGATTTGATTTGATTTTTTTTTTTTGTTTTCTTTCAATTATTTTGTTGTTGTTATTATAAATAATTTAACATTTTAAATTTTCTTTTTTTTCAAGGAATTTTTTTTTTAATTTTTCCTTTTTTTTTGCTTATTTTGTTAGAAAATTTTGTAAAGATTTTTATTTAATTTTTTTTTTTAATGTTTTTAATTTTTTAAATTTTTTTAAATTTAATTTCTCTCTCTTCCTGCCTCTCTCTCTCTAATTTTATGTGTATTCAATTCAAATTATTTTATTTTTTTTTTGTGCTCTTTTATTGGGATTTTATTTATAAATTCACTCGACAGATTCAACAACTTTTTCTATGTACATTTTCGTGTAGTTGTTGGTTTTGTTGATTTTTTTTTTAAATTTTTTTTTTGTTATCTTTTTCTGTGGGTATAATAATATTTCTTATTTGAATTCACTACTACACGTTATTATCGTTTTTAAACAAACCGTTAGCGTTTCAAATAAATGCGTCCGAACTCGTTGTACCCTTGCGACGTTATGCGCTCAATGATGATTTTCATACGGCCATGGACCGTTGGCTGATGATGCTTTTTCGTTGGTATTCAATTGTTGTGTAGGAGAGTTGATTTTATTTTTTTCTTTTGCACTTTTTTTTCCTTACTTTTGCCATGTTTTTGTTTTCTTGCTTTGCATGTGTATGTATATGTATGTTTACGATTTTGCCATTTTACTTACTTTGCTTGTCTTATACGATATCGCACACGCACACTCACTCACTCACTCACTCACTAACATAACATAACAAATTGTTGTTATTTCTTCTTGTTATATGTCTGTTTACAGCATACATGCATCATTGTATGTATGTAAGTGTCAAAGTCTCTATATCTCTGTGTGTGTGTGTGTGTATGTATGTGTATAACGTAAAATCATTTTCTACCTTAACAAAAACAAAACAAACGATCCCTACTCTTTTCCCTACGCACATACACACTCCATTTTTACACTCCAAACTTATTTTCATTTACAAGCAACAAATATCTGTGATGTGTAACTCCTTGAGAGAGCGAGAAAAGTAAGAGCGTAAGCCAAGAGAGTGTAATTGTAATTGTCTATTTAGTGTTGCTTGTAATTTAAAAACAAAAACAAAAAAATTTTCAAAGTTTTTCCCGTTTTTTGTTTTGATTTTGATTTTGTTTGTGCTTTTCTATCATTATTACTCTTCCTAAAAATTGTATCACTGTATGCATACATACATATGTATATCACTGTATGTATGTATGTATGTGTGCTCTCCTGTTATTGTGCAGCTTGATTTTGAAATTCCTGTATCCAGTATTTGTATGTTTGTGTTTGTCTTTTCTTTTTTTCTTCCTTTGCAGCACGCACAATAATTTTGTAAACTTCACCATAAGCAGCTGATTTTTTTTCTAACTTTTTCCAGCTCTCTCTTGATTTATTTTCTCTCTCTCTCTCTCTCTCTATAGTCTTTATGTTAAAGCTCTCCCGTTTTTATCTGTCTGCAAACACTGCACAGTAATAAGATGTTTTTGGTCTTACAAAAAAAGCTTTTTGAAAAAAAAACATTTTTTTGACAATTATTTCTACCGTTAGGAACTGTTAAATGTTTACATCTTTTCTTTTTTTTTCTAAAAATTAACAAAATTGAGTGAATCTTCTCTTACTCGTTGCTCATATTCTGAACTCAATAACAAAACTTAGGTAGTTTAACAGCATCATGTAAACGTTAACAGTAGCAATACACATGGTAATGTAACAAGTAAACTATCTATGCCAACTTACATGTTCTTTTGATAATAACGAGGGTGGATAAAGAATGCTCCAAAAAAAAAAAAAAAAAAAAAATCACCAGCCCATAAGCCAGCGCAACAGAATGCTTTTAGTATACTTTGTCAGCTTTTAAACCGCTTTTAACTACTTACCACACCAAATTTGGTAATCCCGTTTGTTGTCGTACTCAATGCGACAATAGTGAGCTTCATCACTAATTTTTTTGACAGGACCACTGCGAATCTTTTTTTATACACAAAAGACTAGCTTTTTTCGATGAAAGTGTTTATAAAGGGTGGGTCATTTAAAAGTTTAAATTTAAAACTGCAATGAAACAAAAACCGTTTCAAAATGTTCAAAATTTTTTGTTTTTGTTGTAAAATACAATTGTTCCGATTAGAAATGGAATATTATTTCATTCATATGGCTGCCGCGGCAGGCCTCACAGTATCTCATTCGATCACGCCAATTTTCGTGTACTTTTTTTGGTGTATGGGGTCATATCTCGGCAATGGCATCACAAGTGTTGGACTTCAAATGCTTAATTGTCTCTGATTTGTCGTCATAATACTTCTCTCTAACGGCCCCACAGAAAATAGTCCAATGACATCAAATTGCACTTTCTTGGCGACCAATTGGCATCACCATTTTAGCTAATTAAATGGCCATCAAACGTTTGACCCAACAAATCAATTGAGGCATGAGATGCGTGACAAATTGCTTCATCCTGTTGAAACCAAACATTCTTCACAACAATACCATGAAGAGCGGGTACAAAAAATTAGTTATCATGGTTGCGCCGTTGTCAGTTTCATAGAAATAAGGGCCTCTATTCCACAAGCCACACCAAACAGTCACTCGTAATGAATGCATTGGCTTCTGTAGGACCAAGTGTGTGGTTTGAGAGCCTCACATATGGCAATTTTGCTTATTAACGTACGCACCAAGATGAAAATGAGCTTCATCCAAAACGATGATTTTTTTCAACATCAACGTGCAGATACTCATTACAAGGGACAAAGCTGAGAATCAAGCATGAGCCTTATTTTTTTTTTGTCTTCTCTAGATAGAAAGTTATTTTGGGTACCAAATATCATTAATGGAGTAAAAAAGGCCTCCATTTCCCTCTAAGCCATGTAACAAAGTCCGGTGCCAAGATTAGACCTTGGATTTATGATAACAAATTGAATTTACACAGTAGTAGTCCAGCCTTAACTTAACCTAAGCTTGTCTAAGAAGGTAGAAATCCCTCGATAGGCTAACTAACTTGAACCTAATGTGGAGATTGCAAAGATGTGCCTGCATAGTTATTAGTGGTAGCTTGGACCAACATTAGCATTGCAGATAATTTTATGGATAAAGCTGTCGAATCAGCCATACAGGCTGCAGTGAAAATTAAAAATGCAAATATCGCCAGACGAGGTATTAGCATACGTTCTGATACCTGGGCTGGTAGCGCAGCACTTAATGCCAACGTAATGAACGCCAAGATAACATGTAGCTGTGACAGATGTCCCAAGTAACATTCCAGATAACTGTATGGTGGATGAACTGATCAGATGTTGCACAATTCTGAAATCTAATGGCATAAGAGCTTGTAATTGACAGTGGAATCATGAATTTTGTAAGCGCCGGACTGATGGCTTCGGATATGGGTTGAGGGCAGCAGAAAATCTGGCCAAAACTTCATAGCGGACACATTAACACATACATACATAATTGGTCATTACAACCCTTCAGTCAGGATTATAACGTAGCTTCTTACACCAATTATGATGTCTATGTTAATTTTATACATGAGTGGTGGGACCTATAGTTTAAAGTCGACTCCAAATGACAGATTTTTTAAGAAACCTTTCATGACAATTTTATTTCACTCCCAGAGTTTTTGCCAGAAATCTTTTGAGAGGAAGTCGCCGTGGAAATATTTTTTCAATATTTCGTGTTGTTCGAGATATCTGACTTCGGTTTTGAATAGTGCCCTCACGTCTAATAAGGCAACTTATTACCACCTAGAATACGGCAACGTCTGACAGTCTTCTTAAGCTCCAAAGAAGCGTGTTCAATATGTTTGGCGGAGTAATTATTGCGCAATGCATTATGGACACGCAGCGCTATCCAGATTATCTAATTCAAGTCAATATAATTGATAATCATCGACCTATAGAGCCTGTTGCTGACTGTGATAGCATGGCCAATGTCATGCTCAAAGGATTATGAACCGACTAGGCCGTTAGCCCATAATCAACGCCGAGCAGTGACTTTTTCAAAATGTATTAAAAACTCTTGCTTGTGAGTATTAAGAAATCTACTGCCTTGGATAGTTCCGCACAGTCTAACGGACAATGGCAGATCTCGCGTTAGTAAAAATCTTTGCAATTATTTTTTATAATAATTGGGTGACGAGGTGAACCAATTTCGTATATAAAAATCGTTGACAATTTTAAATCCAAGCGTTTTCCTTTTTTCAAAGGAAATACGTAAAGGATTTCAGTATTTAATCAAAACAGGACAACACAAACAACTACAAAAAAAAAAAGAAGAAAAACGAAAGAAAACAAAATTAACATCAACAGCCAACCCCATCAACACGCAGTTCAAATGCACAATTTGCACATGAAATGTATAGCAACAGTCGTTATTTGGCATTAGCGATACTCGACAACAACAGTGCCAACATCACCATCATCATCATCATCATCATCATCATCACCATCTGCATATTGCTATCATTGTCACCACCACAATCTTCACTGTCATCATTATCAAACGTTAGAAGCATAACAACAAGGAAACGAATGAATGAAACGCGAAAATGAAAGGAAAAAAAAATCCGAAAAAAAAACAACAAAAATAAAGCAAAACTAGTTGTAGTAGTCGTTGTTGTTAATATCCATATTTTGAGTACTAATTTCCCACAATATACAGTTTAATATACACGCATACATACATACATACATGCATGCATACATACATTCACCTCTACATACATTTATTTTCCAATTCAGCATACATGGTACATATGTGGACATGCCTAAGGCCTAAACATGGTTCTTAATAACATTAGAACAGGGGATAGCCAACAAAGAGCGTACGAAACTACGGCCAAATAGCCAAATTAACATCACAGCCAAATATTCGTGAAGTCAAGGTAATACTCGGTGTACAGTGAAACCAGAAGGGCGCCATTAATCATGAATTGATTAAAGTGGGGTCAGAACTTGTCGGGCTATGTCAAGAAATTGAGGTTAGTTTCTGGGTAGAAACTTTCATGGCAAATTTGCCGATCGAAAGCCTATTGTCGGCAGTGATGTTCAACATTTTATTGACAATTATC
Organism: Sarcophaga bullata; assembly: GCA_005959815.1. Taxonomy (NCBI): domain Eukaryota; kingdom Metazoa; phylum Arthropoda; class Insecta; order Diptera; family Sarcophagidae; genus Sarcophaga; species Sarcophaga bullata. The sequence goes on along the minus strand of QOCX01000044.1, from coordinate 686,045 downwards.
CTGGGCTAAAATGGGTCTAAGGTCCTGTGGTCTGGCTTTTTAGTTCGCACACATTGTTTTGGAGAGCAGAGAGTAGACGTGATAACTTCTGGATGGATGATAGATGTTTTATGCCCTAACAGCTTGTCGACAAAAACAAGACGGTATTGATTGCCAAGGTTTTGTGGACACCATAGTTCTAATATCAAGGGACACGCTTTCTAACATCATTCAAGGAACATTCAACCATTCAAAGTCTATGGTGCATCTTAAGGAGTTTACAAATTAATTGCACCAAAATTACAGTAGAATCATGCATGATAAGGAAGGGGCAACGTCCCTAAATGTAAGCATTTTCTACTCCAGAGTGAATCTTCTCTACAGGACAGATCAATATTGATCAGGTTATACTAGCACATGCTAATCTGCGCAGTGAAACTACTAAGCTATCGGTAAAGAGAAGAAGGAAGCTCCCTAAGAGAAGCCATATTTGATCCCTGAGTACGTTTTCAGCTCTGGTAAGAGATAGATCTCCATTGTTTCGGTTATACTAACACATGCTAACCTCTGAAGCTTGTCCCACTTGATCTGAGATGTAATAAGATTTGGTCTGACATTTTACATGTCCTGTCGGGATTTTCTTGCAATAATCACTACATGACCCTTCCATATCTATTTACTTTACAGTTATATTCCCCGATATTTTATTCCTAACTTCCTGGGTATTGTCTTACCAAGGAGTCAAACATTTTTCCTTGTGGGAAATTTTGCATCACCGGCTTATAGCCCGATAACCGCTTGGAATGAGTCTCTTTAAGTCAATTTTTTCAATTTCATGCCCTTGTTAGTCAACGACCCTTTTCAGTCAGTTAAGGAATCGCTAGTTTTTTTTACACTTTTTTTTATTGAAAACTCTGTAAATTGGCCACCCCCTTTTACACACATGTTTAAAACATCTATACACGCACACATATTCAAACGTAAACATACTCATTCAAACACGTAAAGTTTATGAGTGTTTCTACATTTTGCCTTGGCACTCAAACAACCAGTCAACGGCGAAAATGCACACAAAAAAACGTCAGAGGAGAACATTACAAAAAGTACCACCACCAAATGGTAGAGGTTTTGGTACTTTTCTTTAGTATCAAAGTACTTTAAGGTACCTTTTTTAAAATTATAGAAGTACCAACTGTATCCTTTAGAGTGGAGGTGGCTAGGTTAGATTAACAGCTAGCTTGCTGTTAACAGGCAAGTTCACTCAGTGACCCATACGACACATTGTGTTACCCAGTGTAAAGTAAGCCCCCTTGTTATGATCCGTTAGTGGTGGGTTTGAACCACCCTGAGTTCCGGTTGAAACCGGCCAGTTCCGTTAGTTCCACGTTTGCCACCATATTTCAATCTTTCAAAGTTCTGTCACCCAAAAACCGATAACCGATACCGTGTTTTCTAAAGTGCAGGGCACTCGCCTAAATGTTGAGTGGCTAGCTCGATGAGTAACTGACCTCGTGTGATGGGTTAGTCCATAGTTCAATAAGATCATATCATTTGACTTCGCTAGGCTATTTTTTTGTGATGGTAGAAGGAATCGCTTGTGCAAAATTACAGGAAAGTCACCAATCTAGCCCCAAAAGACAGCACAATAGGCATCATTGGTTGAAATGCTGAAAAAGTTATAACTCACTGATGGACGAACTATTAAGGCATAGAACAGTCTGAACAAATTGTCTGAGCAGACAGAACGCATTTGAAAACAGCTTAACTGGAGTTGAATCAAGCACAGAGACTAGGGTGTGTAACTATAACAAAAGCGATGAGAACCTGTTCTATTGGAACGCTAGAAACTCTGTTGGTTTTAAATTCACTGCTTATGACAGTTAAGACCAAAGCATTGAAAATAATAGTTGAGGGTTACAACCGCCCTTTTGACCTAGTAGGAAGTGTGTTGGCTTATTAGACGTGAGGCCAGGTTAGGCATCTCAAACATAACGAAATTTGAAAAAATATTTCTTCGGCGACTTGCTCTCAGCAGATTTCTAGCAAGAACTTTGAAAGTAAAAGAAAATTCCCATGAAATATTTCTCAAAAGTCTGTCAACTTTAAACAGTAGGTTCCGCTGCTCATGTATGAAATTAACGCACACAACATAAGGTTGTAATCCTGACTGAAGGATTGTAATGACCAATTATGTATCGGAACACATTCTTGAAAAATTGAAGGCATTAAGTCACTCCAGAAGGAAAGACTTGGTTTTACCAGATGCCGGGCCCCAGAGCAGGCAACAATCATGATTGATTGTTTCTCTTCTTCCTTCACTTTTTCAAAACCCATACGTTCAAGTATCAGTTTCTGCTTTTTTAAAAAAAGGTACCATTTAACGTACTTATTCTTTCCCCCAACCCATCACCATTAAAAGAACAACAGAGACTTTGCTGTTGCGTTTGGTTATTTAAGCACAAGTTTAAGTACATTTTTCAAAGGTAATGCATCTGAGTGTTTTACAATGAATGAATGAATGAATGAATGAATGAATGAATGAATGAATGAATGTAGAAAAATGTTAGCGAACACAGAAAGAAAAAACGGCAACAGCAAACGGCATTATAACAGCAGCAGCATCACCATCAACAAACTTAACAAGTTGAAGGAATACAGCAATAACATCAACAATAACAACAACAACAACAACAACAACAAGGGGAAAAAAACTTAAACACTTTATGAAAATGTTAAGAAGGAAATTTACTGTTGAAAAATGTTGAATGTATAGGCCAAGGATAATGAGTGTGCTGCTCTCACTATCTCTCTCTCTTACTCTCTTCTCGCTTCTACAATTATGCTCTTCAATTTATCCATTCTGCTATGGCTACTGGTGGTTGGTAACAAGCACACTACGCTACAAACATTAAATGAGCAAGAGCATCCTTAAATAATAACAAAATGTATGTGTGCGTACACACACACACACACATATGTATGTATTTGTGTTTATGTGTATGTAATACACTTGGCAGAAAACATTGAACGAGAGCATTTTAAGAAAAACAGAGAAAGAGAGAGACTAAGAAAGAAAAGGCAAGAGAAAGTGTGTGTGTGTGCTTGTATGTTAAAGCTTGAGTGAATTGTGTTTAACATGTTATTAAGTTAAAATTTAAATTGTATTGTTCTTATTATACGAACACACATACATTTATTGCCTGTACCCTACACAAGGAGAAATTGGACTCATACTAATTTGTAACCCGAAGAAAATCGTAACAGAACCCTAGCAGTACAGGTCCCATCGTTTTCAATTCGTTGATACTCAGTGTTGGTCTCTTGATTGCGTCTTCTTCTTCTTCTTAGGTGGCCTATCCATGAGCTTCAATTTTGTCATACTTTTTTCGGCATTAAAGCTATAACAGCTGTTCTGTTGTGGCACGTAGACCTTGAGCCGAGATTAAGCTTCGACGCTGAAGATAATTTTTGATGGGTATACAGCACAAGTTTTGATAAAAAAAAAAAATTCAATGATTTGTATGAGCAGTTCATTCGGTTAGCATTTTAATATTGTCACATGTCACGAATCAATTTTTATATTGGAAAAAAATTTACACTTATAGACCAAGATAGCAACAAAGTCATCCGTTATAATTAATGGAAGAAGTTCCTCAAGACGTTAAGCATTTTAATATTGTCACATGTCACGAATCAATTTATATACTGAAAAAAATTTTACACTTATAGATCAAGATAGCAACGTAAGTTATGCGTTATAATTAATGGAAGAAGTGCCCAAGACCTTATGCATTTTTTGATATTGTCACATGTTACGAATCAATTCTTATACTGAAAAAATGTACATTTATAGATCAAGATAACAACGTAAATTATGCGTTATAATTAATGGAAGAAGTGCCCAAGACCTTAGGCATTTTAATACTGTCACATGTCACGAATTAATTTTTATATTGAAAAAATTGTAATTTATAGATAAAGATAGCAACGTAAGTTATGCGTTATAATTAATGGAAGAAGTTCCCAAGACCTTAGGCACTTTAATACTGTCACATGTCACGAATCAATTTATATACTGAAAAAAATTTTACACTTAAGATCAAGATAGCAACGTAAGTTATGCGTTACTATTAATGGAGGAAGTGCCCAAGACCTTAGGCATTTTTTGATATTGTCACATGTCGCGAATCAATTTATATACTGAAAAAAAATTTACACTTATAAATCAAGATAGCAACATAAGTTATGCGTTATAATTAATGAAAAAAGTGCCCAAGATCTTAAGCATTTTAATATTGTCACATGTCACGAATCAATTTTTATACTAAAAAACGATAACAACAATGTTATCCGTTATTGGAAGAAGTATCCAAGAGACTAAATTTATAAGTTTATAGAGGATATGTAAGCTAGATTTGTTAATAGAAAAAATCCAGCTGGTCGACCATGCTGCGAATTACTATTGTATTGCAGTATCTCAAAAGCATAATGAAGATGGTTTAAGTTGATAACAATTCGAAACTTAAGTCAGAAAAAATACTACATAATCCCTGTTAGCCTGTTCGGTGACAATGATCTCGCAAAGTTACAAGAGCCAGGTAGTACATTACGACCTAGTTTCTTACACCACTTATGTTGTTTGTTAATTTTATGCATGAGTGGCGGGATGCACAGTTTAAAGTCGACTCCGAACGACAGATCTTTGAGAAACTTTGCATATGAATTGTATTTTCTCTCAGTGTTTTTGCCAGAAATTGCGTTTTGTTGGATTTGGGTGACCTAGACGTTTGAACCGTGGCTTCACGTCTAATAAACCCATAGACTAAGGTTTCAAAGTCCTCATTTTGTTCAGAAAAATTTACTATTTGATACGTATTGTGGTCGATAGAAGTGCATGCAATGAATTTTTTTCCTTGCCAATTAAGTGCGCTGTGGCTGCATGACAACCGACTTTTTTATACGAGCCACATAACATGATCGATTGTAAATTTATTCCAAGCACTTTCATATCTTCGTGACATCAGTTGTTCACTAATATCATGCATTTGGACGCTGTTCAAGTATTTTTACTCATACCGATCGGAATACCCCATTAACATTGGCTTAAGGCAAAAAGCTAAATTTGTCAGGTTATCAACGATATAGTGCCAGTAAAAATTGATCGAAAATCACCTCCGAAGTATCATACTTAAGGTCAAGGGTCAACTATTATAAAGTAATAAAAATTTCATTGAATTCAAGGCATTTTGTTCATTTTTTATTAAATTTTCCAAAGATAATCCTTTACATTGTCATGTAGAACATGCCAAAGTCGTTCTTCATCGTCTGTAACTTAACTCTTTCATCTTCCGTTTGTTGTTATTGCTGTTGTTGTTGTTGATTATTGTTGTAAAGGAAATTCTCGTATACATACATACATTTCGAAAATGACATTGAATTGTTGTAAACATTAAAGTGTAAGTAACTTTCAGGCGAACTTTTGTTGGTTCACTCAGCTGTTGAAAGTGTTTTTCGCATACTTTTAGGCCTTAATAGACATTAATGAAATGTTGCATACATTTAGGCATCAAAAAATTTTTAAACACGTTATAAAATTATTAGAAAACTGAACAGAAAATATAAAGAGATTATTAAAGTAGAAGGTACAAGAAATCAAGAAAGAGTAGAAAAGAATTTAAATTTTAAATAAAGAATACGAATTTAAATTCTTGAGAATTTTGTTTAAATTCAGGGAATTAAACCTTATCATATCAAAAAAAATAATAATAAAAACAATTACTACTGGCATTGCATTGCTATACCAGTGGAATGCATTCCTTCCCTACAACCATTGCATGTCTTGTACGGTTGTTTGGGAAAATGTCCTTGTTAGGTAAATGGTAAATGAGGGAAGAAAAAAGAAAAATAAAATTAAAAATCCTTCCATAAAATTATTTGCTCATAAATTTCTTAGAAAAATACAAACTAACTTGTTTTCTTTTTATAAAAAACGATTCGCCATTCTTCTGTTGTTTATTGCATTATTTGAAAACAACAATTTTCCATGAAGCTCTCCCCTCTTCTTATAAGATGTTGTGAAGTGAACAAGGTTTTAAGTTGAATTATAAACTGAACTTTAAATACAAATGAAATTTAAGGCCAGTATATATACTACATACGTACATATGTACATAACATAGATAGTACAATTAATTCCTTCTATTAGACGAGATCATAGAAATCGAAAATGAATTGCGATTCAATAGAATCTCATAGGGAAAGTTGTTTCCAGGCAACTACAATTAGCAACCTTATGATGCTGGAACCTGTTACGGTTTGCCAACCACCTGCTTAGACAAAAAAACTTGAAATGAAATTGAAGTAAAGCAAAAGACAAACTGACTACATGGGGATGTGACGTCACTTGTCCCTTAAACGAATGAAGAGAATGTAATCTGCCACACATCTCTTCAGCCGAAGTATAATATTTTGGACGAAATGTTCCCATTCCAAGCTATGTGTGTAGTTCAACAAACGAAAAAAAACTGGCCAAAACTTATTACAAAAATCGTGCCATGGTGTGACCAATTATCTGGCACTATGGAATGATTATAGACCTCATAATCTACCTTCAAAGCAAGGCATTGACAAAATTGTAAAGCAAGTTTAACATGCTGGAAGCACTTCTCATCTGTTTAGGCTTAAGTATCCTCGCAATTCCGAAAGTTTGACGTGTAATTCGAATTTATTGATTTCAACAGCATTCTCAGTAATAGGCACCTACTTACGGCTAATTATGAAGCATTTTTCATTAGGATTTCTATATCCATCCGTATAAACTTCAACTCACGTAACAATTTAAGCCGTCTGACCATTATTATGATTATTATTGTCACAAAATGGTGCCTTAGTACAGCGAGCATACGATCTATTGTACCCTCCTTCACCTTTTAAGGGTATCCCTCAAGCCTATTGCCCTGACAAACTTTCAGATGCTATTCGCTGTTCAAAATTACAATTCCCTGCCTAGCACCTGAGATACACCCTTGCTTTAATGATCCTCAGATTCCAAGAAGGTACACCAATGATTCATCAATCAATCGCCACAGAATCTACATGTTATACTCGAGATAATCTCCATTCTGAATAAGTATCAGAGTCTACTGTACTCTATCAAAAAGTCGATTACCAATCTAAGTTTATTCCTAGGTAGTCCGATGCATAACTCTGATCTCCTTTTACTCCTTTCATTTGATTAAACAATGGCTCTCTTTATCTACCCTTTCGTTAGGCATTACTTTTCAAACATCTGCTCCCACTCCACAAAGCGGCAAACTTTTGCTTGCTTCAAACTCACTTGATTTGACAATAGCCTTGGTCTCTCTTTACCTTCAGTTTCGTTAAGCATGTCTTTTCAAATATCCGCTTGCACTCTATAAAACAGTTCTTATACCCATCAGAGGCATGGAAGCTATCATACTCTTAAACTCGTCTGCTTATCACTGCCGAGAATTCTCAACATAGTCTGAGACCTAGAAGAGGGTAGCATTATTCTCTCTACCTATCCGATTCAGCTTCTCCAGACATTGCCATGCTATGTTCGATTTAAGCTGCTAACAGACTAGTGCTTAAATGGCCATCTAACTCTCAGCTATCCTACCTTTCGTATCTCTTCTCCAAGTTTAATTTGGCTCATCTTGCGGAGGCATAGACTTCTTCTTGTAACATACCGGAAAGTTTTCCCATGGGCTTGGAATATATCATTCTGGGAGCAAATACTCCTGCTCATGTTCCAAGATCCGCTGTGGATCCATTTGTTTATCACAAAATAATCCACCTTTCATGAGAGTGCACAGCTTCAAGATTACTTTTGTTACTAAGTTTCGTTCAGGCGACAGTTAAGAAGGCAGCTGTCAGCCAATAGGCTCCTTAGATCCCGAAGTTCCCGTAGTGAATCAATTTAAGACTGTGTTGCATCAGCGATAACGTAAGCCAAGAGACAACAAGTGGAAATAAATGTTTATCCTATCCTTTCCTATGTCTTGTGAAATACACAAACCATGTGTGTTTGTTTCCAGGGGGGCCTATTTTGTATTACCGTTTAGTTTTATTTACTTTTAATCGATGTTATAAATCATAAACGAAATATTTTATGTGTGCCAAGTCTAAACATCCATATTGTAAGTTTATTATCCTCCTCGTTAATGTCTTCATTTGAAATCATTTAAAAGTGAAATCGCAGTTACAGGCAGGCACGTACCATCAAACAAAGGTATTTAAGCGTACACATTTGCTTAGGGTAAATGTTTGCAAACAGATTAAATACACCTTCTTAGAAATTAACCATGCTTCAGACAGTCACTTACAAAAGTTTTCTTATGGCACTTTCATAAAAATTAAGTCTGTTTTAGACAGTAGTGAGTGATAAATTTTTAAAAAAAAAGAACGTGTATTGCATATATATATTGCATATGGTTTCATTACTTTTATATAGCACTGTATACAATTGAATTAAATTATTAATTCTCTAGTGCATGGTTTGCCACTGGTAATGGGCATATGTGGACTGGCATTTATAAGTTTTATGTGAAGTTTATGGCTGCATTAAAAGGAATTAAATTTAAAAAGGAGAAAACATTATACGAGGGTCGTGTTAAAAATTGTCATGTTAACAAAGAAAACGAAATGAAGGTATGAAAAAAGTTTATTTTATTTCTGAATGTGTTGATGATACCAAGCCTCTTTGACAATTGGCACGATCTTAAGGCTCATTATGATTTATTTTCCATTTGGATTTGAACTCTCATTCACATAGCGTCCATCTTATGCCAAAAATTAATGCCTTTAGACCACTCATTATGCCATAGATATACGAATTGGGTGCCAGAGCAGCAGACTTTCAGCCACAAAACCCATTTCTCAGCAGTTTGTGGAAAAAAGTCGCTGTTTGGAACGTCTTTGGCAATAGTGAAGTATGTGGCCCTAGCGGCCCACGAAATCATTAAAGTCTGCAGGAGATTCTGGTTCGTATTTTTCAAAAGTGATCTTAGAAGAAACCTTACTGTCGATTCAGAGCAACATGGTCGTATGATAACCTTTTTGTTTGCCTGCCTGAACACACATCCCTATTTGGGTCTTCTTTGGGTCTGTTCTTGTGTTGTAAAAATATGAGAATCCTCGATGTAGCTCCGATGATTCGAAACATTTTCTGGGTTACTTCTGTCCTTAACAACGCTGTTCATACGATAGTTCATCTTATAACGTTGAAGGCTTTCTTCAAATCGTTAAACAATAGAAACTGGGAATTACTCCAGTCTACAGAATGAGCACAAGGCAGAGTAACTCCTCTTCAGTTTCAAAGGTCTTCGATTCACTGCGTTTCAGTAGTTGCATTTCTTTCCACGTCCATCGTTCCACTACGCTAATGTGAAACTATTGAAAATTTCAATGTAGGCCTGCAGAATTTCGATGGTTTTCCCCTTTTTCGCCTTCTGCCTTATTACTAACTTACTTACTTACTTACTTACTTCATTGGCCATTAACAACCCGTTAATTAGCATTCAGTCTGTCTTAACGAGTTCTTTCAGGTACCTCCCGCTGCTTGCGCATTTTCGTCAGTTTGTCAGACCAATCGGTGACGGAGCTTACTTGATTTAGTTCTTCCAGCATAGACAATATCGTTCTCCATGCCGATTTTCGCTAATTTCCTCTTCAAATACCTGTCACGTTAAAACATTATCTTACATCCGAATGAAATGACTAAGCCGTGGTAAGGCTTACATGCAAACAAGATAAAATTTCTGATTGTATTCAACATGGCAACTTCTAGAATGATGCTTAACTTGTTGTATTCAAGTTAATATCGAGCCTACCCTTGACCACTCCTGAATGACTAACTAGTACTCGCATAGTTTTAACTAATGCGTGCAGAGCAGTCCCATGCCCTGGACTTTAAATTAGGGATTGAAAGCCAACATTTAAAAATTCTATCGCACGAAAACTGCTGCCTTATTGCTGTTCATTTTTCCAATGGGGAAAATGTATAGGCTGGGATGGTAGATCACAAGCTTAAGTTATTTGCTTTTCAGTAGGGCACCAGTGCAATAAACGAGTATTGGACTCCTGTTGCACTATTGATTACAGAGGCAGTCTATTTGCAGGTGTTGTTTCTTTCGTGGCCATTACAACCCTACAGTCAGGATTACGTCTTAGCTTCTCATATCACCAATGTTGTGTGCGTTAATTTTATACATGAGTGGCGGAACCTACAGTTTAAAGTCGACTCCGAACGACAAATTTTTGAGAAACTTTTCATGGCGACTACGGCGGCTTCTTCCGCGTTACTTGTTCCTATTATTGTTACTTGTTAGCTGCTGCATAAATTCGCTTCTTCGTCAAATTAGGGGCCATTGAAAGTCTTCTGATATTCAAAATTTTCCTTGTGATGGCACTATACTAACCGTTCCTGCTGTACATCGTATCTACACGTATGACTGCAAACGTCAGAGAATTCAATTCGATGGAAAAAAAATACTTCAAGAACAATTGCTCAGCATTGCATTTAATTTTATTTGAAATTGTTTAATAAATTCGTGCGTGTATGAGAGAGTATATGTGTGCGAAAGAGAGTGTTTGTGTATAAGCCATACGCAATCAACTGTAAGTGTTTATGGTGTAATAACAAAAACACTTCACTGCCCTTCGAACACTGTGGCTCCTAATCATTACTACTCTTCTACTCACTAAATCTCCCCAAGAAAGCTCTGCTTAAAACATACATACATACGAACATGTGTGAGTTTCTAAGTTCATGTGTGTAATTTCATTCCCTCTAGTCTGAGATTAGAATTTCTCTTGAAATCGTTGTCGTCGTCGCCATCCTTGTTGTAGTCGTGGTGAGTAAATGTTGAATGTGTACTCTACATAAAATTGCTTTGTAGGTGTTAAACACGAGTAGTTTATTAGTGTGTATGTGTGTGTATGTGCTTATGAGAGTATGAGTATTAATAAATGTTTTTTGTGTTTAACATACTGAATGTAGGTGTATTAGTAAGTATTTGTGATTGTAGTGTAGTGTTCTGCTTAATGAGAGTAAGAAGCGCACACATGATGATATGCGTTCGGATAAGTGTTGTGTTAGTGTAAATAACTGTTAAAAGCAAGTGTAATTGTTTACATCTCATTATTGGCCATTTCTTTCAGTGTTCATTGCTTGTGCGTGTTCGTGTACGTGTGTGTATATCGTTAGATTTTAATATATGGGGATGGATTTCAAACTGGGTAACAGTAAAGGGATACGGCAAAAGTGTATCCATCTTAGATAAGCATGACTTAACTTAAAAATGAGGGAATTTTTAGACAATTTTAGGGGTTTTCTGTCCTTACTTACTTAATAGGTGTTTAGAACTCTTTAGTCAGGACTACAACCTAGCTTTGCACATCACACATGTTGCGAGGTTTAATTTTATACATGAGCATCAGGGCCAACAGCTTAATGTCAACTCTGAACAAATAATTTTATTTATTTTCATAGTTTTTTTGCTAGAAGACTGCTGAGAGGAAATCGCCTAAAACTAGGCCGGGGTTTGAATGCACCCATTACAAGTGACCGTTTGTCGCGCCTTGTTGAGCGGTGGTATTATTGGCCTATATTTCTTTGAAAATGAGGACGGCTTAACCATTACGGTCAATGGAGACGCCTATCCCACCATGATAAGCGATTTTTTGTAGCAGCTCTTCATGGTATTTTGGTGAACTATGTTTGGTTTCAACAGGATGGTGCAACTTGCCACACATCTAATGCCTTAATTGATTTATTGCGTCAAACGTTTGATGATCGTTTAATTAGCCGAAATGGTGATGCCAATTGGCATCCGCTTGACACCGTTTTCTGTGGGGCGCCATTAAATAAAAGCGTTAAGCCAAGAAACCAGAGACAATTGAGCATTTGAAGGTCAACATTCGTGATGCCATTACCAAGGTAGGACCAACTACACTTGAAAAGGTTCACGAAAATTGACCCGATCGAATGAGGTGCTGTGAGGCTAGCCGCGGCAGCCATATCAAGGAAATAATATTCTATTTCTAACGAAAACAATTGTACTTCACAACAACAAAAAAAAATAATTTCAGACTGTTTTGTTTTTTTAATCGCTCACCCTATACAACATGACTGTGCTGATCCATTTAAACAGTGATTAACAGCGCCTTTTATGATCTGCTATTTAGCATTGACCTTAGATTTTATTTTCTATTTTCACTCAAGCAATGTAGAAAATAAAAATCTCTCTCTCTCTATCCGACAGTGTTAATACCTGTCATTCCAAATAACACGCTTAATTAAGTTTTTTGGCAATAATTTGTTTCGTTGTAATTGCAGCAAATAAAATAAATTATTGGTATCCGTTTTACTACAATTACCACTAGCTACAGCTACTAATACTACCATTGCCACAATTAAATATTACCGTTACTTAACCGTAATAATTATGACTACAAATCCTGCCAGTTCATGCTTTTTTTTTCTCGTCCGCCGTTATTACTTTATTAGCAGATTAATTGCTACATGATGGTTGTATATACTCTTGTATTTATGTTGTTGTTGTTGGTGTTGTTGTTGTTGTTGTCAACATTTTTACCCATTCATTTATACATTTTGTTTGCTAAAAACACAAATAAAAACAACAAAAAAAAAACGAACAAACAAATGAAAAAAACCCTTCCCAAAAGATTTAATTTTATTTCAACGACAATTGTGAATGTGGCCTCGAAACATTGTGTTTTCCATGCCGTAAACAAAATCATTTTAATACTACACACACAGCCAAACATGTGTTGGCACTCGCATATAATAATTTACGCATACATTCACAGCCAATGCTTATACAAATACTATGTTACTCACACAGCTTTACTAGACAACATAAATCAGACTGTTAACAGACGCCGCGTATTCGTTTTTTGAACAAAAATTATAGCATGAGTTTAGGGGCACAGTGTTAAATCATAATAGAACTATACACACAAGTACATATATATGCAAATACATAATGATAAGCAGCCACACACCAAATTTATTTCATATTTTAGCAGTTAACATTCACGAATTCAAGAAAAAGATTGTTACTGACTGGGTTCTATAATTTTTTTATGTTCGTCAGCAATAAATAACTTTGTATTCATAAAATAGGCCCGCAATTATTAAATCGAAATTTTTTTTTATTATAACAACGCTTCCAAATTGTAGGAAATTTATAAAAAAAATTAATTTCTTCAAGGAATTCATAGAACACTTTATCTAGTTCAGGATCAACATAATCGTCCTAGTGATCCTAGTAGTTCGCGCAATTATTGATTCGTTTTCTCACTAATTTTACTCTTTTCGTTTTAAATTTTCAACGAGACAAAGAAAATATGCACCATACTTGCTTACCAATATGAGCACACCCCTCCCCCCGCGAAATCAATGGTTCAATAACTTGTGTTGCAGTGGCAGCGGGGCAGTAGCATCGAAAAAACGCCGCAAAAAAGAAAACTTAGCAGTCGGCTTGTACGCGAGTCATTATCGAGAACTATAGAGAGAACAGAATGGGTTAGAGATACCTTTTCAGACGCTAGAACAGGAAGCAGCAAGTCGAGATGCACAGATGCCGGAATGACGCTCGAAAATTCTATGAAATGGTTAAGCAAAGATGAGAACGAAAACCTGGTAACAGATCCGCGGGGGTGCTGAGGTTATAGAGGAATCACTTCTCTACTCAACTACCAGGCGATTACGTCAGCAATACCGCCTTTAAAGATGATGTATCGAATCCGATCGATGATAATGGCATGGAGTCGTGATTATGCGTCTTAAGAACAAATAAGCTACAATTTGATCTGCATTGCTCCCCCTTACGCACCCTGTGTCAGTTCTCAGTGCATTGTTTTAAGGTCTTTGCAGAACCTTTCATTGCATCTCGCTCGGGGAACTTTCGCTCATACTGGGGCAGTATCTACCGGACTAGGGACTATGATTGTTCGAACATAAAAACTTCACATTCTGGTTAATAACTACTACTGGAGTCCTCAAAACCAGAAGGAGACCGTAAAACTGTTCTGGTGTGGTTGTTGGATGCTGAAAAACCAGTGGAAATATTAAAAAACTTCGTTATTAGAATACTCACCGAATATAATTCGTATCAAGAGAAGGAATTTATGTTCATTAATTTGTGATACCATTTCTCTTCATTTCAGATTTCTCAGTGAAACAGATTCAGTGAGCATATGAAGCTTATTCCTTAAAGTTCTAAAATCTTCCTGGATTTTCTTCTGCAATATGACTATAAAGATATTTCTCGCTCAAGTGGTGTTTATTGAAAAGGAAACGAAGGGAAAATATCCATGTTTTAAAAGTTTTTTTATTATTTTATAATAATTGTTCTTTTAAAACCGTTCGTTATTATTGCATTTCCTAAGCGCCTTAAATGCTAAAGACAAAAAAATTTAAGACTAAAAGACAATACAATAAATATTACTTCTATTTAACATAATAATGCCCTAACGACAAATATCACACATTCGAACACATGGAATTTAAAAAAAAAGCACAGCTTTTTGAGTTACGTCAATAATCAGTTAATAAAATTATGCTCAAAATACTATTTAAACCTTTTCAATTTCAACAAAACGATCACGTTCATATTGATCCAAATAACTATTAATAAAACGCAAACGGCTCTCATATTGCAGATTCATAATAGTCTTAACTAGGGGAGGATGTTCGCTACCTAATTCCAGCCATAGTTTGCCACCCGGTTTAAGATATTCACAGGCACAGTCAAAGACCAAACGAGCTATACGTAAACCATCTGGGCCACCATCTAAAGCATTAAGGTTTTCATATCTAAAAGGAAAATTAAGACATTAAATAAAATGAAAGCAAAAAGGATTGAAAATACTTACAATTTGACTTCTGGTTGCAGCATGGCAAACTCTTCAGTTTTTACATAGGGAGGATTGGAAATGATGAGATCAAATTTACGTCCTTCTAACTCTTTAGGCAAATAATCATTTTCCGCTAAGGTATGATTATAGACCTTGAAACGCTCATGTAAATTCAAAAGTTTAGCATTCTCCCAAGCCAATGCAGTGGCAGCTTTGCTGCGTTCTACGCCTGTACTACTGGCATTGGGTAAAGCATGTAGTATGGCCAGCGACATGGCACCAGAACCACAGCCTACTTCTAGCATATCTATGGGATCCTTTACATTACGATATACCTCAATAACCTTGGCCACAAACTCTTCTGTCTCTGGTCGCGGTATAAACACAGTGGGAGCAGTTTTCAACGTAATATCCATGAAATCCCATTCACCTAAAATATGCTGTAAAGGCATACGGGCACAACGTGCCTCACACAAACGCTCGAACTCCTTTAATTGCTCCTCAGAGAAACGAATATTGTGGTAACTGCTAGGCAAAGCATTCTGTTGAATAAGAATCTTTAAATTAAATTTCCCTGGCATTAATTGCTTTCAAATACTTACGAATTTCATTTTTAATACGTGGGCCACCAAACACTTTAAATTAAAACCAATATCCCCTACACCGGCTTGCTTTAGTTTGAATTCCCAACCTTCTAAGGCCTTGGTTACATCGATTAATTGATCCGGCGTTTGTTTGGCAGTCCAAATTGCTGGTGTTGTTCTCAATTGCCTACTAAAGCCAGTCTGCACCGCTTGTCGTAGTTGTTGTGTTAATAATTTAAACATTTTTATTGAATTTTAATTGATGATTTTATAAAAATTATTTTCTATTCTGCCCCACTATGTGTGTTATTCAATATAATTCTTGTTGACCAGCAACTAATAAGAATTCGATGTAGATAGATGAAAGAGAGAGCGAGGGACAGGGAAAGAAAAACCTTCACGTGTAGTTGTCATAATTCTCATCTGTTCAATTTATCGTTGTATTTATCGTTGTAAACAAAAAGAAAAAATGCTGCCAGATTTCTGTACACCTTAGTGCTGCCCAAAAGATTCTTGTAATCGAAGACAAAAAGTAATCATTTCAACTAATACCTAATTTGGGTATTTTTCATATGGTTTTTGTAAGAAATATTTCGAATATTCCATGTTTTTAGAAGAAAAGTCACACAAAATCAACTAATTTTAATAAAATGTTTATTTTATAACGTAATTTATTCAAATATTTATTAAATTTAATTAACAGAATAATTTTAAATTTATTAACTTTCAATAAAATTTTTATTTTCAAATCAATCCTCAGAAGTAAAAATCATAATTTAAAATAATTTAACAGCAAAACATAATTTGTAATAATAATAGTGTCTCGTATATTATAACTGAATTATAAAAAAAATACCAAGAAAATGATATTTTGTAAAGTTAGTTAGTTAGTTAGTTAGTTAATATAAGCTATAAAAAGTTAGTATTTTTAGAAGTAAGGTAACTGCTCACAAAAATTGGTTTCTTTCATTTTATTTTATTTTTATTTTTATCTTTTTTATTTTTTCTTTATTTTTTTTATTCGTACGAAAAAATAAGCTATTTTTCCTTTCTGGCAACACAGAAGTAGTTATGCCAAAAATCTTATTGGCAACACTGGTGATTAGAAAAATTTTATTTCGATGAAACCAACTTTTTTTCCTTTGAAGATACAAACAATTTTTTCCACCAATTTTTACATAAAATACGAACATAAAAAAGTAACTTTTCTGGCCAAAAAAATTCATATTGGCAACACTAGTGATTAGGTAAAAAAAGGTGTTTTTTCTCCCCATCATCTGGCAACACTGATGCAGTGTGCCAAAAAATTTTCTTACTGGCAACACTGGTGGGTGGCAGTTCTTTCTTTTTCGTTCAAAAAATAATCACAACGGTTTTTCTTTTTACAATTCGCATATTCTTTTTCCGTTATCGGTTGATATAAGTAAAAGTTAGCCTGTTCGTTTTATAGGAATTTCTGGCGTGTCGGACGGGACTGACTCTGTGTGTGTGTGTGTATGTGATGGATGTGTGTATTGGAGTGAGCGGGCGGGCGGAAGGAAGGTGAAGGAAGTTGTATAAGTTGTAATATATATGATTGTAATTGTGTGTGGTGGTTTTGTGTGTGTGTGTCCTACGCCCCCCTCCCTTGTCCTGCGGATAAAAAAAATTATTTTTTGAAAGTGGTGAATTATGTTGCCGTGGTGAGTTTCAAGTGTGGTGAGTTTTAACAAAGTGTGGTGAATTTATTCGGGTGTGGTGAATAAAATCGAAATTCACCAAAGTGCCGTTATTCGAAATGGTACTGTATTACTATAAACCAATGTACTGTATACGGTGTGTTGGGAGGTGTGTGTCTAGAATAAGTGATTTTCACCTCTGCGAGCGGAGGCATTATACAAATACAAACCTGGGGAGTAGAAATTTGGCAGCACTTAGGCACCGTTTTAGTATTTTATCAAATGCACAAACTAGAAGACTGTAGTGGGTATTGAAACCCTTTAGAACATCTTTAATTTTTTTTTCATGATAGGTGGCTATTTTCAATTGCACAGTGGTTAGAACAATTGAAAAACATTTGATTTTTAATGCTCTGTATTAATATTTACATTTATTTAAACAAATAACTTTTTTTTTACTTTTTTGAAGCTTTTATCAGCTTATTGCTTAAATTTTTTTTTGGATTTTTGGAATTTGTAACAATTCATTGCTCTGTTTTTGCTTACGCACTAAATTAAAAGATTATAATTATTATTATATGTTGTTATAATTAATTATAACAATTAAAAATTAATTAAAAAAGTTGTTCTTGTTTTTAATTTTACTCTTTATCTATATTCCTAGGCATTCATGGCCGACACCGTGCTATTATCACCATCACCACCACCATTCTCATTATCCGATGTTGAAGACGTTGCATTATTTTTCTCTCTCACACCCAACCAAGGCAAACGTCTCTCCAATTCAGCTCTATACTTTGGATGACTAGCCGCATAGACCCATGGATCTATACAGGACACCAACTTTGCACAGCAACATGGAATCATTGAAACAAATGGCGTTATTAACTGACGATAGCCAAAGGTACCCATCAAGGCAACCACAGCATAGGGTGTCCAAGCAAACACATACAAGAGGTAGATGGTCATGGCTGCCTTAGCTATACGCAGTTCTACACTCATTGCACCAGAGTTTTGATTTGCCGACAAGGATTTCAGATTCATTTTTTTTGCCTGTTCGGCTAACATTTTCTCATGATCGCGTACATGAAAAAATAATTTCGTATAATAGATACAGATCATGGACATTGGCAGACAGTAGGCCCACACAAAAAAGCAGCGTATAAAAATACGTGTTTCATCATCATCGGTCAGATAATCAAAGGAGCAGCTGGTAAGGAAACCCTCTGAAAGGAAATTGAAAGATAACGAAAAAAAGTTGTTAATAACAGGCTAGGGTGAGTGAAATTATTTTGAACAATGCTCGAGCTCTATTCGATTCAATTTAAGCGCCATAAATATAATGCATCAGAGTGCTAATAAGTTTAGATATGGCCTGTAGGCAATGACTACTACTACGATAGACTTAATCTCAGGTACCTAGCTTTTGTACCTAACTTGTTCTTAACTGCACTGTAATATACCTTTCTGGCAGTGTGGTCTACAACCAACATGTGTATGAAAAAAAATATCATATTTACCTGGTATATAACGGCCCCAGATCCTAAAAAAGGGCAATAGTGATAGTGGTACGCTCCATAGCCAACTTCCAATTATCAATATGACTATTTGTGGAAAATTTAAGCGGCCATCAATGGGATTGGAAATGGTTCTAAATAAGATCCAAGTTAAGATAGCAATTAAAGCTCTTCGCACAGTACTACTTTTCATACTCACCTATATCTATCATAGGCTATTAAAGCATTTGTTGATGAAGCTCCTATACCGGATATACTACCAAACGCTGCATAAATATCACAACCCAAGTCACCACCATGAAAATAACCCAGCACAGCATTGATAAAATAGTGTGGCATATTGGTAGCCATGGTCAGATCGAAGACAGCCAAATTAATGATTAGCAAATTAGAAGGGGTTCGTAAATTCTTTGATCTGATAAATCACAAAAACGATAAATAAAAGAATAATCGTGTAATGAAGGTGTGTGTGACAAGAACTTACGTTGAAAATATCCAGAGAACTAAGCCATTACCGAACAGAGAGCAGACTAGCATGATGACAAAACCGAGAAACCAAAGGACCTGATATTGAATTTCGGGTACCGGAAATGAACGCCAATGTTGATGTACCAAATGTTGGTATTCAACCGGATAATTCCAGCCCAAGTTCGGCACAGCATCGGAGGAAGATAAACGGAAATGGGAGGTGCTGAAAACATACGTTGTAAAAGTACGGAAGTAACCTTACTTTGTTGATTGGTTTTAAAAGATGGTGTGACATTACCTATTCAAAAACTCCGCATAGGTCTCTGGACCCATTTTTCCAAACTTCTTAAAATTTATTTTTTATTTTGTTTTTATTTTTGAAATTTCTTTCAATAGTTTTCTTTTGGCTATTTTTTCATCATTTTTCTTAGACGTTTCGTTAACTTTTGCCACTTTCTCTTGCAATTTTGCTTGAAGAACTCACACTAACAGTTTTCTTGAGCTTCAGTGCAGCATATTTATAGTCTCTGACGTTGTGAAATGTTTTCACATTCTTGGAATTTTCAAGACACTTGTATAACAGCTTATGGCATACCAAGGAGGATTAGATAGTATTTAGCAGAATAAGCATTTTTAACGTAACGTTTAAATGCGTTACTACTTGGTGGACAAATGCATACTTCTCTGGAGACCATTTATTTAATGCGTTAAGAAATGAGATTCAGAAGAATTTTGACGTTTATAATAAAAGCTCATGATGAGCGCTTAAAAATAAATGAAAAGTGAATTAAAAATCTTTCCAAAAATCCAACATTCTTGGTTCAAATAAAAATAATCATGAAAAGTTTCTCAAATCTGTTGTTCGGAATCAACCTTAAACTTTAAGTGCCGCTGCTCGTGGATAAAATGAATATATACGACATGGGTGGTGTGAGAAGCTAGGTTGTAAACCTGACTAAAGGTTTGTAATGACCTACTAAGTCGGTAAGTAAGTATTATTACGTAGATGTACTAAACTACTGTCCGACGGCTTATTGTACTACCTTCAAATTACAAAATGATTCCCTAACCCTCATATTGTCTCCTAAAGACTAACATTGTCAGGTGCCAGCAAAGATAACATAATGCCTTGCAGTAGATAAGTAATGCATTCATGCCGCATAGACGCTAAGTATGTGTTTTGACAAGTCGATTTCCCTATATCTCTTCCCACTTTAATAACCCAGCATAAATGTGGACTATCTGGCTTGAGTGTCTCTTCAAATCTTTTTCTTCAGCGAGTACAGCCATTCGAACTTCCCTTTTCACTGCACGGAAAAGTTTTGGCATCACAAACATATGGAAGGCTCCCCTCTTGGCAGGCTCATTTGCCTGCTCATTGCTTAAAATGCACACGACCTGTGAAAAAACAAAGAGTGGCTCTATTTCCTATGCTTAGCTGATTGAGCTTAATAAGACAGTTGCATACTCACCTCGAGTTAATTTCATAGAAGCTAAGCGCTTGGAGGATTGCTTGAATTATTTAGCTTGATCAGACAGTCCCATACTTATCACATGTCAAACTCATAGGCGCTAAATCACAGGCTTGGATTTTAAATCGTATGTATCGTCCTCTGTTCTTATAATGCCAGTTAGTTTTCTTACTTAAAAGAAGAAATGTTACGCCTTCATTGAGCCACAATTATTATCAAACCAGATATCAAGCATTCCCTAGAAGTAACCAATCTAAGTCCAAAATATACTTGCTATTGCAGCAATATTTATATTTGAGAGTTTGATCAAGGATGCCAGAGAGTGAGAGTTCAGATACTTTTGCTCTTACAAGAGCAGAGTACTGACACATGAAGTGAAATGACAGTCCTTTCCTTCTCCTCCTAAGATCTAAAGCTCCTACAGAAGTCATTTTACCGGAATGAAAAGTCTTCCAGCATGCCTATGAAAAAAGAGAGGCGCTATGATGGTACGCTGGGTGGCCATGTGATTTAAGGATAGAAGTAAGCCGATGTCCTTTTAATGCATATCTACCCAGCAGAGTCTAGCAATATTGGATGTATCGTATGAGATTGGGGATTCCTATTAAGCTAGTGGATAATATCTAACTTAACTGGTGATGATGAATGATTCGAAATTAAGCTAAGAGAAGGAAATTGAAACCATTTTTCAATGGCGTAGCTTTTGTTTCGAAGATGCCTGTTAGTAGAACCCCATACATTCCGACTGTGGCTGTGGTTTATACCAAAATCGCGGGGAGAGCTCAAGCGCGGTTTGGTGTTACAGTCTTCACGACATTCACAAAGGCGTTTAGATAGTCTCCAAGAGGAAAGTCATCTCCTAACGCATGGCTTCAAATTGGTACTCACGTATGGTGATGCAATCAATGGTATGCTTTTGCATATCTTGTGGTTGTAACATTGTGCGTTGCAAAACATTTCCCAAATTTATAGAGCTGACTCAGGGGACGGATAAGGAGAGAGCCAACAGCAACTTGATCTATCTTCTTATATAATCCTGTGGGGTCTTCCATTATTCTAACCATAACTTCCAGTCGACGAAGAGGTCTAGAGAAGATAGTGTGTTGGGTTATTAGACGAGAGCCCATAGTTCAAAACCCAGTTTAGCCATTTCGAAAAAACAAAATAAAAAAAAAATCTTTTGGGGATTTCCTCTCAGCAGTTTTCTGGCCATAAACTCTGCAAGTAAATAAAATTCCTTTGAAAAGTTATTTGGATCTGGCTTTCAGAGTCGACGTTAAGCAGTAAGAACCACCCACTTATGGAGTAAATTAATGTAGATGATATGGGTTGTGTGGAAGACTAGGTTGTAAACTTGATTCAAGGGTTTTAATCATTAATTAAGAAAGTAAACTCACTATTTAGTCTAGTAGGTAATATGTTGGCTAAGTAGACGTGAAGCCACGATTAAAAACCTTGATCAGACATCTCCAACAAAGTGAAATACGAAAAAAAATATTTCTAAGGCGATTTCCTCTCAACAGATTTCTGGCAAAAACACTGAGAGTAAAACAAAATTGTTATGAAAAGTTTCTCAAAAAAATATGTCGTTCTCCCTACTACACTCATGTATAAAAATTAACGTACAAAATATGAGTGGTGAGAGAAACTAGGTTGTAATCCTGACCAAAGGATTGTAATGACCAACTACGTACGTATGTAAAGTCACTAAACCCATATCGAACGGCCTTAAATCCAGCCATGCTTCTAAGTACCTCCATGAGACATGTTCTCATTGTACCACTTGTAACTTAGCATGCTCATCTTTGCTTCTCATACAACTCCAGTTGAAATTTTTTTTGCAATGCCTTCTTTCATAACATTGTGGTAGGTAGGCATGCTTGCATGCATACTTACCGAGTTTTTTTTTTGTTTTTTCTTTAATAAAAAATGCTTGATTTTTAAATATTTTTTTTTTATTCTGTATTTATTTTATATTTTTTTTTTTGGTTTCCTTTAATTTTTCCATAATATTTTCTTGTTTTCTTTTACTTTCCTTTTAACACAAACATTTTCGGTTTTATTTTTAATTTTATTACTTAATATTTCTTTTTTGTTTTTTTTTATTTTGTTTAATACTTTCTTTCTCTATAGATTACTTAGCAATTACATAAATAATATATTTTTTATTATTATTTTTTATTATTTGAAAAAAAAATAAAATAATAAATAAAAAAAAAATTAATGAATAAAAAGAATTTAATTGTTAAGCATTTTGCTAATTTTGTTTAAATTTAACAATGATCGAAAAATTGTTTAATTTTGGTAAAAATAAAAAATTTTTTTTTTGAAATAAAAACTTAAATTTAAAAAAAAAAATTAAATTCAAATATTTTTTGTATATATTAAGTTTAAATATAATTTAAAAAATATTTTTTTCTATTTTTAAATATTTTTTCTTTTGTAAAATTAAATTATTTATAATTAAATTTAATATTTTTTTTAATTTTAATATTATTTTAATGGTATTTTTTTTTTCTTTTAGTTTTAACATTTAAAAAGCTACTTTGGTTTTTAATTATTATTAATTCTATATTTTATATATATTATATAATGTATGTATGTATTTATATGCTGATAATTTATTGTTTTTATAATTATTTATTGTATAGATTTATTTTATTTATTTTCTGTGTTAATAATATTTGTTAAAACTATTTTCATTTTATTTTCTAGTTTTGCTATTTTTTTCTTTAAATTATTTTTACTTTTATGGAACATGTTTTTATTATTATTTTTTTTTTATTTTTTTTTAATTTTTTTCTTATATATACTCATGATTAATTGTATAAAAATCCTATTATTTTTTTTTTATTTTGTTTAATACTTTCTTTCTCTATAGATTACTTAGCAATTACATAAATAATATATTTTTATTATTATTTTTTATTATTTAGAAAAAAAAATAAATAATAAATAAAAAAAAAATTAATGAATAAAAAGAATTTAATTGTTAAGCATTTTGCTAATTTTTGTTTAAATTTAAATGATCGAAAAATTGTTTAATTTTGGTAAAAATAATAAAATTTTTTTTTTGAAATAAAAACTTAAATTTAAAAAAAAAAATTAAATTCAAATATTTTTTGTATATATTAAGTTTAAATATAATTTAAAAATATTTTTTTCTATTTTTAAATATTTTTTCTTTTGTAAAATTAAATTATTTATAATTAAATTTAATATTTTTTTTATTTAATATTATTTAATGGTATTTTTTTTTTCTTTAGTTTTAACATTTAAAAAGCTACTTTGGTTTTTAATTATTATTAATTCTATATTTTATATATATTATATAATGTATGTATGTATTTATATGCTGATAATTTATTGTTTTTATAATTATTTATTGTATAGATTTATTTTATTTATTTTCTGTGTTAATAATATTTGTTAAAACTATTTTCATTTTATTTTCTAGTTTTGCTATTTTTTTCTTTAAATTATTTTTACTTTTATGGAACATGTTTTTATTATTATTTTTTTTTTATTTTTTAATTTTTTTTTTATATATACTCATGATTAATTGTATAAAAATCCTATTATTTTATTATGCTACATTATTATTAATTTATTTTTTCTTTTCTTCATCTGAAAATTCTTTTTTTTTCATTGATTGTTAATTAATTTTATATTTTTTTTAAATTTATTTTAATATTATAATTAATTTTATATGTTTTTTTCTCTATACTACATACTATTTCATTCATTTGCCAACAACATTTTTATTCTTTTTTTTTATTTTTTTTAATATATTACATTTATTACTAGAATTTCTATAACTTTTTTAAATAATTTTTCCAATTTTTTATAATTTTTTTTTTTTTTTGTTATTTTCTTATTATTTTTAACGATTTTTATACCTCGTACCCTTGGTATTTTTTATTTTCACATTGTATTACCCTCATTTACATCTCACATTTCAATATTTTCTTGTCTATCAACTGGTTTTAATACAAATTATAAAATATGTACCTTAAGCTCCAAAAAGTACTTTTTTTGAATTTTATTTTATTTTATTCCAATTTTTATTTTTAATAATAATTATTATGAATTTTAAACTTATTAAAATTATTCAAAAAGTACTTTTAAATGTACTTTAAAATGCATTTAAAAAGAAATTTTCATAAGGTACTTTTTACTTTTGAAAAGTACTTTTTAAAAAAATTCAAAATTTGTTTCTTAAATTTTTATTTTATTTGATCTCTATTTTACAAAATATGTAAAATATAAATATTTTAAATGTACTTAAAAAGTACTTTTCAAAAGGTACTTTTTACTTTTGAAAAGTATTTTTTCCTTTGGAAAAGTACTTTTGGAAATTCCAAATTTGTTCATGCATTTTTTAATTTGATCCCTATTTTACAAAATGTGTAAAATACAAAATTATTCAAATAGTATCTTAAAAGTACTTTTGGAAAGATACTTTTTAAAAAGTACTTTTGAAAAAGAAATTCAAATTTTGTTCATTCAAGTTTTTTTCATTCGACCTCCATTTTACAAAATATGTAAAACATAACTTACACAAATAGTACCTTAAAAGTACTCTCAATTATATCACGTTATTAGAAATTTTCCATTTTGTATTATAATTTTCCCATTTTCCTGTATTCCATCTATAGGTTGGGATTACATGATACCGCAAAACGACTTCTCAATAAGATTCAGGTCATCTATAGCGCATAAAGAAGTTTTAAAAATTGACACAGCGCACCTCGTAAAAAACCTTCGCATAAATCTTCCCTGATGCCTCCAAAAACAATTGAACTGTGGATTACGAAATATTTTCAGAATTGTTTGGAATAGTCCCCCTGATCACAAGGCTGTCGAATAACTTCAGTGTCTTTCAAGCGGGAGTGTCTGCAGTATAGGCTGCGATGCTTATTATTGGGGTAGTAAATATCCCAATACGGGAAATTAACATACTTTCTGACAGCCAGGCGGCTATGAAAGCACTAAATTCCAACGTAATCAACGCCAAGACGAAAGTAGTGAAATGATATGATGCCTATATCATGTAGGTTAACAGGACAGACTGACATTCCAGATAACTGTAGATAGAGCAAACTGGTCAGATGAGTCACAACAAGTGACTGCTCAACTTGGCGAATCTCTTTAAAAATCTCAGAGCTTACAATTGACAATGCAATCATGAACTCAGTTAACGCCTGATAGGCGGATTGGCTCTACTATAAGAATTGTTGGTATGTTTCATGAAAAGTTATGTTAGCAATACAATAACAAATTAAGAAGAAGTGAGAAAAGGTTGTTGGTTGTAAACCCTTCTCAAACATGAATCATGCGCACCATTAAGGCAAGATCTTCGCAAGTTTACAGAGAGTAACAAGTAAATTTAATAGAAGCCTATTAGACCTTGAATGTTTTGAAGAAAATTCTCATTATTTTACGGTATAGTGACATGCAATATAAAGTTAAAGGAGCTAAAACAGATTATTAGTCGGATATAGCGGCCTGCACAAATTTCCAAGGCAATCATGATCATCATTTTTCTCTAAAGTAGTGAATCAGGGCAATAAGCTTGATAAGATATTAACTTCCTTTCTACTTGCTTGGGCAAGTGAATACATTATTTCGACAACAAGCTACAACAAATACCAGCATCGAAAACAAAACCATATAGAAGGATGACAAAATCTAAAACAGATTGAAATAACAATAACAAATCAACAGTATGGTTCTAGAAGTTGCCATACTGAATATGAACGTTCATCGGTCATAGTAAACCTGATGAATATATTAAACTGCTGTTTCAAAATTGTAAATTTGATCGTACAGTAGAGTGGGAGATGATATCGCGGTGTTATCAGCTAACAACAGACGAAATCTTTTACTTTGAATTGTACTTTGGGAGTTTACAGGAAATTCATATTTTTTAAAGGTAAAAATCTAACAATATCTGCTGATAGGATTCAGATTAAAATGTTTTCTTCAAATAATTTCTTTTTATTAAAGGAAGACGTTTTAAAAAAATGTGGATTTTAAATAATTTTTAAGTACTTTTTACATGATAAATTTAAAATTAATGGGGAAAAAAGGTAAATTTAAAAGGGAAATGCACTTTCTCTTGACTTTCAAAACAACCTAAGGAAGAATTAATAATTTTTAGTACTTTGTTAAGAACTTTTGCTAACTGGTACTTTATTCCGAGTTCAGAAAATTGTTTATTGAAAGGAATCAATTTAAAATTCACATTTTTCGTAGTTTTTTTTTTAATAATTATTTTTTTTTTTTTGAAATTTTAGTTTGAAATTTTGAAATTTTTTTGAAAGAAAATATTTTTTAAATTAAATTTAAAATGTGTTGGAGGTTAAGAATAAAAAATTTGAATAAAATAAATTATTTTATTTAAACGCAAAAGTTGAAACATATTAAAATTTTTTTCACATGAAATAAAAAAAAATAAGATTTAAAAAAATGTTAAAAAATAAAACAAAAGTTTTTTTTTTTTTTATAAAAATTTCATTCACAATTTTAATTATAAAAAATAAAATTTACAGAAATATACATGGCTTTTATACAAACAAAAATGTTTAAAATTAAACTTTTAAAATAAGAAAATTAAAAATAATAAGGCAGAGGTTTAGTAAACTTAAAGTTAAAGGAGTTTAAGAAACAAATTATGCTGGTAAAAAAAATTTTTTTTGGAAATTACAGTTTTACCAGATTCAATAAACATGATAATTATATAGGACCCTTGGGGGCATCAATTGATTTTTAATTTTAACAGTTAGAATTCAATAGGAATGTTTGATAACAAAAAAAATGATTAAAATTATTATAAAAAAAAATTTATTTTAAGGATTTTTAAAATCAAATTTATTTAAAATAATGGACGAAAATAAATGTTTTATTGTCTTAAAAAATTTAAAGCAAAAAAAAAATTTTTTTTAAATAATTTTTTAATAAAAATTTTACGCAAATCAAGAAAATTACATATCAAAAGTGTTGTTTCATTTTCTCACAACTGTTATATGCGTTTAATTAATAATTAAAAAAAATAATTTTAATTTACATTATTATATAAGTACTTGACTTAGTAATATTGAAATTTCCATAGGTTAACCCATTGTTAATTATTTTTTTTTATTTCTATTTGTTGTTACAAAAGAAAAAAAAATGAACATTTATAATCATTTTCTTATTGTTTTATACTTAACACTAAATTATATTGAAATTTATTATTTGTTAAATTAATTTTTTCTTCTTTTGAATAGCTTTAGAGGAAATGTGTTTTTTTTTGGATTTAACTTAACTTTAAATAGATCTTAATAATTATAATTATAATTAATTAATTAATTAATCATTGTGTTCATTTTCATATGTTTTAAATTACAATTAATGCATAAACAGTCTTTTTAGTTCACCATAACTTAAAAGACGGCTAAAATCTAAAACAAAATTTTTCATTTTATTAATAGATTTTAATTATAACAGTTTTTACTATAGGTTTAGATAGATAGATAGATGAATGTATAGTATATGTAGTGGAAATAATAAGTGTAATGGAAATGGTAAGATTATTATTATTATTATACTCTCTTTACCAAGTGAGACTTAAAAATAATGATAATGACAAGCCATAAAATGCTTTTAAAGTTTGATTTAAAATTTTTAATTTTCTTTTTCTATGGAAATATAACAGTTTATTTGCTAAACACTGTTATAAAACAAGGAAATATGCATAGGTTTTGTTATAAAACTGTTAAGAAATGTATTTAATCTGAATTCTTTCACATTAACTGTTATATAAAAAAAAATTAAATAAAAAAGATTCAAAAACCCAAAAAAACATTAGAATTCTAACTGTTATACATTTTTTTGAATGCTTTTAAGGTTTTAAGAACATCTAAATAATTATTATAAAATATTTCTTACAAAAAACTGTTATTAAAAAAATTATGTGGAAAATTAACTGTTATACAAAAAAACATACAAATTCTAACTGTAATACATTTCTTTTGGAATGTCTTTAAGGTTTTAAGACCATCTAAAGAATTATTATAAAAAGTTTTTACAAAAACCTGTTGTTTAAAAGGAAAATTGAAAGAAAAATTAGCTATTATACAAGAAACATTCAAATTGTAACTGTTATACATTTTTTTTGGATTGCATTAAAATTTTTAACACCATCTTAAGAATTATTGTAAAAAATTTCTTACGAAAAACAGTTGCTTAAAAGGATAATTAACTGTTATACAAAAATAAACAAATTGTGACTGTTATACAATTTTAGTTTGGAATGCATTTAAGTTTTTAAGACCATCTAAAGAATTATTATAAAAAGTTTTTTGAGAAAAACTGTTGTTTAAAAGGGAAATTAAAAGAAACACTAACTGTTATACAAACATTTCTTTATTTATTTATTTATTGTTTATTTTAATATCAATTCACACAGTTTAGAGTTACAATATTATTTATCTAAAATAAAAATTTTTTTAGTATAACGGTTACAAAAAATTTAAGATTTTTTATAACAGCTTTTGTAGATGTTATAATAAAAGATTTTTTATAAAAGAATACATTTTTCTTGAAAATGCATTAGACTATATATTAGCTGAGCTTAAATTTAATATAGTCTTTAAGAGTTTTAGTAACTGTTATACATAATTTATACTATAAAAAAATTGTTTTTATAAATTTTT
Source organism: Sarcophaga bullata (assembly GCA_005959815.1). Lineage (NCBI taxonomy): Eukaryota > Metazoa > Arthropoda > Insecta > Diptera > Sarcophagidae > Sarcophaga > Sarcophaga bullata. The sequence continues at coordinate 656,764 of QOCX01000044.1, read as the reverse complement.
CTAATAAAAAAAAGTATAATAGATTAGCAATATAATAAGATTTCTCTATAGTTGTATAACAGTTAAAAGCTTTTTGTGTGAAGAAATAATTTTATTGTCTTATTTTCTGCTGTTACTTCTGTTGGATTAAAATTTCTTTAATATTTAATAATTATAACAGTTTTTTTTAATGTTATACTGAAGATATTTAAATAAAACTACTATGACAGTTTAATGACAGTTTTTCCTCTTTCAACTTCCTTGTTTTATAACAGTTTATTGAGTATTTTATACCGTTATATTCTTTTATTTTCCAAAAGACTTTAAATATTATGCGTTTTTAATAAATGTTTGTCAAACTTAAATAATTTTATTTTGTTTTTTATGAAAAAATGTTCTAATTAAACAAACTGTTATACAGTTGATTCCTTTTTATAGCCTTCAAAATTAAACTAATTGGTATAATTATCAAATGAACCCAAATATTCCAAAGCAGCACGATAACAAAAATGATATTGATCCTGTAAAGAATATTAAAACTCAAATGAATTTGTTGTGAATCCAAAGAACATTTTTAACAAATATTACCTCTGTTTGCACCATAGCTGGCCGTTGAGCACGTAAAATTCGTACAGTTTGGAAAACATCCAAAACTCCTTCATATTGCATACGTTCCAAAACGATGCTCAGTGTTATAAAGACACCTGTACGACCCACACCAGCACTACAGTGTACAGTAATGGGGCCATCTTGACCGAATTGCTCTTTTGTTTTATGCACCTGACCGATGAAATCAATGAAACCCTCACCCGACTTGGGTACACCCTGTTCGGGCCAATCGATAAATTGAAATTGTCGCACGGTACGTGAGGAGCCATCACGTGCATCGGTTACCTAAGAGGAGAATATAAAAATACATAGTGAGAGAGCAAGAATATAAAATAATTTGCTTAACAACGTCCATACACACACACACACAATTAATATTATTTATTACGGTAAATGTTGTAAAGAATGGCCGACTGCCTGTAGGCTGCCTGAGTAAGTAAAGGCAGACGGCAGATGCCCATAAAGGCGACTATATGTGTGTGGTGTGTTATGGTTGCCTTGACTTACCTTAAATTCACGCAATTTATACTGTGGCATATTGTATTCAGCAATGGGATCAACAACATAATATTGATAGCGTACCGAACGTTCATGGGGCCAATATTGATAGCATTTTTCCTGCAACAAGCATAAATAACAACAACAATGAATGACGTTAAAAAAAAATATGGAAAATTGAATTCTAAGACCACGAAGAGAAAATCTTAAAAACTTTTTGTGATGACGTCATATATCCCACCAGAAAAAGTTCAAAAATTTCTTTAAAATTAAAAGTAAAACGAAATGAATTGTCGGACTTACCCTTCCCATTTCCTTAAGTTTCGTTAACATCACCACAATGGTGGAATTATGTTCCCATAACATACGCCAGAAATCTTCAGCCGTATCTTGTAGAGGACCTTGAGCCGCAATATAAGCCGAACGATAGCGATAACCTTCTATGAAGCTGGCATTAATGTAATCGCTACCCTCTATGCCATGTATAGGTGTTAGATATACCCTGGTGGATTCGTAGGGCAAAATGTGGACCAAACGATTTTTATGTTTATTGCATGGCAAGTTGGCCGTAACAAATTTGGAAGAGTCAACCTTAACATTGGACAGCTTTTTGAATTCAATTTCCATGCCAGTGATATTTTCGCCGGGTTCGGTGGTCAGTAGCTTTTGTAAATGGGTATGCAAATTACGGGCTGGTACCTCAGTATGGCCACAGATAATGGCCTCCAAAATGGCATCATGTATAAAGATGTACTGATCTTCGGTTTGGACCATATAGTTGCGTTGGGCTCGTAGACAAGTGACGTGGCCATAAATATCCACAATTTTTTCATGTTTCATGCGTTCTAACATGGAGTCTATAACAATATAGCAGCCTGTGCGTCCTACCCCAGCTGAACAGTGTACCACAACTGGGCCAGCATCGGGTGGTGTCAGAGCTCTACATCTGCGCAAAAATTGTAAGAACGGAGCAGGATGATCGGGTACACCGTGATCAGGCCAGGCGGTAAACTGCAATTGCTTTATCTCACGTCTCTCATTAAAACCTTGGCGTACAATTTGGAAGGTACGTATGCTATAGGTAGACAATTCCTGGGTTTCAGTAATCGTTACAAACATTTGTCCATAAGTTTCCGTGCCCCGTGTAGGCCAATATTGATCACACTTGATCCGGGTTCTTTCCTCCAAACGGGTCATCATTACTATCGTAGAAGTTTTCAATTCCCAACACATTCGCCAAAAATCGGCTATCGTCTCCTGCAAAGGTCCTTGCGTTGCCACATAGGCATTATGTTTGCGATAACCGTCACAGTAATTGGCATTGATGTAATCGGATCCGACCACGCCATCCATCATAGGCAATATAACACGAGAATGATCGTAGGCTGTTACGTTGGCATAACGATTTTTAGGTTTATTGTACTCGTAGTTAGAATTATCCCAGGTAAATTGTTGGCCCGGCTCTATGCTTTCGTATTCCTGAGAAAATTTTTGATTGTCATTCGCTTTGAGGCGTTCCACATGATTGGCGAATTCCGAAATCGGTATGGGCGGATGGGAAATCATGCCAGGGGTTTGGAAGTTCAAACGTCTCATATCCACCGGATCACTGGGTGTTGGGCCAGCTCCCAAGTCTGCTGCCATTAAAGGCCTAGTAACGGCTGCTTGATCGGGTGTCTTACAGGGTTGCCTTTTACGTTTTATTATATAAATAATAATGAAGGTGGTAACCACAATTAAAGCCGCCAATGGTGGTAACACCACCCACAACATGCCAGGTTCATCCTTATTGCGATTAACCGAAACTTCCGGTTCGGAAGGCCAATTAGGATCGGGTCTGTGAGGCCGTTCGCCTGGTGGAGCTTCGCGCATATCCAATGATAAAAATTCCGAAAAAGGTGATGAGGTATATAAATGCTTCTGAGGTGTATCCACCACAGCTCTTACAAAGATCCGATAACGCTTGTCTCGTTCCAATTTGCGATTCGTGAAGTTATGATAGTCATCACCAGAGCCCAAGTGGAAGGTAAACGGTATCGATCTTTGAGGAAATTTAGCAGCTATATAGGGAGCATTGGGTCTTTCGGGTTTATTGCGTCCGGGCAGTAAATCCTCGGTTAGAAATTGATCAGGATTTTTATGTAAATTCGACTTATCCTCTGGCACCACCACTAAATAGTAGTGCGAGATGGGTCCATACTCTTCTGAAGCTTGCGGCAATATAACTAAGATCTCTTCACCATTAACCACACCATAGAAATCCGGTTTAACCATGGGCTGCGGTGCTGCCATTTGTGTAGTGACTGTAATTTTAGTAGGCGGCCTATACGAGTAATCCGAGGGCAAAGCACTGACATTAACATTATAGGTGGTGAAGGGACTTAATTCGTTAATAGTATGGGTCTTAACATAGGCCTTTAAAATAATCTCACGTCTTTGCACAATTTGCGTTTGGGAAAAGCCCTGAGAGTCCACGAACACCTTCATAGCATCATAGGAAATTTTATAATTAATGGGATTGAGGCGTATAGGTGGAGCCCAAGACAAAGTCATGGAGTGCGTGGTAACATCATGGGCTCTTAAATTAAGAGGCACATCTTCGGGCTTAATTTTTACCGTTACCTTTTCACTTAAGCGGCCTAAACCATTCTTAAATCTAGCTGCTATGGCTACCGCATATTGGGCGAATTTTTCCAAGTTAACCAAATCCGCTGATTCCGTTAAGCCTACTGTTTTCGTTTGCCATTCATCCAAGTCCTCAACAGCAGTCATGGTATAGAAGATTTTATAACCCAATAATTTGCCTCTGGAAGGTACCGGTTCCCACCATATTTCAGCAGTTTGTTCAGAAGTCGCCACGGCTTGCACAGACATGGGGGCACGACCCATATCCCGTTCAGTTTCCACTAAAATCTTTTCACTAAAGGGGCCAGCACCTTGCTTGGTATAGGCTCTTACACGGAATATATATTCGGTATTCTCTTCCAGATTTGTAAAGACAGCTTTGCGCGAAGTCATGTTTCTTTCCGAACCCAATCCGTGATCGATTTTCTTGTGAAACTGTACATCATAGCGGGTAATGAGGCCATTGCGAAATTCTCTTACGGGCGGTTCCCACGTTACACACACCACATCCGGTGTCTGGAAGCGTACTGTTATATTCGAAGGCGGACCACTGGGTACACCTTCTGGCGTTTGGAAGATTTTCACTGTTTCCTGACCTATGCCAATGTGATTACTGCCGGCTACTCTAAATTCATATTCCACACCACGCTCGAGATCTTTAAAAGGCTTTTTAGTATCGAGAGGTCCCATTAGCAACTCTTTTAGGGGCTGATCTTTTATGCCCCATCTTAGACGATAACCGCGGAATTCACCATAAGTTTGTGCAGGTCTTTCCCATTCCAATTCAATCGATACTGTGGGATCACGTTCCATTATTTTCAGACTAACCGTCGGTCTTACAGGTACACCACCCGGGGTTTTCACTATGACAGCCGGACTACGATCACCATCACCTTTACGCGTGAGAGCAGCTACTTGTATGGAATATTTCGTGTCGGGTTGCAGGCCTGATACATTGTATTCTAAAGCATCGACCACATCATATTTCAGGGGTTCATTGAGGAAGCCCTTACCCTAGCGAGAGTGGAAAAAAGAAGCATTTTAAAAATAGTCAGGGAAATGAGGGGAGGCATAGAGGTAGAAAAAAGAGAAAAATAGAGAGGTTGTGACACATTAAGTGAGAGTAACAAATGAGAACGAAAACAGTTAAAAAGAGAGTGTTTAAGAGAGCAAGGGAAAGCAAAATTTGAAAATTGAGTAGAAGGGAAGATAGAAAGAGACGGATATAAATAGAATGAGATGCATTGAGCGAGAAAAGGAAACAAAACCAAGGGCACAGTTAAGAGAATACAGTTTTAGAGAGTAGTGTAGGGAGTAAAGCAAGAAAAATAATCAGATTGCGAGAAAGAGGGAGATAGAATGGCAGAAAATAAGGAGTGAAGAGGAAGAGAGAGAGTTATAAAGAAAAAAGGAGTAGAAAAAAGAAGAGATGGGATAAAGAAACGAAAGAGAGAGAGTGAGCGAAAATATAACAGAAAGAGAAAATATGGAGTGAATAATAAGAAAGAGTTGTAAAGAAAAGGAAAAGGAGTAGAAAAGAAGGTAAAGGAACGAAAGAGAGAAAGTGAAGAAATGAGAAATAAGGAAAATAAGAAATGGAGAAAACAGAAAAGCAAAAGGATAGAGATGGAGAGAAGAGAGAAGAATGAGAACAAAGGAATTGAAAGAGGAGAAGAGATAGCAAATGTAACAAAATGGTGAATTACAATCACAAAACAGCTTATGAGAGAGGTGTGGTGGGAAAAAGGGAGAAGAAAGCATGATAATAAAAACGTATAAAGACTTACCTCGTCTCTTACTTCCTGTACATGTATGTGATAACCACGTATAATGCCATTACGATCTTTTTCCAATGGTGGCTTCCAGGTCACATGTATCGAAGTTGAATTTAATGGAGTAGCCTTCACTTCTTGAGGGTCTCCAGGCACTAAACGCGTAAAGGGAAGTATTTTGTATTAATTGTGGTGAAAAAATTTGTATTTTGATTTTGTTGTTGTTTTAAAAATTAAACTTAAATTTTAAAAATACTTAAAGTTTATATATGTAGACAATACCTAAAGCACTTAAAATCTATACTTAATATGTATAACATGTACGTATGTATTTATGTATAATGCTAAAGGGGATAAGACATCAAAGAGGGGCTTTATTAGGGTTTAATAATACTTGTGTATATAATATGATATTTAAAATATAATTTTAATAACTTAGAAATGCTAAATTTGCTAAGTTTTTATGGCAAAAATAATAAAACATTATCACATCACACAAAAAATAAATTGTTTTTAATGCAAAAAAGGGTTTGGGCTGGTCCAATTCCATTAAAAGTTATGGTTAAAGGTTTGATTTATAAAAAAAAAAAAGTTTCTAAAAAAATATATTTTGTATAGGTGGAGTGTCTTAAGGTATTTTTCAAAAAATGCATCATTTTTAACGAAAAAATATTTCAAACAGTTTTTTTAATGCAAAAATTGATTTTTTTTTTTTTTTTTGGTTTCAAAAATATCTTGTTTTAAGCAAAATTGTATTACAACCCAATACCAGCCGGTATTTGGGGATAAAATCGGTTTTTTTTTTTTTTTTTTTTTTTTTTTTTTTTTTTTTTTTTTTTTTTTTAGTAAAAAATCAAATAAAAAGAGAAAAGATTTTTTAAAAGAAATATTTAGTAAAAATTCTTAAATATATTAAAGAATTTCTTATAAAAAATATATTGTATTCGTTTACTAAAATATATTCCTTCTTAATACTAAATTTTATTAAAAAAAAAAAAATTAAAAACCAAAAAAACATGGAATTAAAATGCAAATTAAAAATATTTTTTTTAAGGAAAATATTCAATGAAAACAATTTTTATTCTAATTTTAAAGAAAATCAGCAAAGTTTTGAATATTTTGAAAAAATAAGCCTGCAGTTAGGGATAAAGCGATACCATATATCTGCTTTACATAATATGCATAATTGGTCTTTACAACCCTGCAGTCAGGATTACGACCTGATAGTCGGTCTTTTTTTTTTTTTTTTGGTTTGATGGAATGTAGGAATACTATTCTATATTTGCGATATCCCTTAAGCGGTTCTGAGCATGCAAGTCAATAAGGTTAAGGATAATCTGAGGCAAGAAACGAAAGAGCTTTCTAAACGGTAAATATGTCACTCATGGGTGTGATAATATCAAGGAAATAGGAAGTAAAATATGTGGGAATATCCCTGGTAAAGCCCTGATATGCTAAAATGTACAAGGTTTACAGGGAATTATGCGTTGTATGTACAAAATGATGGTCATAGCAACCGCAACCTGTAGGGCCTCAGGGGTACATAGAACAAATCTAAAAACAGTTAAGTAAGATACAGAGACTACTGTGTGTTGGCATCCTTTGCGGGGAAAATAAAACCATGACTTACAGCGTAGCTGGAGACTTTATTGGATTTAAGTCCATGGATTAAGTCCATGGTGAAGAGCAAGACCTGGGAGACATTTGCTTTTGGATAGTGAGGAACGTGTCTAACACATAAGACTTTGTGTACTAACAAATCGAGTACTTGACAGCTCTCTCCAACACTGTTCAAAGAACCAGTAGACTTCATGATTTTAGGAAATGCTTCGCAGCAAGTCCTAATAAAAAATAGAAAAGAATAGGGATTACAAGTTCTTTTAAAAGATTGACTATTTTATGGTGGGTGGGTCGAAAACAGGCATTAGCAGAGAAGTGTTTTTTTTTTTGATCCAAGAATGAAATGTTTCGAGCACATGACCAAACTTGCAGGTGTTTTTCAAACAGTATGTGCTGTATAGAGACGTGCTTGATTCCGCTTGGACAGAAAATACAAATCGCGAGGCATAGCAATACAATCTGACAGGAAATATGGTTATCCTTTGGTGGGTCCCAGGTCGTGTGAGAATTCATAGCAGGCAGTTGAGCTTACGAGTAAGAGAAGTTATACGACCTAGATTGGCCCGAATTTTTCTGTGCAGTGCGAACAGAAAGGGAATATAAAAAGGAGGCAAATACTCTTTTCGAACGAAATGAGTTTGAGCGAGATCATAGTGGAAATTTACAATAGAATATTCATGTATCAGAGAATCCAGCAGTAACCTATCGCTGGACAGCGCACTGTAAATTCAAATTATACTTGTTGAGAACCAATATCTATGAGGCATTAAAGCCTTCTAGAAGGAAACTCCTGCATGCATGCCAGATGCTGAACAGCACACGTTCTGAGGTCTGTCAGTGCAATGGGCTTGGGGGAGATATTATAGGGATACTCCATATAACGTGAAGTCTTCAATGTCAAAAGGAAAAGCAAGTCAACAGAATAACAGGCCTGGAGGACAATATTTCAGTTGTCATTGTTCAACATACTTACTTAGTTAATTGCTTACTACAACTCATTAGTCAGGCTTTAACGCCGATTTCGAATGACGGACTTTGAGGAACTTTTTAGACAATTTTATTTTACTTTCAGAGATTTTGTCTGGAAACTTCTGAGAGGTAGTCGTCGAAAGAAATATTTTTTTTTTATTTTGTATTACTTGAAGGGTGTTGTCTAATCAGCCAACATACTACATATACTATGTCCCATATTCTAAGGAGTAAGTAATTTTTCCCCTGTTGGTTTTTTTTTTGCTGATTTTCTTTTAAAAGTTAAAATGTAACGAACAAAAAATCATGCCATTAAAAATAAATTTTTTTTTTTGTAATTCAAATAAACACAACTAATATTCATATTTTCTGTTTATTAAAAAATACTCACTGTTTTTTACTACATTTATTAAAAAATTTTATTCAAAAATTTTTTTTAAAATTTCAACAAAAATTATTTGAGATTTTGTGCAAAAAAATATTTTTTTTTATTTTGTTTTGGTATCATCCAGTTTAAAAATGTTAAATGGGTAGGGGGGTTGCGTTAAATTTTTTTTGAAAAAAAATATATTTTTATTTATATTATAGTTGTTATTGTAATATAATTGTTGTTGTTGTTGTTTTAGAAAAAAGATGTTTTTTAAAAAAATTCGTTTTTAAGAACACATCCAGTTTTACAGTACATTTAAGTAAAAAAAACACACACACACACAAAATTCAAAAAACGTGTGCAATTTTTCAAAATTTTTCAATTTTTTTTTAATTTTTTTTTTTTTTTTTTATTTTTTTTTTTTTGATAAGAAGAGTGCGAGTGGCCAAAAAAGATATAAAAAAAGAACAAATATTTATAGATATAAATATGTTTGAATATATATATATATGGTATATGGTATGTAATATATAGAATAAATAACTTTGGTAAATATTTTATTAGAAAAAAAATACTACGAAAAAAAAAATTTGAAAAGTTTTTTTTTAATAAAAAAAGTTGGCACACTCGCTTGGATAGAAGAAAACAAAAATGCTTATGAGAAATAGAAAAAAATTAAAGAAAAAAAATTTTTTTTAAAAATTTTGGCAACTGATTATGAGGATTAAATGGTAGAAAAGATAAAGCACCAAATTTTTTTTTTGTTTTAATATATACATATACAGTACGGGTACAGGTACAGGTTCGGGTACATAAAATATGTTGAAAATAATTTTACAAAAAATTCTAAAAAAAAATATGTTAAAAAAAATAAAAACTTTTGAATTTAAAATCATAACTAAGCTTAGTTTAAACTTAGTTTTAAAAATGTAGTTTGCATAATGTATTTTTATGTAAAAAGTTGTTTTAAATAAAAAAGATTTGTATGTAATGAAAGCACTTTAAATAAATTTTCATACATAAATTAGGTTTAAACTTGGTTTAGGTGAAGTATAACCTAAACTCTGATATTAAAAATAAAATAAAAAAAATAATTTAAAGTACTTAATAATCTTAAAATATTTAGCACTGCTGATGTTGTATAGAATTTTTGAATACTTCATGTTCATTTTCATATTTAAACTAGGTTTGAAGTTGGTTTATGTAACCATGAGTTAATCTTATATGCTTAAAATAGTTTAAAAAATAAATAAAAGCACTTTTATAAACTTTTTGAGTACCTCACAATATTTTTAATACTTAACATAGGTTTAAACTTAAAATATATTGAAGTACTGTTGTTGTGTGCACCACTATCAGTACTTAATAATGATTTTCATACTTAAAGTAGGTTTAAACTTGGTTTATTAAGCATGAGTTAACCTCATATGCTGAAAATATATGAAATGCTTAATAATCTTAAAATATATAGCACTGCAGATGTACATTTTGAATACTTCATGATTATTTTCATACTTAAACTAGGTTTAAAATTAGTTTTAGCAACCATAAGTTCAACTTATATGCTGAAAATAGTTCAAAAAATAAATAAAAGAACTTCATCAGCTTAAAATATATTGCAGTACTTTCGTTTTCTGTACTTTTTGAGTAACTCATAATGGCTTTAATACTCAAAATACTTTAAACTTAAAATATATCGAAGTACCATTAAAGCACATACTTAAAATAGGCTTCAACTGGGTTTAAACTATGAGTTAACGTTATAAGCTGAAAATACATAAAAATACTTAATCATCTTAAAATATATTGCAGTTGGGCGAACTTTTTGAGTAATTTGTAACGATTTTAATACTCAAAATAGGTTTAAAATTTAAAATATATTGAAGTACTAATGAAGTACGTACTTAAAGTAGGATTAAATTTGGTTTATTAACTATGAGTTAACGTTATGTGCTGAAAATAAATAAAAGTCCTTAATAATCCTAAAATATATTGCAGTACTGCTGTTGTATGTACATTTTGAATACTTCAAGATCACTTTCATACTTAAACTAGGTTTAAACTTGGTTTAGGTAACCATGAGTTCGTTTTGTGTACTTTTGGAGCAACTTCTTAATGATTTTAATATTCAAAATGCATTCAATTTTAAAATATATTGCAGTACTGTTGTTGTAAGCACTTTGAGCGATTTAATTATGATTTTAATGCATAAACAAGGTTTAAACCATGAGTTAACCTCATAATAAATAAAAGTTCTTAATTATCTTAAAATATATTCCAGAACGACAGTACTTTTGAGTACTTGATAATGATTCTCAGATTTAAACTAGATTTAAAAATGGTTGAGGTAAGCAGGAGTTCATATCATCGATTAAAAAAAAAAAAAAAAATAAAAGAAATAAGCCTTCATGCACAAGGAAAAGTCAATCGCAATTCCAAGCTTGGAAGACAGCCTTTCAGCTTTATTTTAAAAAAATATTTATAAGCCTCTTTTAGGCAAAACAGCTCTTAAAAATGCATTTTTTTGTTCTATTTTTTAACAAAAAATAATTGCACTTTTAAAATGTTACCTTCTAAATAAGCAACATTTTTTTTTATAAATTCATTGCATTGGTAATCTGCTTCAATTTTATATTTTCGTAAAATATCTGAAATATATGTTTATAAAATAGCTTAAAAATACAATTCAAGTATAATTGTTTGATCCCGATGATTAATTTCAGAATACTTCAAATGATTCGATTTGATTTGAGGCAATAATATTTCCACCATACTGTCGAAAAAGCTTAAGCAAATATATAGAAGAATATTATCAATCTTTTCTTCATTGACAAATCTTTACCCCGTAAGCGATATTGCTACGCGTGCCTATCCATTACACAATGGCTTGCAATCATAAATGAAATGACAGAGATTTCTCTATTGAGTTGAGTGTTATGCTTTCTGTCCAAATTCAACCAAATGAGTTCGGCAATACACAATATTCTTTCACAGTCCAGACTATGTCAGTCTAAAATAAATATCACTGGGCAGCCTACAACTTAGCTGCTTACGCTACTCATATCGTGTGTGACTGGACCTACAATTTAACGTCATCTCTGAACAACAGATTTGAGAAGCTTTCGGCAGCAATTTTATTTACTTCCAGAGTTTTTACAGAACACTGCTGAGAGGAAGCTGAACAACAGATTTTAGAAGCTTTTCGCAGCAATTTTATTTACTTCCAGAGTTTTTGCAGAACTCTGCTGAGAGGAAGCTGTCATTTTGTTCAAGATGTCTGATCTGGGTTTTAAACTATGGACTCTTGTCTAATAAGTCAACACTCTACCTATTAGACTGCGGCGATTTCAATAGAGGTAGAGATATACCTCTTCTCTCTCTCCAACAAGACAAATATGAAAAAATATTTTTTCGATGACTTCCTCTCAGAAGATATCTGGCAAAAACTCAGAGAGTGAAGTACAATTGCCATGAAAACTTTCTGAAAAATCTGTCATTCAGAGACGACTTTAAACTGAAGGTGCCACCGTTTGTGAATAAAATTAACACCACACAACATGAGTGTTGTGTGAGAAATTAGGTTGGTAGTCTGACTGAAGGGATCTAATGACCAATTAAGTAAGTAGCCTAGTAAGCATTACAAAAAAAGATTTTTTAGTGCACACTTGTAATCTGTATTGCATCAGATCTTCTTTATCAGGGATCTTCCTATTAACTTCATAATACTGAGAGGGCAACCTTATATAGATGAAGATTTTCAATTATTTCTGTTTGCCACTGTAATCCATCATTCATTCATTCACTCATTCATATTGTCACTGTATTTGTCGATTAATTCAAAAGACAAAGTCATAACCTTGTCTTAAAAATAAAACGAAATTAAAAAAATAAACGTAAAGTTTTATTAAAAAGAACTTTTAATTATGCGTGCATAATGACGATAGTCAGCCATCATCATAATGGCAATATTTTTTTGCATGCAAAATCACCTTCTGACATTAACTTTATTCATATGGCCATGCCTTCTTAATTATAGATGGCTAGGTAGACTTTTCTACAGACTTAATTATAAAACTCTTACACAACATACCGTATATAATTAACAAAAAAAAAAAAAAAAAAAAATTATTTATTTATTTTGTTGTTGTTGTTTTTTATTTATTATTTGTATAGCAAGAGCTAGTGCATCTCATACACTTGTTTGTGTTTATATCGACTGTAGATTTAATGAATGAAGTCCTTGCAACTGCCAAGATAAAAAAATAATAATTATTAAAATAAAAAGAAGAAGAAAAAGAAAAAGAAGAAGAATTCGTTTCCTTTTTTGTAAATAATTTTAATTTTAACAGTAACTTTTTCTTTATACAATATAGCTGATGTGGTGTTTTCTTTACATGAAAAAAAAAAATGTAAAGAACACAACATATTTAATGAGCAGAACGGCAACGTATTTCATTAAAATTTTATCATTTACGGGCCAAAAAGTTTCCAGAATGGTGACATTATGAAAGAATCGATAACTATCAAGTAAGGTACTGAATACATATGCTTTTAGTTTACAGGATTAAAAGCAAAGCCAACTGCTTAGTTAACTGAAGTATTAATATGAACCGTAGTCTAGTAAGTAGTGTGTTGACGTCTTGGATAAGAGAGTCGTGGGTTCAAATCACAGCTCACATATCTCCAGTAAAACGAAATATGAAAAAAATATTTCTTTCAGCAATTTTCTGTGAGTGGGCCTTCTTCAAAAACTCTGAGAGTAAATAAAAGGTCCATAATTCCGTAAGTCCTTCCACTTATGTTTAAAATTAACACGCACAACATGTGAGGTATGACAAGCTATGTTTAAATCCTGGCTAAAGAATTGTACTGGCCAACTAAATAAAAATGTGTTAAGGTGCGCAACAGGCAGTATACGATAGACTGGTAGGTTCCAATGACCAATTATGTGAGTAATCCAATAAGCTGCACCAATGAACGATATCACAATGGATGAATACCAGTTCTGGTGGAGTAAAAAAAAAGACACACAGGCTGCCATGCATTGGCATAACCGGTCCAATTCGAATCTCTCACATACTGGTGCTGCAAGCTTTGTTAGATTTAAAGCAGTAGCAAATGGTAGCTAAGATAAAAGGCGGAAATCTAATACAAGATTCACCAAAAGGCATTGTAACCTGACAGATAGTGACAGTGGGTGATAGCTCTCTGTCTAACTATTCTCTGTACAGAAAATCAAGAGACTCAATCATTTTGGAAACTGCTTTGATAGAGGTTAATACCTAGCGTATGGAGCAATTTAAAGGCTGCATTGTCTTTTAAGAGCGAAACTATTCTATGGTATAAGGAAAGATCAAAGCCAGTTAGTGAGACAATAGCGGATGTAAAATACTCGAAACTTATGAGGAAACTCGTAGGTATTTCTCAAGCGTTAGTTTCCGCTAATGAAAGATGTGCTCAATTCAACTTGGACAGGAAACACAGAGAACTATCTGACAGTCAGAGTGCTATACCAGCACTTAGCTGAAATGAAGTTTGTCTAGAGATTAATGTGGAACTTTTGTGGTAAGCTGTAACCGAGAGAGGGCCCTCCCCTCTTGTTGGCTTGTGTGAGAATTTATTGCGAAGTGCAGGAACATGAGCTTGCCAGAAGGGAAAATTTCAAGCGCCCAACAATTTTCTATAGAATGAGAAGAGCAGATTAGAAACGTATACGAGTTGAAAGTGAAAGTAGAAGGATAGGCTGTCCTCAACTGGAATGGGTTTGAGGCAATCTAAACGGTTACTGGAGATTCAAGAATATTTGTTAAAATAGGAATCGCTTCATCGTTTATATGTAGATTCTGAGATGGAAAGACATCATTAATGCATTCCAGAAGGAAACAACTGACCGCTTAACAGGTCCTAGAAACAGACTCATACCTGCTAACAGCGATCAGTATTTTGGGGCTCGTTTTTGTAGCAACATTTGGTGAGATATTGTGTTCAATTCATTTGTTCTTTGACATTTTAAAACTAACAACGTCTGAAATAACGGACAATTAGAAGGAAGTGAAGTAGCATGACAAGGGTGAAACTGGGCGTAGAAGAGGCTTTTGTTGCCTATAGATCACAACAGCTAACCATGTAAGATAGAATGAAGGGGTAAAAAATATTGCGAGTGAATACAGATTGGCTTGCAAGGTTATTGACTCTGTATAATTCATTGTGACCCCATATTAATCAAATAGATTAGAAAGTATTCTTACGAAGACATCCAATAGTCTGTGCAAATAATGTTTATTGAAGAGGATGTTTCTGAGTTACTCGGTATTAAGATTCTAACTGATAGCCAGGAAGGCTAAGAGCTTCAGTGGTTGCATTATTTTTCTCAGTATCGGAAATTTTTTTTAGTTTTTTTTGTTAAGGATAAATTAATTTCTGTTAGCACAGACAACAACCATTTTATTTTAGTTACTTATTTAAAATCTTTGATTATAATAATGAGGAAGTTTTTTAATTTTCTTTCTTTTTTTTTGTAAACATTTCTCTTTCTGAAAATATTTCCTAGTGAGTTTTCTTTTCCTTGATGTTTTGATGACAAAAATAACGCTGAGTTGAATTGAAATATTGAAACAAAAGCAAACTTTTGGTTTTATCATCTCATACGCTATTCAAATAATAATGTATACAACATTATGTAACTATAAACAGTATATGATATCTAAATATACTCGTATATAACAGGTAGTAGTACAAAAGAACAAAAAAAAATTTTTTTGTTAGAGATTCACACATAAAATATAAGCCCGCATAGAATTTCTGTGCAATAAAAATGCCATTGAATTACTGTGAATGAAAATAATTACTTTTAAAAAGACCATGGAAAATAAAACATAATTTAGTATATGAACAGCAAACATTGAATTTGTTTTGAACGCTAAAAAACAGATTAAGACAGAGGCGCCTTAAAAGGCTATGATTAGTGAAATAATTGTCAATAGTATAGGATGTGCTCTATTCCTGTGAAGATTAGCCTAGACTTACACCGATTTTTA
The DNA here is from genome assembly GCA_005959815.1 of Sarcophaga bullata. NCBI lineage: Eukaryota > Metazoa > Arthropoda > Insecta > Diptera > Sarcophagidae > Sarcophaga > Sarcophaga bullata. The sequence continues at coordinate 641,285 of QOCX01000044.1, read as the reverse complement.
ACTTATCGCTCCTATGCTTTGTGTCCAACTAACATAAGAATTTTCGCCATACCATCGGATCTTATTTCTTTCGAAGTGCGTACATAAATGCTACGATAATGGTGAGTGCTATAGAGCCATAATGATGGGATTTATAGTTTCAAATATGAATCAACTAGACTTCAACGACATTTGGTTCTTAATCGTATTATTGCAAAATCAATTTCGCAACTACTCAGAAATAGTTCTATTTACTATGCACATAACCTACCCGGTCCATCGCACGATTTCTGCATGTGGGATGACCATGCTCCAAACTTCTTGTGCAGATCTATTGTGATACATTGCTGTGTAGCATGTAGCATCATGTTGTTGAAACCAGATGTTGTTGATGTCCAGATCACACAATTCAAGCCAAAAGAGGTTGGTAATCATCGATTTATAGTGTTTGCCATTGACAGTGATGGTCGGCCCACCATTGTTCACAAAGAAATCGATAATCCACAGCAAACAGCGACTTTTTCTAAACGCATTGGACATGTATTCCAATCATGTAGATTGGCGTCATCTAGTTTCTCCATTCATCACTAAATAGGCCTCATCTCTGAAAATGATTTTTTTATGATTCAGTTTCCAATCGTTCCAGACTTCATTTAGAAAACACAGGTTCATGTCTATGGTCGTCAGTTGCAATTAATATGGGTTGGGGCCACAGCCACGAAGCAAAATTGGCTAATCCGTGGTCGGCAGAAAGGCCGAGTTCTTGCGTTTGATGCGGAATCGAATGCTTTGGATTCTTCTGTCTCTTCTCACAGACAGCGGCGATGTTCTTAGCAGATCTTGCATTTGGTCGATCGACCGTTTACTGAACCAGTGAACTTGACTTTATCCACTGCATTATGTATATTCCTCTTGGTCGGACGATGGTACGTACATAATTGGTCATTACAACCATTCAGTCAGGATTACAACCTAGTTTCTCACACCACTTAATGAGTTCTAGTGCCTATATACATACATACCTAATTGGTCATTATAACCTTTCACTCAGGATTACGATCAAGCCTCTTATCACACCAATTATGTTGTGAGTTGCGAGACCTACAGTTTAAAGTCGACTCCGAACCACAGATTTTTAAGAAACTTTTCATGGCAATTTTATTTTTTCCAGAATTTTTTTTCATATTTTCTTATGTATGAGATATCTGACCTGGGGTTTGAACCATGTCCTCCCGTCTAATAAGCCAACACACTACCTACTAGACTAGGACGATGATAGCTGTCGTAAAATAGACAAAATGTGCGGTACGTTGCTAGAACAAAACATCATATTTATAAAACAATTTTATTATCTGCAGGTGTAGATTAATATTATATCCGTTAATGGTGGTTTGGCACAACAGACTAAATGGCTGTTATCAACTGTCAACTTTCGGAAGTCCCTGTTAGAAGATCTGATATAATACACATAAAATATCTAAAATTTATAACAAAAATTTTATAAACATCTCAAAGGGAGTGAGAGAGAGAGAGAGAAAGTTTTGTACAAAGTTTTTAAAAACTTCACTTTGGGTTTTGTTTTACTGGGGTAATACCCTTTTTACTTTCATGTCCTACGCCCTTTTTATAATTTCTTTTTTAATGTACACATATATCTGTTATATTATCAAGTGTCAGTGTATATTATTTCCCCCCTATACATTTTCGTCTATTGTATTATTGTATGGGTTGACATATACAATTGACATGTGCAGTTTTGTTCAAACTGATTATCATGATGATAATTTTGTGAAAGCAGCACATCATTAAATCTCATGCATTATTATTCATTTGTTTGTTAAAAAACTCGTTCGTACATTGAAATTATTTTTTTCATTCTTTTTTTATGTCAACACTAAAGAAATAATAAAAAAAAAAAAACAACAAACATGTACAACCCAGCTAAAAAGAGAATTTTTTGACAGAAAAATACCACATGTTGTATGGTAAAAAATCAGAATTTTTTTATAAATTTTTTTATATTTTTTTATTAATTTTTATCGTATTATTTTATATAGAAGTGTACATATATACTCTGTTTTAAATAATTATAATTATGACTTATTTATTTAGAGTATGACATTTATTTAACAGTTGTTTGAGAGTGATAGAGAGAGAGAGAGAGAGAGAGAAAACAAAAAATGATTAACTTATATCGTTTAGCTTTTTCCACTGTATTTAACAATGTTTTAGTGCCCTATGCCTAGAAAAGTTCATTTTCTGTTACCGGGTATAGCATATCAAAAGGCCTTAATCACTACTTTAACTGGAACGATCATCAATAAATTATAGTTCACCAGAAACAGTAACTCTATTGTCTTACAATACAACTTTATTGCCTCTCAAAACATCTAGCCCTAGACCAGGGCTGTTGTGTATTAGTGAGTAAGTGAGTGAAAATAAATTGACTGAATTATTTTATTTACTCTCAAAGCAAAATGTTAGTAATATACGCTATTTTGATTTTTATTTTATCAACATTCTAATCCTATAACATCTTTGCTCAAAAATTAGGGAATTATTTTTTGATATTTGGTGGAAGCTACTTTTGGTTCATTAATTTCCTAACCTACTGATAATAAACCTTCTAAAAATGGCTTTATGTCTACAAAAAATCTGTTCCCTTTCCTTATCATTTAAATGTCTTAAAATATCATTTAAGACCATATAAGACATTGGATTTTAATAAAAACATTTTTAAAATATTTACTACTTAAAATATTTTTTGAGTGTAAACCTGAAAAAAAAATGTTAAAGCATCTGCACTCGCCGCAGTCTGATCGACGACTAAATAAAAGAGCATATGCAATGAATTCTCTCTGCACAATTGTGCTATGAAATGGTAATTCCTGACCTGGACCTTCTACAAAATCTCTCGAATTTTTCTAGTGTTTCTTTAATGTCTATTAAAATTCATCTGAACTTTACAGCACTCATAAGGCCTAACTTGATCGACTGTAAAATATTCCTTGTTTTTCCTTTGAATTTTAATGCAGTCGCTTTGATTTGATTGTGTTTATTATTATTTTTGTTAAATTATTATTATATAAATTACCAGCTAATTAGCATATAATTAATCATTATTATCATAAATAATTAATGGATTTTTAAATTCTTAATTTTTTTTTCCAATTTTATAGTTTAATTTATTCGGTAGAAGATTTGATTTAAAAAAGTTTTTTTTTATTATAAAAATAGTTTTTGTTAAAATTATAAGAGGCTTTCGACTTTTAGCAGTTGATAACGGCCATTTTGTTGAAGCTATATCTGTCAAATTAGTCTGTTCTGCTAAATGGATGGATATATCCAATTTACGATTGCCATAATCGCCATATTGGAAGAACAATTCGTCATGTAATGTATAAATTTGTAAACGATCAACCACAGTAAACGATCAACCACAATCACTATGTTATCGAAATACAAGTTCTATCGAAAAACAGCTGCTGTCCCTAGTTCTGGACACAGAAGAATATAGAACAGTTGATTTCGTTTCGCTCACAAGAACTTGGCCTTTCACATAGCCAACGAACTGTGTTTGTTGTATAGATTCCAGTACATACATACATAAGTGGCCATTACAACCAGGATTACGATCAAGCCTCTTATCACACCACCACTTATGTTGTGAGTGTTAATTTTATATATGAGTTGCGAGACCTAAAGTTAAAAGTGGAAGGTTTTTGAGAAACTTTTCTTAACAATTTTAATTTACTTTCAGAGTTTCTAGAAGTTTCGTTTTGTTGAAGATGTCTTGCCTGGGGTTTGAACAACAGCCAACACTCTACCTACTAGACTACGGCGACTTCAATGCGATTCTAGTGCAATTGGCAATTGACCATACTTTTCATTGAAAAATCATCTTTTTCCATGAGTCATATTTTTGGATGATGACTGAACAAACAAATTTATCGATTTTGAAACGATACCACTCACCACATGAAATCCAAGAGCCTTCAATGCATACCGAAAAAGTCACTGTTTAATGAGGCTTTTGGTTCTATCGCCCCCTATTTCTTTAAGGCCTACGTTTTCCAGGCCATCACAGTCAACAGCAAGCAATAGAGGTTGATAATTACCAATCTCTTTTGGTCTGAGTTGCATGATCTGGTCATCAACGACTTGCGGTTCCAATAGTGCAGCTCTACGTGCCATACAGCTCATGGCATATTACATATTCTGTACATGTGATTAGAGGGCGTGGTCATCTCACGTTTAGATAACGTCAACTGGTCATCGAGATCGTGTGATTTGAGCTTAATAGACTTTTCCTTGTGGAGTTTCTTAAGTCACGATGTATGCGAATAGGCCATATACCACAGCGGTTTTCAAAGTCAACATACCATACGAAATCGGTCAATTTTGGACTGATTTGTACATATCGGGTGTTCACCACCTAGAGAAGCTACGGCGGTCATTTCAACGATGATGTACTTGATACATAATGACATTAATTGTGCCTCAAATAAAAAAAAAATTTTTTTCTATGATATCTCATACAAATTTAATGACAGGAAGCGCTTAATGAAAGACCCGCACGACAGATTTTAGAAGCTTTTCATGAAAATTTTATATACTCATAGAGACCTTGTCAGAAGACTGATGAGTTGAGTGGCCAAAAGGAATATTTTTTCATATTTCGTTGTGTTAGAGACGTCAAAACTGAGGGTTGAACTTAAGGACTCTTGTCTACTAAGCCAATACATTGCCTACAATACATTGCAGAATAAAATGCGTTTAAGCCTGACCAGATTGCATCTTAAGAATCTAATAGAACAGTGGCATATGGATGCGCATACGTACATACATACATACATATATAATTCTCACGCCACTTATGTTGTGTGTTTTATTTTTATACATTAGTGGCGACTCCGAACGACAGATTTTTGAAAAAATTTTTTTTGGGCAATTTTTTATTTGACTTTCAGAGTTCCTGCCAGTAATCAGCTGAGAAGCAGCTGTCGAAGAAACACTTCCTTTTGTTCGAATATATGACCTGGGGTTTAAACCGTGGTTTGACGTCTAATAAGCTAACACACTGACTATTAGACTATGGCGATTTCAATTTGGATGCGCAGGGCTGGAAATATCTCACAACCACTTCTGCAGAAGTTGAAGTAACGAGGAAGGTGAAGAGATCACTGTCTGATGCTTGCAAAACTCAGAAAATAATTTTTTAATATTCAGAGTTTGTTGATAGAACATGTCTTACCAAAGGTGATTATGCAGGAATTCACACTTTCATTTGATGGTTGAGGTATGCCAGCCATGAGTTACAATAATATGATGGAATCGCTAAAGACGATGTTACAACAGGACTTTGTAGAATCTAAGTGAACTATGACCTTCGAGGCGATTGACAATTGAATGTGATCTAAACTAACCTTAGTGTTTATATGGATGTGAATATGACAATACGGTCTATAGTAGTGAAAGCTATCATTTAAAACCAAGTTGCCGAAACAAAATCCGATATTCGTCAGAAGTAAGGCTTCATCCGTTGGATAGGAAGCTGCAAAAAGTTGAAAAAGCTGTGAGAAATGCTTGTTCAACAATCGATGCTACATAATGTTGAAGTTTTAAGTATAAATTCTAACAAAGCTTTCAAAATTAAATTCAAATTACAAGAAATTTATTCAAAAGCTTTTTAAAAACAAGAGAAGTTGAACTAAATTTTTGTAAAGGCCCTCAGCTATTTCTAAAACTTTTATTCTCCCTGTTATTTGGCCTTTAAACTTTTTACACTCTGCCACAGAAGTTCATGCAAGTTTTTTTTTTGTGCATTTTCATCATTCACCAACACACACACAAACACAAAAAAAAACCTGGCAATTTTCTAAAACAATATCTCAAGTATGTTGGTAGCATTTCCTTAAGAAACTTTTTTTTTAAAAAAAAACTTTTTTCGCAGAAAAAGAAAAATTATTTCAAAATTAATTTCTTCGCCTTTACTTAAGACAAAAAATGGAAAGAAAGAAAAAAAAAGAGAAAAACTTTTCACCATAGAAGAGAAGAATAAACACACACACACACACATGCATATACATACACATACAACCACACTCACAGCCATAAAACTTTTCATTATTATAATAAATGTTACAATTATAAGAAGTGGCGCGTTTCATATACTCTCTATACAAATATTACACTCATGTACACATACTTACACTTACACTTGCGTCTTTTTTCTCTCTTTCACGTTTTTGTCGAGTACATAATAATGGCGACCCAAAAGGTGTGGGCGTGTGAGTGTGCATAGAGGTGCAAGTGGTTAAGTGCATATATAAAGTGCAGTAAATAGAATTGTTTTTATTGTTGTTGTTGTTGTTTTTTTATAATTTATTTGTTTGCAGCAAAAAAAAAGGGAGAGAGAGAGAGAGCGAAAGATGAGAAGTGCACTTAACATTGTGTATGTGGCAACAATAATAACCAACAACCAAGAACAATACACATCATTAAGAACTTAAAGGTGAAGTTGGTTAAAACAAAAAATAGAAAGACTAACAAAATGAAAAATAATAAAACAAAGTTGGGGAAGTGGGGGGGGGGGAATATAAATTAAACAAAAAGAACAGCATAATTTTAGGCGAAGGCCAGACATACTTAACAAAGGGAAAATAACACAAAAGTATGCACTTTTTTTTTTTTTTTACAAAACAAAGGCACGCTATAAAAATCTTAAAAAAATTAAAAGAAACGAGTTGCATTTGAGGACTCTCCTAAAAAAAATAAAGAGTAAATAACAGCAAAATTAGAAATAATGTGGAAAAGGTTTGAAGAGAAGAAATTATAAATTTTTCTTCTCAATTGTTTGGCAATTATTTGACAATGACAATAATAAAGAAATTGTTATTAAAATTTGTAAATTTCTTCTTTATCACATTTTCCCAGCCCTGCATACATCAGGTAATAGATAAAAATTAAATTAAATTAAGAAGCTTTCTTCCGCTACCAAATAATTTATCCTCAAGTCCACCATCATCATGGTGTAGAGAATGAATAAGACGCAATAAGACGCTCATTCTCCCCGTGCTAATAGAAGCATGAACACAATTAAGCACTGATGTAACAGCCTTGAGAGCATTCGAGAGAAAAGTCTTAAGTAAGATCTTATGAACTCTATGACCTCCTCAACCGCATCGACGTTGTGGGAATATCTGTCGAATAGAAGAGGATGCTCCTGCAAGAAGGGTATTTCATTTTTACGCAAGTCGGCGAAAATGACGGACTTATTTGCATTGGAAAGAGTAATTCGAAGAAGCCGTGTCCTCTATTGGCTAGACCAACGACTGGTGAACAAGAAGCAGAGGCCCATGGAAGTATATGTTAAGGCAGGCCGAAATTCGTTAATCGAGTTGTTAATGGCTAATTAAATTGGTAAGTAAATACCTTCACTATTGCATCCAATACAATAAAGCAATTCATTTTCACAGGGAGTGTTGTTTCCAAGCAGATGATAAATAGCAACCAGATCCACCTATAATCTGCTACAGTGCACGAATAAGCTGCAGCTTAAAATAAATCCCAGAAATAATAAGCAAGTGGAGACGAGATGCTTTGCTGCCTCTCTGTTCTCTTAAAGACTTTCTGTTTCTAACTAGCAAATATTTTGTGGTTCCTTTTCTTCGGAAACTTAGGATCTGAAGCTTTGAAGTAAGAATGCTTCATACACTTGCTTTTAAGATGCATTTATTGTAATACAAAAAGGAGGGAAAGAAAAAATTTAGTAGTTTAGTGAAAAATTCTACTAAAAGAGCATAAATGCTGAAAAAAATCGGGAGATATGGAAAGAGTTAATGGCCTACAGCTGATTGAACTAAAAATCAGAAAAGGTACTGACGTTGGCAGCTGTTCAAAATGCATAGAAGCTTAGAAAATAAGTTACTATCTGTACATACTTTAAGGGGTTAAATAATTATGACATAAACTGCTATGTTAGGCGCTTAGAGGTATCGACTTAAAATAAGAAAATAAATATTTAAGCTTGGAATTATTGCAAGGCTAATGTCATACAATCTTTTTTTGTACAAACTCTTAAGCGTACGAATATGCTTTATTTTTAATAGAACTCCAATAACTCATACATAACAGGCATAAATCTCTTTTTTTGCGTTTTCTGCCAGCCGATAGAAGACTTTTTAACAAGCATATAATTTATAAGCCACATGGTTAAGACACACAACTAGGCATAAAATATTAGCATAGCTATCTTTGAAAAAAAAATAAAAAAAAACAAACCTAAAAGTATGCTTCATATTCAAATGTAATTGAAATATAATAGTTTGTAGTGTTTATAATTCAAAAACATTAAGTTAATGATTAAAGCACTGCTATGGCTGCAGTACTGCTTACTTTTATTATTTTAAGCCAGAAAATATGCTTCTTTTTTTGACATTCCTTATGTGTATGCATTGAAAAGTCAATAGTTTGTAGTGTTTATGATTGAAGAATTGTTTACTTTTATTATCTTAAGCCTAAAAATATGCTTTATTTTTTGAAATTTTCTATACGTATGCCTATAAGAATATATCATCTACAGTATAAATCCCATTATAGCTCATAATATGCTCACCTTACTGCAAAATAAAGGCTTAACTAAAAGCATAAAATTCCATCTTTATAGCCTGAAAGTATGCTTTAGTTTTATTTCATACATGAAGCCAAACATACATGCTTATGTGTTTAGTTAGAGTCATTCTTTTTAAGTGCTACACACACAAAAACACAATTATTCTGATGAAGTGCATTTAAATAAAAATAAGAAAAAAATGAAAAAAATGGCAGAGCAATGGAAAAAAATATTTTTTTATTTTGAAAAACAAATAAAACATGTGTTCTTTGCACAGCGGCATCAACATCATTATCATCATCATAATCACTGTGCAACATGATGTTGTTGTCTATAAATAAAATCCTTCTTACGTAAGGAATAAAAGAAGTCGTTATTTAAATCATACGCATAGACAGTTGAGTTTAGCAGATTGCACAGCACAGAAGTTGACACTCATAGCTCAACAGTTGTTGTTTTTTTTTGCTTTTTTTTTTCTAAGTATTTTATTTCAAAAGCTCTTTTCTTTTTTTTTTTTTCATTTTTAAAGTTTTTAATTTTATTGCTGCATCCTTAACAGCTCGCATGAGGCAGGAAAGCATGGGGAAGGAAGGAATCCTAAATTTAAGTTGTTGCTGTTTTTGTGTGTCTCACTTAAAGTGCATGTGTTGAGTTTCTTTTCAGCATTTTTTTTATATCCTTAACACATCATCACATTCTGCTGCTACTACTGCTGCTGCTGTAGCTGCTACTGCTATTGCAGCTATAGCTTGTCATCATCATAATAATCTCATCTCATCTTATCAACTTAATAAACAAGATCTTTTCTTTATTAAATTTTTAACTATAATATGACATATTGCTTTTAATAGCAGCAATATGTTGAAAAAAAAAATAAATAAAATACATACACACACACACACACATACAAACAAAAATAACAACATCAACAACAAATGAACATAATAAAAAAGATTTTATATGCCACTGGTAGTCGTTTTGCAAAGATGTTGCATTAACACTTGTATGTACACAAGACATGAAGGCATGTCTCAAAGTCAAGCTACCCAGTAGGCCAGTAAGGTAGAGCTTAAAGAAATTTTATTCAGAAATTAGAAGAAATTTTTGCTCTACGTTTAGGAGTTTTTTTTTACAAAAGCCCAGCTAAAATTTTGGAAATTGAAGTTCTAACGAGGTCTGAGACTGCGCAATCGTCGTTTGCATTTAAAAAGAAATCCTAATTCTAGTCTAATACTGCTAAGAAAGTGGCTTAAAATAGATCGGGATACCAGAAATATTGACAGGATTCTTAGGAAACAGAAGTGGAGTTTCGACGGAGTGTTTCATCTTCACTCTAGAGGACCAGCTGAAACCCTTTCTAGGAGCATATGAAATGACTTATAATCCACTTATGTTGCTTATCATAACGCGACTTGTCGTTTGAACTGTAAAGAAAAGCATTTGCGCCTTTCATTTCATTCCTCGGTTTTCGTGGCATTTGATTTTGCCCTTGATATTCGACGACAAAATTGTGGAGCTTGGCAATTTTCGTAGTCGAGTCCGGAGATTTTGAATAAACGTGGGCAATGCAGTAGTAGTCTCTGTAAGAAAGTGAAACTCCTTAAAACGCAGCTTCCACTAAGCCCCTGTATTTCCTTTCACATGACGTTTTTCATACTTCGTGACATTTAAGTTATAAAAAAAAAATTGTACCGTCGACAAACTCGGTGATAGAGACCATCAAATTCTTCTAGTACTTTAATTGGAATTTTGTTCCATCAAAGGGAAGAGCATGACAAACCTGGTGAGAGAGACCAAGAAATTTTTCTGGTACTTTAATTGGAATTTTAATCCGTCAAAGGTAAGAGCATGACTGGGAGTGGTTAGAGTTTGTGACAAAGCAGAAGCTGAGGCAAACAGCTTAAAAATCGAAACCTGAACTGCATTCTGTTGTAGAATTGATAACTACATATATACATACATACCTAATTGTTCATGACAATTCTTTAGTCAGGATTATACATGAGCAGGACGGGACCTAAGTTTAAAGTCGTCTCCGAACTATAAATTTTTGAAAAATTTTTCATGGCAATTTTATTTATCCTCAGAGCGTTTGCTAGAAATATTTTTAAGGATTTCGTTTAGCTTGAGATGTCTGACCTAAGGTTTGAACCGTGATCTCACGTTTAATACTAGACTACGGTGACTTGATACGGTAGAAGTGAAATGCCTTTTGAAAAACCACCTCGTTTTCAGAAAACGTGCAGAGTTCAGGCAGAAATAATAACGTTCAGTACCTTTCTGGATAAATGCAGAGTCTTACGATCTATTGGACTCAGCACATTGGTCTGATTGTTAGCAAATTTGCCTATTTTAGTATCTTGGCTTCTGGTTAGGGATTGTATGTCTAAGATTCTTAACATACATACATACATAATTGGCCATTACAACCCTTCAGTCCGGATTACGGCCTGGCTTCTCACACCACTTATGTTGTGTGTGTTAATTTTAATACATGAGTGGCGGGACCTACAGTTTAAAGTCGATTCCGAACGACAGATTTTTGAGAAACTTTT
>QOCX01000044.1:601857-616714 GCA_005959815.1 Sarcophaga bullata | reverse complement strand
GATAATCAAAATTCAAAAAATTTATTAAATATTTTATTATACCATTAGTTAGTTAATATTGTTGAAAATTAAATGAAAATGAACAAACAAAAAAATAATTATTTTTTAATAAAAAAAAAAAAAAAAAAAATTTTGTAAATAAATTTAAATTTGAAAATCAAGAAAAAATAAATCAAAAAAACTAAATTTTTTAATATTTTTTTTTTCATTTTACAAACATACAATACCATCTTCATGTGTACGGCACAATAATGGGATGTGAACGTGGGCCATCACCCACAGAAGTACCAGCCAATACCCAGATCTTATATTCGGTCCAGCGTTTAAGTTCATCCAAAATAATTTCAGTTTTATTTAAGGTCGTTATGGTTGCCTCACTATCCGAACGACCCACTTCGACAAAGAATACTTTATAGTAAATGATGCGGCCATTTGAACGTTCTGAAGGTGGTGGCAGCCAACTGACCGCTATTGTTGTGGGGCTAGAGGCGCCAGCTGTTATATTACGTGGCGGAGCACCTGGTACTATACATATATATTAAATTTGGAACGTTGGAGAGGCGAGTTTTGGTTTTTGGACAATTCAATGAATTTTTTTTTGTTTGTTTTTGTTTTTGGTTTTTTTATTGCAAGAAATGTTGTATTAAATTGATGGAATTTTGCATTGATGTTGGTTTAGTGTGTGTTAAATTTTTTGTTGCAGTGTATGATTGTAGTTCAATGTTCAATGTTCATGTCAAGCCATATTAAATGTTGATGTATGGATTCGATTTGATTTCAATTTTTATTTGTTTAAATTATTTTGATTTTGTAAATTAAAACAGCATCACATCAAAAAATTTTTTTTTGTTAAAGTTGGTAACAAAAGCAATATAGTTCAACAGAAATGTTTGTATTTTTATTTTAGTTTTTTTTTTGTATTTAAATAAATATGAAAAGAACAAAAATTAATAAAAAAATGGAAATATTATTTCAAATCATAATAAAAATTTATAAAAAAATAAACAAAAAAAAAAAAAAAAAAATACTGAAATAAATCGAATAAAATTATAAAACTTAGAATTTGAAAAAGACCAATGGTTTATGCAAAAAAATGTTATTTTTTTTAATAATTTAATTTTTAATAATTTTTAACTTTTCAATTTTGAATGCATATTTTTTGTTTATTTGTTTCATTTTTTTTTAAGAAAATAAATAAATTTAAATTTTTTTTCACTTAAAAAACTGCCCTGCAATTTCATAAATTTAAAATGTTTAGAAAATTAAAAAAAAAATATTTTTTGTTAAAACAAAAAACTAAATTTTAAAAAATTTCTTAAAAAAAAAAATAAGAAAATGTGCAATTTTTAACACAAATTTCATGCAAAAATATTTTTTTTTGAGAAAATTATAGAAGAACAACTAAAAGATCTTAAAAGGTGCATTACTGTACACTCAGTTTTTTTGTTTTTTTTTTACAGAAAAATATGTTTTTTTATTTTTTTTTTTTTTGTAAATATTTTTTGAACATAAATTGTAAAAACTTAAAAAGCATTCACATAGTAAAATTTTGACTTTTCTTTTGGATTTTCATTTTATTAAATAAAAAAAGGAAAAATAAAACATTAAAAAAGAAAGTGCTGTTGTATGTATTTTGCATAAAACCATTTGGATAAAAAATTCTGTTTTTTTTTTTTTTTTTTTGGTTGTGAAATAATTTTGCCAAAAATTTTTAACATAAAAAAATTTCTTTTTATACAAATAAATAAATTTAAAAAAAAGAAACATATAAAAACTAATTTATTTATATTGTAATACAGTAATTAATTAATTACAAAATTTAATTCTTTAAAAGTTATTTTTTACATATAAAAACAACACATAGAAATTGTTTTTTTTTAAATATAAATAATAAAGATGGCGTTCTAAAAACTTAACTCTAGCCAAAGTTTCATTAAATACACACACCTAAAGCTATGAAAAATAATAAAAATAAAAATTCATAAAAAAGGAGCAACAAATTTGGTATTTCCCTCAAATTCATTAAATAGCTATCTCTCCATACACTAACCTACTGAAACTCCATTAAAATTAATTCTAAATTCACAAACTTTACCCTGCAAATACCGTTCATTTTTACTCTAGCGGGAAAAATTTCATCCCGGCTATCTATCATAGAACTTTAAAGATAATAACCCTTAGGGCTATTATTACAACTTGCCGTTAACTAAAGGCAGGTTTTAACAGGCAGATAAATTGTGTTTCGTTATTATAAGCCGCCAATAAGCTAGAAGTAAGCGTTAAGCTTAAGGGAGGATCATACTTCCAGTAACTTTTAAAGTTAAGTTTATGTCTGAACTTGCCATATTAGCCATTATTGTCAATATGGCAACTTCTAATATATACAAACTGAGCAAATACAACAAAAAAGGAAGCCATTCCTTGCCACTGCTTTAAAAAAGTTTTATCGGCATTGAACCGACACTGCCATATTTTTGAAAAAGTTTAACTTTATTTTATTTGTAAGCTGTAATAACGGAAATAAGTTAAAGGTAACTTTACAGTTCTCTTTAGCTAAAGGTATCTTTAACTAAACCCAAGTTAAACGGCAAGTTGTAATAAGGGCCCTTAGTACGATAGTCTAATGCAATAAAAAATTAATTGCCAGTACAGTTCGAAGCAATCTTAAAAAACTTTACAAGAAGCATTTGTTTTTGAATTGAATTAATTTGTGACTTCAACAAGTAACGTTCTGGTTTGGTAATTCGGTACTGCTTGACACTGCTTGACACTGCTTGACAATTACAAAATTCTGGCCAGAACTGAAAGTGATATACTTTACATATGAAAAATGATTAAGCGCAGGATCACTCTTGCCAACAGGTGCTACTATGGTCTCAATAGGCAATGGAATAGCGCAAACCTCTCTCGTACGATAAAACTAATACTCTACATTACGCTTATCCTTCTCGTGCTTCTCTATGGCGCAGAGGCATGTACACTATTAAGCACTGTTGCAGCAGCCTTAAGAATATTCGAGAGAAAAGTCCTATGTAAGATTTTCGGTCCAATACTAGTTGGCAATGATTTTCGCATCCGATCCAACAGTGAGCAGTAGGAGCTCATTGTAGCGTATTAACATCCAGCGGCTTGGCTGGCTCGGCCATGCCGTTCGAATAGAGGAGGATGCTCAGGGTATTTGATGCGGAGAAAGGGCGGTCTTGTTTGCCTTGCAGCCTTTAAGGACCAAATCGAGGAAGCCCTGTTATCGATTGGTGTGACCAACTGGCGAAGGCACGCAAGAAGCAGAGGCACCTGCAAAGATGTATTAATGCAGGCCGAAATCAGTTAATCAGATTATTAATGCCCAACTAAGTAAGTAAGTACATATGCCACAGCAAAATTTTCGGATTTACTCGAACAGCTAGACTGCAATGAAGTCTATACGTTATATCAACATCCATAACTCTTGCTATATATAAGCTCAAGGATATAAGAATAATAGAATATTGATGATGAAGTGGTTTTGATGGGCACAAAAAAGGCGTGATTTTTGCACTGTTACCGCACATCGGAATTCCGATTGACTTAATTTAACTGAGCCTACTTTGATCGGTAGGTAGGGAAGCTTAACTTTGTTGGTAGCTTTAGGGCAAGTGCAGTATTGCTAGGGTCGACTGAAAGGATCGGGATTGAAAAAAGCCACTGAACGGGTCAAAGGCATTCCGTTGCATGACTCCTACAATAACTGGAGTTTACAAACTAAACATTGCGACAAGAATTTACAAGACTTTATGCAATCAGTTTGCTAACGAATAATTTTTCTATTTTCATGAGCAGTTTCCATAAATTTAACCCTACAGAGATGACTAGACTTATCATTAGAAAAATGCTTTACAAGTCTACTCCAAAGGGCTAACAAATGTACATAGAAATGGCATTCCTATGAAGATTTGTGGAGTCTTAAAGTTGATTAGGTTGGGCGGCTATTTTCTTCTTCAAACAGAAACTGAGTCCTACAAATTTCGAAAGAAATAACGATAAATGAAGCTGTCGGCATGTAAATAATACCAAAGAGCGGATTTCAAATCGTGTATTAATGATGCGTTAGTGGCTTGAAGATTATCTTTGATTAGACTAATTGGGTTAATTGGCTAATTGGGTCTTGTCACTAAGCACAATCCCTTGATAAAAATGCTCATCTTCGGCCATTTTCAATTGAGTTAAATTAATAAAAATGAGACTCAAGCGATATACGTTGGGCTTTCATTTTTGTATGAGCAATATTTTATGATCTTATGAATATGTGAGCCAAGATCGTCATGTAAAATTTTACATGTAGTGGTTGGGCAAAGATCAAAAAGTTCATTATGGCAACAAATCTATATTTTTTCTATTTCGCCTAGTATTCTCTTTGGTAATAGCTTTGAATCGAGAGAGGAGAGTATAATTTGTGGCAAAACGATCAATAACTGCTTAGTTTACGTGCTCAGCGATTGATAATGTTGGACATAAAACGGGTGAAGTAGTCTAAGACAGAGAGATTTGATTTTTTCTAAATAAACTTTTTCGTAAGAGTTCGTATATGTATGTGTAAATATTTCAACAAATTTGTTGCTCCTTACCTAAATGTATACACTAAAAACTTAAACTTAAGTAAACAGTACAGCATGCCTTCAATAAGTTAGAAA
Organism: Sarcophaga bullata; assembly: GCA_005959815.1. NCBI lineage: Eukaryota > Metazoa > Arthropoda > Insecta > Diptera > Sarcophagidae > Sarcophaga > Sarcophaga bullata. The sequence goes on along the minus strand of QOCX01000044.1, from coordinate 612,044 downwards.
AAACTGGCTTTTGTTTATAACAATGAATAAAAACGAAATCAATAAAAAAAATTTTTTTTTTACGAACAATATCAATCAATAATAAAGGTTTGTAAATGATTAACAATAAAAATGAAATAATAATAATCATGATAATAATCATGATAATAATATTCAATTCTTAGCCACATAATAATTATGATAATGAATTAATAAATAGGTAACAACAACAACATATAAACTGAAATTATAGTGCAAGCAAACATACACACACATACACACACATACACAACAAAAATAATAAATATTTAAATATAAAAAAATTATTAAAAACAAAAACAGAAAATAAAACAAAAACGAATGTATAAATGAAGTGACATACAAGCAAATTTATTAAACTTTTTAAATGCATTAATGCATATGCAATAAAAATAAAAAAAAAAAATAAAAAAAAAATCAGGAGAAAATGGTACAAAAAGAATAAAAAAAGGTGCCATAATAAAAATTTAATAGCATGCCAAATAATAATATTAATGAAAACCAAATAATAATAATAAAAATAATAACGAATCATATATCAGGCATAAAATTACACATTCGCCATACACAATAATTCAAAAAGTAAAGCAATCATCACCATCATCATAATAATCAAAAGCAAAACAAAAAAAAAAAAAAAAAAACAAAGAAAAAAAAAATTTTTTTTTCCATACAACCACGTGTTGTTTTATTAACACAACAAAACTGCCAGAGATTAATTAACAATCAGCTTAATTTAATAAATAATAATAATACGTAATAATAACTGAAAGCCAACTGAAAGTATACTTTGAAAATTTTCAAATATATAAGCAAGCCTTTAAAGTATGCTTTAAAAATTTATTGAAATAAAAATTTGGTGCTCCATCCAAGAAATCGTAAAAATGCATGCTGGGCTGGTCATTTTTGTTATGCTTTAATTAGAATATTTAATACAAAAATAAACATGCTTTACAATTATTAAATAATTTAAATGCTTTTCATTTTTCAATCATAAATATTTTATGCAAAATAAATAAATTGAAAATAATAAAAAAAAAACAAATCGAAAAATATACAACCAATACAAAACATTATGGGTAGATCAATGTAAGTTGGCAGTTAATAATTGGTAATTTTTTCTTTCCTTTTTTTTCCTTTGTTGATTAAAAAAAAAAAACAAAAAAAAAAAAATATTTAAACAACAGTAGAGGCTAAAATAAGAGAGACAGAAGTAAATTATTAGTCCAAACAAATTTTTTTAACAATTTTTTTTCATGTAATTTTAAAGACGTGATTAACAAGAGCCTAACTTGCCAGTCTAGACTTGTTGTATTTCAGTGGCATTAAGCAAACCAAGTCCTTATTGTGAAATCAAGAGGTTTGTTTGAATATGGAGTTTTGTTTTTTGGCATTCCATCACAAATACACCACAAAACAAACAACGATTACAAGTCTTAAGTATTGAAATTCGTATTTTGCAGGAAATCTGTTCTATGGATACACCCAACAGCAGAGTTGTCGAATTTGCTCTGAAGAGTTGTCAGAAGAAGTTTAATGGCTGCTAAAACACCATGAAAGATGAACTTTTTTTTGGTGTGGTTTAAAGATCGGCAGCATCATTGGAACGTAATTCTTTAAGAATAATGAAATTCGAAATGTTTCAGTCAGGCGGCTGTCAAATGACGATACTTCATGGCACTCAGCAGGGAGATACCGTGACCAAATTGAGATCAATTTTGTTGAGCAGTTAATTTAGTTAGGTTTGTGGACGGGTACTGTGTTTTGGCAAGATCACGGAAGCCGCCTGGTCTAGTGGGTAGTGCGTTTGCTTATTAGACGAAAGGCCAGGGTTCGAATCCCCGGTCAGACATCAAAAACGAATATGAAAAAAATATTTCTTCGGCGGCTTCCTCTCAGCAGATTTCGGCAAAAACTCTGGAGTAAATAAAATTGCCATGAAAGTTTCTCAAAAATCTGTCGTTCGGATCGACTTTTAAACTGTAGGTCCCGCCACTCATGTATAAATTAACACACACAACATAAGTGGTGTGAGAAGCTAGGCCGTAATCCTGACTGAAGGGTTGTAATGGCCAATTATGTATGTATGTACTTGTCTTTGGGACGAATACAATACACGGAGGTCAAACTGACCCATTGTAATACGGAGAAAGATAATAAAGCAGATAGGAAAGGGAGGATCAGAAGACGGAGGAACTGTTTTAGAGCAAATGAAGCGATTTTACTATATTCGACATTGATGAGATATCAGATGAAATGCTGGAAAAAGTCTATGGACGCTCAGCAGTGAGAATACGCGTGACCAAATTGAAGATTCAATTTGTTGAGCAGTTAATTAGGTTGGTTTGAGGACTGGGCAAGACCACGGAAGCCACCCCGTGGTCTAGTGGGTAGTGTGGTGGCTATTAACAAAGGCCAGGGTTCGGAATCCCCGGTCAGACCATCTAAAAACGAAATATGAAAAAAAAATATTTCTCTTTGTTCGGAAGTCGACTTTAAACTGTAGGTCTCCGTCCACTCTCATGGACATAAATTAACACACAACCATAAGTGGTGGTGAGAGGCTAGGCCCGTAATCCTGACTGAAGGGTTGTAATGGCAATTATGTATGTATGTACTTGGTAGTTGGGACGGATAACAATAACACGGCGAGGTCAAAACTGACCCATTGTAAACGGAGAAAGAATAATAAAGCAGATAGGAAGGGGTAGGATAAGAAGGACGAGGAAACTGTTTTAGAGCAAATGAAGGCGATTTTTACTATATTCGACATTGATGAGATAACAGATGAAATGCTGGACATATAAGTATGACAAACTGGAAGCTCATGGATAGAATGCAACGAAACATTTTCATGTAACAATCTTTAAAAAGTGAAGGTAGGGCAGTAAATTATCTCATATTTTACTACATACAGTACGTCCAATACGACATACATACGTCGCATACGTACATACATACGAGAACATACATATTCATACATACCCCTACAGACATACATACTACATACATAATTGGTCATTACAATCCTTCAGACACGATTACAACCTAGGTTCTCACACCCCTTAGATTGTGGATCTGAATTTTATACATGAGTGGTGAGACCAACAGTTTAAAGCCGACACTGAACGACAGATTTGTGAGAAATTTTAACATGACAATTTTTTTTTACTCTCAGAGTTTTAAGCCAGAAATCTGCTGCGATGAAATCGTCGAAGAAACATTTTTTCTTATTCTTTTAGAGATGTCTGATCTGGGATTGAATAAGCCAACAAACTACCAACTAAGCTACGGCGCCTTTAAATACTCCTTCTTCCGTTATAAGTTTAGGGCATTCTCTACGCTTTAGTTTTCAATTTTTATAATCCATATGCCTAGAAAATCTATTGCTGTATACGCTTGTGATAGAATTGAGTGACACAGTGGTTATCGGGTTCTAATAGAGAATAGACACACAGTTGGTGAAATATGATTGGCTTGTGTTTAAATTTTTATCGCAAAGAAATAAGGAAATGGAAACTTTGCCTGACCAGGCATGACACTAATAGTAGGAGTTTTTAAAGAGCCCTACATCGGGGCACATAAATGGTTTTGAATGAACAAATCTTTCTGTAGAAGTTGTATTGATGAAAAGTAGTACCTAATGTTATAGCTGGAAAAGAGAGGATGAATGCGTTTGGTTGCAATGGAATATGGGTCAGGAAGTCGGCTTAGTCTAATAGGAAGTGTTTCGGCTTATAAGACGCTAGGCGATGGTCAAATATCTCAATCAAAACGAAATATGAAAAAAATTTTTGGGCAACTTACTCTCTGAAAATTTCTGGCAACAGTAAATAAAATTTCCATGAAAAGTTTCTCAAAAAGTTTCTCGGAGTTGACTTTAAACTGTAGGTCCCGTCACTCATGTATAAAATTAACATACACAACGTAAGTGGTGTGAGAAGCTAGGCTGTAATCCTGACAGAAGGGTTGTAATGGCCAATTATGTATGGAAAATTGTCTTTGCAAACACCCAATATGGGTGGTCCAAGAAACTAGGTCGTAATCTGGACTAGAAGGTTGTTAAGTATGTAAGGAAAGATTGTATCCAAAAATTTTTAGATTTTGGACGATCATGGTAGAATCGTGAGATAAAGTGATGAGAAGGAGTTTAAAACTGTCCAGAGAATTTAGATGATGCATGTTCATCTTCGTTTGGCAGATCCGTTTGTTTTTAGTCTTTATATCTTCTCGCCTATTTTCTTTTCACTCGTTTTTCTTCTCTACATTTTTGTCTTCTTCTTCTCAAAGACGATTACAATGGGTTCAATGGCCACCGAGTGAAATTATATTTGCATGCTATCCAGTACCTGTTTTCAAAGCTAAGCTTTTCTGGTCTATTTTAACATAACCTAACTTTTTTCTATTGCTGGTAATAAAATTAATTTGTCGATTGAATTACGTATGAGATATTATTAAATGTCGTTTAATATAACGGTTTTTGTTAAAATTTCGTCATGTCCGTTAGAAACAAATTTATTCACTGTTTATCAGGTTAGGATAAAAAGCAGACCAGCTTTTTCAAAAAAAAAGTACTTATTAGTATAGCCTCCACTGTTGATTTATTTGTTTATTTGTTTGTTAATTTTATTGTTTGTTTTTCTTTTTGCATTTCATTCTAATTAATTATATTCATTATAATTTTTCTCTTATTATTACAGGTGCTAAATTATGGTGCGTTCTGAATTTTTTTTGTTGTTTTTTTTTTTTAATAAATTTTTAATGCTGGTGTGCTTGGTGGTTGGTTATTAATTGCGTATAAAAAATTCAAAAGAAAAGTGCTGGTTTTGTTTGCTGTTATAGGAAATAAATTTTTTTTTTTTGCTTTAAATTGTTGCTAAAATTGGTGCTTGAGTGCAATTGGTTTGTTTGCAATTGGACGGACACACGTTTATTAAATAATAATTTATTTATTTTACTTGTGTTTATTCATATAAAATATAAAAAAGGTGCCATTTATTAACTTTTATTATTATTATTGCTATTATTATGCATTAATTTAATTATTTATGTGCCATAAGTTTTGATTTTTTTTATAAACAAAGAACTTTTTTTAAATGCTTAAGAGAGTGGGCGTGGTGCTGAAGGTAAGATAAGTTGTGATTTATAGTGTTACTCACTCATAATTTCTTTTGTTCATTAGGGGTTTGCATAGAAAATAATTAAAACATGCATTAATTATTTACAAAAGAAAAAACAAAAAGAATAGAAGGAAAGGAAAGTATATGAAACGCTCATATCATATTGCAAGCATAAGTTTTGAAATATCCTTTCAAACGATAATTTTTTTTTAATTTCATTTTGTATTAGGCGTAGGATTAAATTTCACTTTGTTGTTGCTTGTATTAAAAAGGATTAAAATTGATTTACACCTCCTTTTTACAAAGATTTTAAAAGGAAGAATTTCTTTGCTTTGCAAATCTGACACCAGAATTCCTAATTTTAAAAGAGATTAACCGTTTTACAAGGATCAGAAATGATTTTAAAAGATTATTTTTGTTGTTTTTTTTTTTTGCTGGACAATTTTATATCAAATAAAACAATTAAAAAAGGAAACTAAAATAGAAATCATGAAAGGATTAGAATGTTGTTGGTGTGCAATTTGTTTAGTGAAATGGGTTTTCTAAAGTATTATGTTCCAACCAAAAAGTGTATCGAATAAGTGGACGTCGTTGCCACTTCGTTTCAAAAAAAAAAACTTGTTTAATTCCGCAATGCTCTTGCACTGCCATATTTTTGAAAATGTTAACTTTATTTTATCATTAGGTTGTAGTAACGAAAAAAAGTTAAAGGTGACTTTAAAGTTCACTTTAACTAAAGTTACCTTTAACTAAACTTTAACGGCAAGTTGTAATAATGGTCTTTAGACTAGTTGGTGCTAGAGAAACATACTAGGATGGCTTATATAAGCATTTCTTTGAGTATTATTGCTATAAAAATTTTATCAGCCAAGCCTGTTATAAGTCCTTTTTAACATAGCTTTTAAATTAGCTTCAGAAGAAAACAAAGCCCAAATAGAAAAGAGAACAAAAACATCAACTGAAAATTGTACTTTATTGTCTCAGACTTACTTTAATCTATCTATTAATAGAAATACCTCTTTTCTAGAATATCACTGCCAATTATATTTTGAAATGGAAACTCAACGCCTCAAAACTTCACTTAAGAGTTTTGTGCCGAAAATTTCCAGTAGGTGATTCAGTTTGAAGGCACTGCAATGTTAGTCTCGACCTCATACAAATCGAATTCTAGATTCGGGAAGTATTAAGTACAAGGCTAGTTATTAAGGATGCAAATATCTTCCGGTTAGATATTATTATACTTTCCGATAACCAGGCAGCTATTAAATTACTAAATTCGCACGTAATGAATACGTGGATGGTGTACAACTCTCACAGATATGTCAATGAGATAGCGGAACGACATATCGCATCGGCACCAGGATACAATAACATTCCACGTAACTGCAGAAAGAATGAATTTTCAACTTTTCAAATCCTTAAAGACCAACCTAATAACTGCCTTTGCAATCATGAATTTCGTCTACATCACATAGGCTGAGAATATCTGGCCGCATGACAAGTCTGCCTAAGAAGCACGCTCTGTATGGTTGCACAGGTTGCAAATGGTTTCTACAGAAACTGTAGGCATGCGGAGGAAAAGTAAACCATTCTTCAGCTAGCAACATGTCTAGCACTATGTTGAAGGAGAAAAAGACATCTTGATATCTATCGTATAGATGATCTGGTAGATACTTCACATTTATAGACATTGGCAGCCTGAGCAGCTTAATGAGAACTTCGGAGTAGAAATTTCCCACAAAAATTAAGGAATCAGAATGGGCTCAATATGGTCTTAATCCTACATATGGTTAAAATAAAGGCAGACGAGTCATTATGACCCGATAAATCGAATGATTGACAGCACTCTCCTTGAAAGGATAAGTAATCTTTATAGTTTTTGAAAATACTTCGCAACATGTTTAGTACAATAGATGATAGAAAAGAGTGGATTAAAGACTTTGTTATTAAACCGAGAGAACTAAGACTGAAACAGAAATAGTTTTAGGAATAGACTGAGAAGACTGAAAGAGATATAGTTTTAGGAAGAGACTAAGGAGAAAGAGATTTTGTTTAAGTGTAAAAAGTTTGTAAATTATTTTTGTGTGTTTTGTGATAATATTGTCTCAAATATGCTTTAAATATGCATTTTAAATTATAATTCAGAGTATATGTTGTATATACGTAAAATATAAATTAAATTAAGTATGGAAAACTAAACTAAACTTAAAAAGATAATATTTTTGAATATTAAGTGTATAAAATACTTGTATAAGAGTAAATGTATAAGAGTATACGTATAAGGGTATAAGAGTAGATGTATAAGAGTATAATATAAGGGTATAAGAGTATATGTATAAGAGTATACGTATAAGGGTATAAGAGTAGATGTAGAAGAGTATAAGAGTAAATGTATAAGAGTATAAGTATAAGAGTAAACAGAGTTATACGTATCAAGGGTTAAGAGAATGTATAAGCGTATATATCGTACAAGGGTATAGAGTAGATGTATAAAGAGTATACGTATAAGCGGTATAGATAGATGTATAAGAGTATAAGAGTAAATGTATAAGAGTATAAGTATAAGAGTAAAAGAGTATACGTATAAGGGTATAAGAGTAGATGTATAAGAGTATACGTATAAGGGTATAAGAGTAGATGTATTAAAGTATAACAGCAGATGTATAAGAGTATAAGGGTATAAGAGTTTATGTATAAAAATATACCTAAAAGGGTATAAGAGTAGATGCATAAGAGTATACGTAAAAGGGTATAAGAGTAGATGTATAAGAGTATAAGTATAAGGGCATAAAAGTATATGTATAAGGGTATAAGAGTATATGTATAAGAGTATACGTATAAGGGTATAAGAGTAGATGTATAAGAGTATAAGAGTAAATGTATAAGAGTATATGTATAAGGGTATAAGAGCAGATGTATAAGAGTAGATGTATAATAGTAGATGTATAAGAGTATAAGAGTTTATGTATAACAGTATACGTATAAGGGAATAAGAGTATACGTATAACAGTTTATGTAGAAGAGTTTATTTATAAGAGTATTTGTAAAAAAATATATTTGTTTATAAAAATATTTCTAAAATGGTATAAATGTGTATAAGAGTTTAAGTATTAGAATATATTTGTATGTTTAAAAGTCTATGTACTAAGTACATATGTATGTAAATATTTGTTTATATATTATGTTTAATATACTGAGTATAATATAATAATTGTTTTATGTTAATAACTGAGAAAAATGTCCAAAAATTAATACAAAATTGTCCATTTTACCTAAGAAACCTAAATATTAAGAAAGATTTTGAGCACCAAATAAATATAAGTTCTATAACTAAACCCAACTTTAGAGAAGCACCCTAAACTGCTTTAAAGGAAGGTTAATTTTTTTATATTCATTAAATGATAATTGTTTTAAAAGAATTTCAAAAAAGTATTAAAAATAAATGAATACATAAAGATTTCCATCGAAAAAAAAATATTTTTTTAAAAAAAATTTAAATTTTCAAAAACTACTGTAAATAACACATGACACTGTTAAACTTTTAAGAAAATATTTATAACAAACATAAAATTTTATAATTTTTATAATTTTATAATTTTTATATTTTTTTCTTTTGTTGTTTTAAGAAAAATATTTCGATTTTGAAAGTAATTTTTAAAAAAAAATGTTCGAAAAAGAATCAATATTCTTGATCTGCTTAAATATTATCAAATTTTTAAATTTTATTTATTTTAATAAATGTAATAGAATATGCATATAATTTTATTATTATTATAAATATTTTGTTTTGTTGTTTATCATATTATAACATATTGAATTATATAGTATATAATATTATTGTATATAAGAAAATTTCATAATGATATATGCTTGATAAAAAAAAGAGGAAAAGGAAAGAAAATATATTTGCCTTGCTTACCATATTGTTTCGTACGGACGGGTATAGGGGGTGTGGTGGCACCTTCACCTCTTTGAGAACGAGCAGCCAGCCATATGTAGTATAAAGTATCAGGATACAAACCATCAAGCGTATAGGATTCAGTATTGGAAATGCGCCTGAATTTCAAACAACAAAAAATTAAATTTTTTTAGAAAAACAACAACAACAAAAATTTAATATGTGGCTTACACTTTAATTTTAGATTTTAAAGGGTTTTCAGCAAAATATTATTGTTTAAACAGCTTTTTTATTTTACATGCAAGATTTTTTAATTTGTACAATGCATAAATTGGCAAACGTATATGTACATACCGTGAGCGTCAAAAGAAACTGTACATTAAAAAAATTATTGTACATTAAAATTAATGTACATTAAATTAAAATTGTTTCACTGCCAGTTTTTTAAATTGAAACGAAAATAAAAAAAAAAAAATAAAAGTTACAAAAAAAAATTCGGAATGTTGTCAAATTTTTTCGGCCACACTCCTTAGAATTTCATCCTTAGGGTATAGTTTCTTTTGACGCCCACTGTACATACATACATAATCGGCCATTACAAGCCTGCAGTTAGGATTACGATCCACTTATGTTGTGTGTGTTAATTTTTACACATGACACGACTTACAGTTAAAAGTCAACTCCGAACGACAGGTTTTGTTGAGAAAATTTTCATGGCAGTTATTTTAAGTCTCAGAAGTTTTTGCCAGAAATCTACTGAGATGAAATCAAGGTAGAAATATTTTTTCGTGTTTCGATTTTTCGAGATGTCTGATTTGGGGTTTGAACCGTGGGTTCACGTCTAATAAACCATCAAAATACTTATTAGGCTACGACGATTAGCACACGTAAAACACTTTTAAATCCGTTTTTATTGTCGAAATTCGTCTTGAGGGAGTTCCATTTCTCAATTATAAAATTATCTTTAGCGAGCAAAGGAATTGTTGAAGTTGTATCAAGGACGGCCAGAGGCAAGTCCATAACGCATTTCGAAAGGTGTACTGTTTAGTTCTGCTTGTGAACAGGTGGCTTTATTGCGCCACACTTTTTCAAGAACTATAAATATAGTAACCCTACAGACGACAAAGCAAGGTACGGTTCGACGATTACTT
>QOCX01000044.1:525209-596484 GCA_005959815.1 Sarcophaga bullata | reverse complement strand
ATGTGACCGAAGGGTCTGCACTCCCTAACCACGCGACTGTCTGGGCTAGAGTGCTCTGCTGGCTAGAACAGCTACTTACTCTCTAGCTGCTCAGAATAGCTCCTGTAGCTGCTCTGCTGGCTAGCGATACGCTAATGTAGCCTGCCTCTACTGCTATGAAATGCTCTAGCTGGTAGAAGCTCTCTAGCTGGCGTAGAAGCTGTTCGTAGCTGGCTGGGTAAGCTTACTATTGCATGGACACCATGTGATAATTATGGCAAACGTGGGTCAAATTGAAGTATCGAAGGCATCAAGCAATCGACTGATCCTAAAGCCCAGCGCGCATAATTTATTGGAAAAAGTAGTCAAAAATTACAGTGATTTAATGATCGATGCAATTCGTCTATGCGAAGGACGTATAGCGGATTTAATTTCATGGGTTTTAATAAAAAAAAGCCAAACATTTATTAAACATTCCAAAGCACCTTATTAAAAACGTCTTAAAGCTAATCACAGCCATTTCAGAATTAATCACACGTCATTTTTACCAATCAATCAATCACACGTTTTAATACCTCTATTGCTATGGCTACTATTTTAATATTTCTAAAGCTTCTTAGGGGGTAATATAAACTATGTATATATGCTGTACAACAACAACAACAATAATATGTACAACAACAATAATAAATTTAAAGATAATAATTTAATTACGAAAACACCATAAATCTTTATTATTAAATTGTATACGAGAGAGAGAGAGAGACCAATTGGGTTGCATTGCATTGAACAGCCTAAGTAAAACACAATTAAACGGCAGAGAATAATTGAAAGGAAGAAAGACAAACAAAAATAAAAACCAAAAAACCAAAAAAAAAAAACAGAAAAAAACATGAAGGAATTAAATTGAAATAAATTCGACAATTGTTTTTATTAAATTATAAAACAATCAATTAAGGCAAATGCTTTAAATTGAGTATTAAACGAGGTGAAATACTAAAAGGAAATTGATAGGGTGACCTGTGAAATACTACGCAGAAGATAAGTTTCAAAGGTGATGGTAAAATATTGAAATTGTTTAAACATTTATTGGATGGCATAGCCTACTTTAAATAAATAATTGCACCGCCACAACTAAATTTATTTAATTTCATTGCATATTGCGATGGTAACAGTAACAACAACAACAACAAAAATTTTCGTATTACATATTGCTGTTATTTTGAAAATTTATTCAAATTCAAATAGATTACCGTTACGATTACGTTAATAAAAAGGTAAAAATCATTTTTAAATATCCCACATTATTATATGCATTTGACGTTTGACTAAGCAGCATTGTAGGTGTTGTTTTCGGCACCATGCAGCCTGTGCTACACTACAATCAAGAACACAATAACGGATGCTGGGGGGCTTAGGCATGATTATGCAAATATTTAATTTCAAATCCATAATATAAAATATCATTGCGTATCATATTAATTATTTAATTATTTCAATACAATACAATACAATACTTTTCCACCATAAATAAACACAATTTCATGTTGTTCTCCATCCATGTTATTTGTTTATCATTTTTTTGGAGGAGGGGGGGGGATTGATATTTAATATTTTACAATAAATAGACACAACATGTATTTGTAATCAATTGAAGATTTTATGTAAATAATACACACGATTAAATAAAATAATTTTGTAATCGAAATATATCGAGTTGTTTGCCCAATATTGGATAGACAGTGTTTGTCAAGTAATTGAGAGAGAGAGAATCTTCATCAAATGAAAGTAAATAGCAAATGACACGGCTTTAAGGCTTTAAGTTTTGAAATTCAAGTTTAAATAGTTATCAAATGGACTTCCAACAGGGACTTCTGAATTTTACAGTTAATAACGGCCATCTTGTTGAAGCTACATCTATTAAACTACATACATACCTACAGTGAGCGTCAAAAGAAACTGTATGCTATGCAAAAAATTCTTACAATCACTAAACTAAACGTTTACCACTTAAGGAGAGTGCAGGAAAAAATTTGCCATTTTTTTTTCGAAATTTTTTTGGAATTTTTTTTTCTTTTAAATTCTAAAAACTTGGCGATGAAACAATTTTTAAATAAAAACAATAAATCGGTAATTTATTGTTTTTTTATAATGTGACGGTTTCTATTTGACGCTCACTGTACTTCGAAATTGGTCCATTACAAAAAAAAAAAAAAAAAAAAACAAAAAAAAAAAAAAAAAAAAAAAGAAAAAAAAAAAAAAAAAAAAAAAAAAAAAAAAAAAAAAAATCCCTTCAGTCAGTTACAACCTAGCTTCACACAGGCATTATGTTGTGGTCGTTAATTTTATACATGAGTGGCGGGGCTACAGTTAAAATCGAATCCGAACTACAGATTTTTGACAGAAATCTTCATGGCACCATTGTATTTACTAGGATTTCGCCATATTGGTATGCAGTAGAGAAAATTAATCTGTTCAGTGGCATGGTAAGAATAATGGCAAGTAACCCCTTTATTACTGTCCTCGAGAGGATTTGGCGAAATTTTCTGAGAGGAAACGTCCCTAAGAAACTTTTTTTTTTTAATCTGATCCTCAATTTGTTCGAGAGTGTCTGATCTGCAGTTTGAAGTCATGGCCTCACGTCCTAGATAAGCCAAACACTCTACCACCTACATACAGCGATTTTACACATGTATATACATTGTTTTTTGATCCTCTATTAATCTCTTATGTTCCATGGATCCTTAAATTTATTCTCTCATTGCCATAGTCACGCGTTGGCATCATAAACAAATTAACTCCTTTAAATAACATGGAGTCACATAAAGAAAAAAGAGGAGAGTAAAACTTGCTCTCGTTTTAAACAGTACGTTACTTGACATCCGAAAAACAACAGTCATCATTTGTAAATTGTTTTCAAGTAATACAGTATAAGGCAGTTGAAATAAGAACATGCTTGTATTTAAATTATATGCTCATTAAAACCACGTTGTCTCCGAAACACAAATACAAATGCCACAAACCCCATTAAAATGTATTTAAAAGTAAATGCAAATATACCTGCTCTTTTGCCATATAATGGCACGGTTTTTACCGTGTAGTCTTTCCCTTGCCTTTTGTCACATTGCAGTACTGTTTCTTGCGTCTTTCATGCGTATGTGAAACGTGATCCTGAAAGTTTTTGTTTTTTTACTTTATTTATACAATTTCTTTTTATATTGTTTTTCATTTTTTTTTTGCTCCCTTTTCCCCCTTTTCCCCCTTTTTTTGCATTCCCAAATATAGCAAATGTAAGTAAGAATGCGAATGCCAACGTACTTGAATTGCAAGTCCTTTTTGCAAATTAAACAAATTACGACAATTGCAGACAATAGAGTGTGCGTGTATGAGTACAATCAAATGAAAATTTGCCAAATTTTATAAAAGGCACGTGATATTATTAAACAATTAATAACGTAGCAAAGATAAAAATGACAAAAGATTTTCAAGAGGAGGATATTTTAAATAAAAACAAAGGAGTAAAGTTTTGTGGAAAAATTTTAATTTGTTTGGGGAGAAAAGATCATTTTTAAGAGGATAATACGAGATATTAACATACATAATCGGTCATTACAACCCTTTAGATAGGATTCCTACCTAGCTTCTCACATCACTGATGGTGTGTGTGTGTTAATTTTATACATGAGTGGCGGGAGCTGAAAGTCGATTCCGAACGACAGATCTTTTGAAAAACTTTTCATGACTATTTTCTTTACTCTTAGAGTTTTTTTTTCCAGGAATCTGCTGAGAGGAAGTCGCCGAACGAACTATTTTTCATATTTTCGTTTTGATGTCTGACTTGTGGTCTGATCCGAGGCCTCACGTCTAATAAACCAACACACCACTCACTAGACCACGACGAGATAGGTTTTAAAAATTTCCAAAATTAATTAGAATTTTATCTCCATTTTAACTAAATTCGTGAATTAAATAGAGAAACAAGTACCAGTTATCAGGGACTCGATCTGTCGCACTATATTTTAGTGTAAACGCAGTAGCACATCAATATTGTGTTCTTTCTTTAGCGTAAACACAGTAGCACATCAATATTGTGTTCTTTCGCCGTTGCTGGCAACAAAAATTGCCACTGTGGGAGCCCGATATCGGAATAAATACTTCGTATGCTGGCATACGCATATTTACTAACAAAGCGGCTATTAAATCCCTAGACAATGTGTACACCACATCTAAGATTGTGCAAAAATGCTGAGCATCTTTGGAGAAGAGAGCGTAATGTTTGACGTTAACCCTCGTTTTGCAGTATTTGCATGAAGACATCGAAAGTGATGATAAAGTCACCACACAATTCCAAAGATTGTTCAAAAATACCGTGTGTCTCTGGAGAAAAGAGCGCGATGCCCGACGGTTGCCCTTGTTTTGGAACCTGGGCCTCGAAAGTGACAATAAAGTTAACGCACTTGCTGGTACAATTTCTTCTCATAGAAGTTTTTGGTTTTTACTCGAGAGTTTTTTGATTTTCCCTGTTCTTTTAAAATCTGTGGTGTGTGTTTAGGATAAGCTTCGCACTTTTTTCTCGACTGAAAAATTAAAGCCGAACTGCTCCCAAAATTTTGTTTTGGTGGCATATCAGTAAACATTTTTGTAGCAAAAGAAATTTGTTAGTACAGCGACTTTGTTTCATAGTAAAGCGTAAATAAATGGAAGACTTTTAGACTGCAAATTCTATATAAGTTATCAAAGACACAAACCATATGTAAAATATGTATTTCAACCTGGTCTCCAGTACATTTAAACCAGGTTGGCAATGTCATGGCTTTTATTTTTTTAAATGTGATTTTAAGGATATATTTGCCGCAGCTGGGAGTTACATGATCCATTCGATTCGTTAAATTTTTTACTACATTTTCTAATAAGTCTGGCAGTTAGCCATCAATGATGGTTTGAAGATAGGCTTCTAATACTTTAGGAGGCGCTAGTTTGCCGGTATAAACCAAAGACTTAACATAGGCACATTAAACGTTTAGGTTTAGGTTAGACGTCGTGTACTTGCCAATTGACACAAATATAGTACCCGGAGACATAGCTGACCCATTGTACAACGTTCTAAAAGGGAGAGGATGGTAGGGGAGATTGGTAAAAAGTAAGAAAGGAAGTAGGAAAAAGAAAAAAGAAAACGGAGGAATGAGACAGATTAACAAAAGATACAAGAGAGCGTGACTACACTATTGAAACCCTAGCACTTCTAGTGACTATACTATTGAAGCCCTAAACAGTTCAAACTAATAATTAATCTATGGAGAGCCTTGATGTCGACTCTAGACACAGAAATCAAACCCTCAAAGTAGCTTCTGCCAAGAGTCTTCAAGCTCAACCTACTATAGTTCGATAGTCTTCACACATAAAAGGTACTCCAGAAGCATTAAATCGCATGTAAAAAAAAAAGGACCAGTGATAAGTGATCTAACCAAACTGATTTTGTAGTAAATCGGTTGTTATGCTCATTGTATGGCAATTTGCATCATTTTATTGGAACCAAAATGTCATTGCTATTGAGTTGATGAATTTTGGGAAACATAAGTTGAGGCAGCAAGGCTTTATAGCACTCGCGGTTCACCGTGATGAAAGATAAGTTTCAACAGTTTCAAATAGCCCGATGGTTAGTTGAGAGCTTGCAGGTTCATGCCTTAGTTCCGATGTCTCGAAGAGAAAGAAACATGAAAAACATAAAGACCTGGGAGTAACAAATTGCCACGATTCTTGCAAAGATTCTCAAATCTTTTATTCGCAGACGATATTAAACTGTAGTTTACTCAACTTATGAATGCAATTAAGACACACAACATGGCTGGCTGATGAGAGAAGCCTAACCGTAATCCTAACTAAAGAGTTATAATGCCAATAAAGTAGAGTAATTTCACGTTGAAAGCTTTTTCCATTTCATTTCACCATTTTCCGATTGGACATTTTTGATTTCATTTTTGCTTTCATTTTATACGTTTTGATTTCATAACAATTAAATTAATTACAACATTTTGCTTATTTTTATCATTTCATTACATGTTGTTATTGTTATTGTTATTGTTGTTGTAGCCGTTGTTGATGTTGTTAACACTGATGTTGCCTGTTGGTCATGTGTTCAACAGCAATCAATGTCATTATTGTTTGTCATAATTTTCCCATGAAATGGCTCAAGTTGAAAAGACTGGCAAGCCAGGCACACCAATGAACAAAAAAAAAAAAAAAACAAAAAAAGGAATGGAAGAACGCCATAACACAACTTAAAACTCATATAGAATTTCAATTTACACTAGGCTACAGGAAAAGCAAACAAAAAGCACACTCACACACTGTAAAAGGAAGTACAAAAAACTGTCACTGTAAATACCCATTTAAGTGTGTGTGGCTATAAGAGAGCCGGGGAATAGAAAAAATGCGAAACAGAGAGACGGAGAGTGAGCGAGACAGCTTGTGCTAGTGTGTAAGTGTTTTTCTCTTCATTCATTTATTATTTTAATTTGTGATTGTATCAGTTTAACATGTTGTTAACATCATAACAGTAAATGTGTTGTTGTACATACAAATTTATTTTTATTTGTATGCAAGAGATTATATATACGTGAGCCATCTCTTGCCTTCGTATGTATTGCTGTGAACCAGCATTTAATGATCGTTTACTTACTTACTATGCCCGTATAAACTATTTCGTTTTTTTTTCTTCTGTTCTCTCTTTTCTTAATGATTTTTTCGCATAAAAAAAGAAAAAAAAAAATAAAGAAAAACAGAAAAAAATAATCATGCGCTGGACACAATTTAAATATGTTGACAAAGGAAATTAAACGCATATGATGATAAAAATAAGGCGCAAGAAAAAAAATGGACTTCGAGAAGAAAAAAAAAAATTGGAATTTAATTGATGTCGATTAACAAGTGATTGAACTAACAAATGCATGACAACAGACATAAATGAGGCAAAAACTAAAAGCAAAAAAAAAAAAAATTATTTTATTTGGCTGTTTAAATACCAAACAACTCTCTTACATTTTTCATGTGGAAGGTAAGAGGAAAAGGTCCCTTTTAATCCAGCATTTATAACCCTTGTATTACAACAATCCATATTCAGCCCAGGTTTCAAACACTCACTGCCGGAAACTAAACTTAGTCCAAACTAATCTTTTATTAGAGAGAGAGAGAGAGAGAGAGCTCAAGAAAGTGAGACATTTCCGTCTTTTCGTGAGAAAATCAGGGCACTAACACATCACTACAACAGCTTTACAATCTATATTCAGTATAGGTTTCAAACACTCACTGCAGGAAACCAAACTGAGTTCAAACTAATATTTTATTAGAGAGAGAGAAAGAGAGAGCTCAAGTGAGAGAGCAAAAAGTGAGAGATTCAAAAATTTCCATCTTCTCGTGAAAAAATCAGGCCATTGACACATCACTGCAACAGCTTTACAATCTATATTCAGCCTAGGTTTTAAACACTCACTGCAGGAAACCAAACTGAGTACAAACTAATCTTTTATTAGAGAGAGAGAGAGCTAAGGGAGAGATTAAAAATTTCCATATTTTCATGAGAAATGGAGCTGCTCTTCAAAACAGAAAACATCGGTGTTTTGGGTTACAGAACGTTTGAAAATCAAGGCATGTTGGCGAACGTGCCACTAAGGGAACTGACCGGTTTCACCCAGAGCTAGGGATGGTTCAAGCCCACCACTAACTTTACGCTGGCTAACATTATGGGTCATATGGGCCACCGAGTAAACTTTACTGTGAACGACAAGCTACCAGCTAACCTAATCGTACACATTAGATTGAAGGGAATATCTTTCTTCTCCTCAGAATCACAGCTTCTGGAAACTTCATTTGCCGGAATGCCAAGTCTTTCGGTATGTCCACCAAAAGGATATTAGCCCCTGAGCGTTTCTATCGTACAATGGATGGCTAAGTGATTTAAGGAAAGATGTAAGTCGCTTCTCTTCTTATCCAAATGTGGACAGCAGAGTTTAGTAATATTGCACGTACCCTACAGCTACCAAAGAGATTAAGTATTCCCGTAAAATGAGGGGATAATATCCAAATTAACTAAGCCAATCACATACATACATACATACATACATAATTGGTAGTTACAACCGTTTAGCCCGGACTAAGACCTAGTTTCTCACATGACTTATGCTGTGTGAGTTAATTTTATTCGTAAGTGGCGGGACCTACAGTTAAAGATCGATATTTGAGAAGTTTTTCATGGCTATTGTATTTACTCTCGGAGATTTTGCCAGCAATCTGCTGAGAAGAAATACATTTATCGTTTTGCTGGACATGTCTGGCCTAGGGTTTGAACAGTGGCCTCACGTCTAATTTCCCAATACACTACTTGCTAGGTTCTGCAAGATGTCAGAGATTGTGATTGATTTCTCATCAGCAACGCAATTTCCGACGATATCTGTATGTTTCGGTAATCATATGAGAATTACCTTTGAAAGATATGAAATTTCCCTAAGAAATTATCTGCATTCATGGACCAGGCCAAACATTCGTTAGCGACTTCATCGTAGCTTGGTTGTCTAAATAAATCAAGAAAATTAAAGGAACTAAAACCTTGACTATTTTGATAAGATAAAAACCATTAACAACGATTAACACATACTCTATCTTGAAATTTGAAATGCGAAATCGCAAGCAAGGCCTACGAACTCCTTAGCACAGCTGCTTTAGGTCGTCGAACACATCTCTTCCATGTAAGAAAACTACTCATGTTGTAAGGTTATGAACGCATCACATCACAATACTGCTACCGTAGTGATTCCGTAGTAGGGTATTCCAATGAGAGGCTTCTGAATTGATCGAAATAAATGATAGTCGGACAGAATATGATCTGAACTAACTTTCGGGGTGCACTATTTTCCAAATAGTATCAAACTAGTCTTGCAACATGTGGCTAAGTATTTCAATGATGGAATAATACCTTGGCTCGCAACAAACGAAACAATCAATCTTTACACTTGAAAGCTATACCACCCACTAGTTAAAACATTTTCAAGCATTATGAAGCGATTATGGCCGTCATAATTGATTAACCAACTAAGGAAATGGCAGGATTTTAAAGGAATTTGAAGTAACTACATGCATACATACATAATTGGTTATTATAACCCTTCAGCTAGGCTTACGACCTAGTTTTTCATATTGCTTATGTTGTGTGTGTTAATTCTATACATGAGTGGCTGGTCCTACAATTTAATGTCGAATACGAACTACAGATTTTCTTTGAGAAACTTTGCATGGCAATTTTTTATTGACTCTGAGTGTTTTTGCCAGAAATTTGCTGAGAGGAAATCGCTGAAGGAATATTTTTTTTATCATATTTCGTTTTTTGGAGATGTTTGACCTGGGGTTTGAACTGTGTCACGTCTAATAAGCCAATACATAACCTACAAGACTATGGCAACATCTGGAAAAAAAATTAAAAAAGAGATTTTGCAACGAATCGATCGTTAAGCTTTGTATGACATTTTTAAGCCGTCTTTTTGAAATCGCTTGTCCTTAATGTTGAAGTATGTCTATTCGTACAGCATTTCTGGACCCATTTCATTATTAAGGAGACTATTGTCTTATCAATTACAAAATTCAGCTGGTATTTAATATTAAACCATTATACTGTTAGCCTGACCCAGTTTACTTGCATACTTAATTTTTTTTACCATCGGCGATAAAATATTCCTTTTTTGTTTTTTTGTCCTTCGAATTTATCGTCCATTTTTCGCTTTAAGTTTGTTGCACATTAAAAAATATGTCGCACCATATTTATGTTAATATTTTTTAATGAGTTTTAAATATAGTACTTCATATATGATGGCATATATATTTTGTTGTTGTTGTTGTTGCAGTTGTATTTTTTTCCCTTTTATAAAATACATATAAAAATCAACATTGTAAAGTATACATACGTACATACATATTTATTTTAATTAACGCATCTTTATTTTGCTGTCCATATAAATACACTTTAAAACTCAAATAAACCATGATGATGTTGAACCTGGTTTTTTCTTCATCGAACCAGTAGTGTATGGCAATAAAGTTTTTTTTTTTATGGAAAATGTCAACACTTTGGATTTTTAATATTTAACAGAAATTAATATGTGTATACATATTGTATACATACCTATGCGTATTAATCTTAAATTTTTTAAAGGAGGCAAAAGCTCTCTTTTTTTGTAAAAAAAAAAAAAATAAAAAAATTTGTGAAATTATCACAACCATATCGGATCGTATGTCTTCGATAACCTGACGATTGATGGAATAGAATTATTTATATAGACAAGGTGTTTAATGCTGTCACACAAAGAAGTTTAAGAGCGCTGAATCGGATGATATTTATAACAAAAATGTGAATTGCCGTGGCCCGTGGCACTGTCTTGATGAAACTCCATGATGTCGTAAGCACACAAGATATGAATTCCATCGGTAGCATAATATCATATCGGTCAGGAACTTTTTACGAATGTATTGGTTTTCTTACAATAACTTTTGGCTTCGCCCAGCCACACATGTGGCAGCTTAATTTTCAGCATTGAAAACCTATTGTTTAGCACACAATCAGCATAAGAAAGGAGTTACTAGTAGTGAGTCAGCTTTAATTCATGTATTGAGATGGTGAAGTCGCCGTGGTCTAGTGGTAGTGTAGTTGGCTTATTAGACGTGAGGCCTGGGTTCAAACTCCGTATCAGACACGAAAATATGAAAAAATATTTCCTCGGCGACTGAAACTCTAAGAGCAAATAAAATTGCCATGAAAAGTTTCTCTAACATTTGTCGTTCGGAATCGACTTTAAACTGTAGGTTTTGCTTCTCAAAAATAAAATATAGAGGTGGAAATCCAAATAAAAAATAGGGCCCTATTTGTTTAGAAAGCCATTGTGCGGATAAGGCTTCACACTTTCTGTGATTGAAGCGATATTTGCAACAGTACGTACATTGACGTGATATATAGATCGGACCATACTTACATATATCGTTTTCAATTATTTCAATATATTTCCTTACTCGATAGATCAATCATGACGACCATAATCGCTCAATAATGCTGGTAAGTGTTTGTACTAGTGGGTGGCATAGCTTCCAAGTGTAAGATTGATTGATTCGTTTGTTACGAGGCAAGGTATTATTCCACCATTGCAATACTTAGAGCCACATGTTGCAAAACTGGTTTGAAATTATTTGGAAAATAGTGCTTCATTGTTCAGGTCATATTGTGTACGGCTGCACTTTATAGTCTTTCGATCAATGTGTAAGCCTTTCACTGAAATATCCTTCATTACGAAACATATTATCCGTACATGAGCAATCTTTTTACGACGATGAGATGTGTTCGACAATCTATAACTGCTGCGTTGAAAAGTTCGTAGGCCTTAATTACGTCAAGTCTCATAATTATTCATTAAAGGTATCCAATTTCAAACTGTATTAATATCCAAGAAATACAATAATTTATAGAACATATGGAATGTGTCGCACCTATTTGAGCTATGATTTTATACCCTATTGTTCCTTATATAATATAAGATTAAGAAACTTCAGGTAGTTTTCAAGCACCCATGAAAGTAGCAATAATCGTTAAACTAACATACACTTTCATACGATTTTATACGTACGCTTCTTAAATCGTATAAGACTTTCACATTTTATTTCATTTTCTACCTGTCAGTACGATTTTTTAAAATTTATTTTAATTTAACGCCTGACTTAATAACACATACATACGCATAAAATACAGTGAGCGGCACACACACGGGATATTCAATGTGATCCCTTGAAAATGTCAAGTTTTATTTGAGCGAAAATATAAAATTTAAATAGACATTCAAGCTGGAAATATTTGACATTCAACATTCAGCACAGTCTTTAATATGAGATTGCAAGGATTTTTGTAAAAAATCCTTAATTTAAGGTTTTAAAATAAAGCCACAAGGAGGCAACAAAAAAAAGTGTTTTAAGGAAATAAAAAAAATTTTTGTTTTGTAGAAAGCGTTACTAAGTTGGCCCTCGTATATAAATTAAAGACTTTGAGGTAGAAAAAATATTTTTTTTTTTTTTTTGAAATTCAAAATTTCTTTTCAGGAAAAATTAAATTTTTTTTTGTAAATTTTTCCACTGACCTTGTTGCGTTTTAACCTGTACTGGTGTGGACATTGGACCGGCCCCCATCGATGTATAGGCCTGTACACGTACCGTGTATATGGCATGGGGTGTTAAATCCGATACTGTTGTCAGTTCACTATTATCAACCATTTGTGAGTTCCATGAGGCTTCGGCTTGATTCGGATTTGTTGTATAATAAACTTTGTAACCCTGAAATGACAAGAAAAAGAAAAAAGGATAAAGAATGTTAAAAAAATATTTCATAATAATTCTAAATTTCATTGTAGCTGCACTATTATTATGCTTCATTAAATATGGGTTGCATAAAATATGTGAGTTCTTCGAATAACTCTAAAACTACAGACCTTCAATCAGAACTCTTGCCAATTTCGTTAACTTACAACCAGATCGTCGTGCATTTCTAATAGGAGCAACAACTGACCCTAACCGATCGTATTCCATTCTCTTTTATTCGCTGCAAGTGCATTAAGTTCATTCTTTATTTCCAACTATTGTCGGCAAGTGTGTCTTAAATGACTCCTTCGATTGCTGCCGCGGGGAATTGACGAAATTGTTTTCAAGTTAATATCGACCAACGGAACTGAGTAGAACAAGCCCGAACGTACTCGATCTCAATTATGGTTACCTCAGTTTATACCCTGAGTTGAGTATTGCCAATCGTTCTTGTCAAAAAAAATCTATCAAATTTGGCTCAGGTATTGGTTGCAAATATCAGGATTGTTCGGAGATCAAAACAAGCTACGATACACAGTTCGCATTCCGCAATTCGCACGGTTTTTCCATATCGGATGCATGCGAACACATAAGCATGATGACCAGTTCTTATTGTCGTGTATTTTATTCCAATCTGGTGTCGGTAATCTATTTGGCAGCGTATTGGCTTATTAGATGTAGGCCCCTGGTTCAACACACGGCTCAGTCATTCACAACAAAAACGAAACATGGAAAAACATTTATTTTGGCGACTTTCTCTCAGCAGCCTTCTAGCAAGAAAGCCTTCGATGCCATAAACAAATATCAAGAAAAC
Organism: Sarcophaga bullata; assembly: GCA_005959815.1. NCBI lineage: Eukaryota > Metazoa > Arthropoda > Insecta > Diptera > Sarcophagidae > Sarcophaga > Sarcophaga bullata. Next base: position 583,313 of record QOCX01000044.1, on the reverse strand, counting down.
CGAAGCCATGAGAATGAATAGCGTTCGGATCATAAAATCACGGTGCATAGGCAACCGATCGAGTACGTAGAATAACTGTCATATGGACAATACAACGACAACGAATGACGTCTAAGAGGGCGTAACAGAGGGCTCTCGGACGACTTGAGTCAGTACTAAGAAACTTCTCAATATACAAACATTTTTGTCTTCAATATAAAAAGAACTCTGTTGTACGGAGTGTTACCTTGAATTATAGGTATTCATCAACAAATAAACGTGGATCGGTAATACTAATTCTGAGAATTTAAAAGAATGAGAGTATTCGCTGAATGGATTTTAGAGCAGTTGGCGTCACCTCTCCTATTTCTTTAAGAACGACGTTGTTATTTAACGGCACTATAGATCGAGGATTATCAACTCCCTTTCATTGGAATTATATGATCGAGATCCTACCCTTTATTTGCAGTGCTGGTAGAATATGACAGCCCTAATTTCTTTAAGAACGGCTTTAGCTAGACTATCACTTCTTTTGACCGCAATTGAATAAACAGCATCTTGGTGATCGGTGATCTTACATACAGACGTACATAATTGTTCATTACAACACTTTAGTCAGGATTACAACCTAGCTTTACATACCACTGAAGTTGTGTGTGATAATTTTATGTTGAGTGGAGAGACTTAGAGTTTTAAGTCGACTCTAGACGATGGATTTTTTGAGAATTTTTAATGGCAGTTTAATTTATCATCAGGGTTTGTGCCAGAGATCTGCTGAGAGGCAGTCGAAGAAGAAATATTTCGTTTTGTTGGAGACGTCTGACCATAGCTTTGAACCATAGCCTTTCGTCTAATAAGCCAACACACTACCTACTGGACTATGACGACTAAAAGACTTCCAAGCCTTAAAATCTAGCTAATAATACTGCATCCAAAATTCTCTTTGCAATGAATTGTGAAATTATTCCATTGAATGCCTGTCTTACCTATTAAAAACCCCATGTGGACTTGTATCCCTTCCACCACACTATAAAATATTTTGTTTTGCTTTCTTAACAATTTTTTTTTATTTATTTAAAACCGATTAATTGCTGGAGTCCTTTGTTTTTTCTAACCAAAAAAATTTATTGTTTATTTATTTATGGTTTAAACATGACCCCTGAAAATTTATGACCCTGATGTTTGAACCACAAAAACTAAAAAAACAAAAAAAAAACAAAAACAAAGAAATTTTACTATGGCCAAAGCATAGTATCGAGTGGAAATCTTTATGAATATTGTTGTTAAACAAATTGTTCAACAAAAATTTTGATAAAATCAAAACACAAACACTAATACACACACAAACAGACACACATACACAAACAACAACAAACAACAACAGACAACTACAACAACAAAGAAAATGAACAACAAAGAGTTTAATTAAATTTAAAGTTTGTTGTTGAGTTATTTTATGACACGGTATTTAAATAACATACACACACACTCATACATGTATACATATTGTGTACGTCGTTCCCACACAAAAACACACTCGTCGTATTATTCACTCAATGTCAATAAACGGAAGTAAATTGTTGTAAAAGTCAGTAAAACAAGATACGAGACAGAGAGAGAGAGGTGATAAAAAAAGACGACAAGGAATATAACACACATTCAGGAGAACTATGCTACGCCAATATTTAAATAATACGGAAGGAGAGGGAGGAAGCGGGTGGTGTCATATAAACAAATTGAAAAGGATATGCACACCTATAAAGCAACGAATGGGGTGCATGTGTACGTTTGGCTATAGTATACCATAGCATTTGATTAAAAGCAACTTGTAATGGTGTGTGTGTGTGTGCGCATACAAATGCACGTGTGTAATTGTGTGTGTTTAAGATAAAAGGCGTTGGTGCTTTTATTTAATTTAATTACCAATATTTTATGTATAGATTTACAATAAAAAACAGAAACAGAAAACAAAAACAAATCGAATCAATTATGTGCATGCATATACGAGGGTGGACTTAAAAGTGAACGATCTAACAAGGGAAACACAGCAAGTTCATTATATTTCTCCCACCGATATTCAAATGCTTTCATCTCCTCTTGGTATCGAAAAGTAGTTCGGCTTCTTGAAATATGCATCAAATACAGTCTCTTCTTTTCAATGCCCTTTAGACTTACCTAAGTAATACAACGATCGTTAATTGATAAGCAGTGCCTTCTGAAACACATTGATTACCCACACAGCCTAAGTATGTGCTGTATTGATTCGATCTCTTCATATTACATGCACTCATATATACAGCGTTGGTCATTACAAATCTTTAGCCAGGATTATAACCTAGCTTCTCAAGCCACTTATGCTGCTGCGTTAATTTTATACAAGAGTGGCGGGACGTACAGTTTAAAATCGACTCCGAAAGACTGATTTTTGAGAAACGTTTTCATGGCAATTTTATTCTCACACATTATTCTTCTCACACTAGTTATGTTGTGTATGTTACTTTTACATATGTGTTCCGGGGCCTACAATTTAAGGTCGACTCCGATCTCTCTGAGTTTTTGTCAGAAACCTGCTGAGATTCAGTCGCCAAGGAAATACTTCTTAATATTTCGCTTTATTGGAGATGTTTGACCTCCTTATATCATTCTGTACTAAATTCCGTTGAGTCCACGTCCCACACGAAGAACGTTTAGTATTCTCACACTGCTTCTGGATATTCTTTCTCTTCTTTTCTTATTACAACTTCCTAAAGAACGTTCAGACTGTTTCAGAACCGTCTAGCCAAAGAAAAGCCTTTGCTTTTTTCTATCTTCGCTTTCAAAATGTACACTCCACTAGATACCTCCTTCCATTACCCAGAAATGTTTTGATCACATCAACGATGTGAAATCTATCCTCCTGCTAAATTTATTCATCTTTTTTTCTTTCATGAATTCCCTTAAGTTATAGGGACCTGCTAGGGGTGACTCTAGTTTCCCCCTTTAGGTCATTTATCTTGCCGAGACAGTTGCATACGATGTTCGAGTCATTCTCAAAGGATGGTGAAGTGACAATCACAAACTATTCCGTTGGCGCGTGTGCAAAGTGATGAAAGCAAGAATTGTATAAGGTTCTAGAATGGTAGAGTTGCCATTGGTCGCAAGTAGATGTTACATTTGTATGAGGACTTTTTGTTCATTTTGTTTTACTCCTCCTCAGTAAATGCCGCCGCTGCTAACACTAGCATTTCATAAGATATGTTGTTGACGGTATGCTCTCTTGGGGTTAGGGATCGTCTTGGATGAAAAAATTTAAATTTTTTACCCTTTCCGCTGTTCCAACGTGAGAAAAATAATTTCTACACGGCATCAGCTCAAGAGAAGAGTTTCTCTGGATTAAAATCATATGTGCCGCCCTCGTATATGCATGTATAGTCTGCATATGTATTTATGCTCATAAAAAACATACAAACATGTTCCTTTACGTGCCAAATAGCAATATTTTTTGTTGCAAACATTGATTTAAATGGTGCATTTAAAATTCTTAACTGGTAGAGGAATGCATATTTATTTGCATTTACAGTCAAAGCAATAAATATAGCAACACACTACCTACTAGACTACAGCAACTTCACGGTACAAAGAGATAGCGTGTAATAAACTCACGAAAGGTCTTTAGAGTTTTCGTTAAACGGGAATGTATTGGAATTGATGGACAAGTGCTAGCATCCACCAATGAGTACCTCATACTCTCCATATCGATGATACAGTAGAGGCACAGCAATCATGCAATATTTACTATCTATACTGGAGCCTCTGAGGAAACTGTTATTGTTATCTGCGGAGTATGTCATGTGGATTCATCAGTGAAAAGGTTATTACTTGTGCTGATTTTCAATAACCCACGAAATAGGTGGTCTAAAGTCGCGGTAGTCTAGTAGATAGTGTGTTGGCTTATTTGACGTGAGGTTTGGGTCCAAAGCCTCGGTCAGACATCTCCGACAAAATGAAATTTTAAAAAACATTTCTTCGGCGACGTCCTCCTAAAAGCTTTCTCTTAAACTGTAGGTCCTGCCACTCATGTATATAATTAAGGCACAGAACTTAAGTGGTGTGAGAAGCAAGGTCGTAATCCTGGCTGTAGGCATGTAATACGTTTTTAATATCTATATTGTATCATCATCTATAATTAGGTGTGAGGTATGAGTATAAAGAGCAAATGGGAGGCAGTGAATTCCATGAGACTTCTTACGACTTCTGGGAGGATGGTCTCTGACCTCGGAGGAGTATGCATTTATCGGTGATAAGGTTGTGCTGATTTTCTAATAATCCACGGTGTATATGAGGCCTGTCAGTTGATTTTAAATTTAAAAGTTCTAGTTATCAGTGGTACACTGCTGCCAGTAGTGGTACAGGAGCTGTGCTCATGTATTATTACCACCACTGTAGTTTTTTCAAAGAACGTTTGTAGTTGTTTAGGTGTTCTATGCAGTTCAGCAATTTGACTTATTGCGTCTATAAATGTTCTTTTGGTTTTCTATTGTTGTTATTGTTATCTATCAAGTTGTTGTTGTTGTTGTTGTTTTTCCCAATACATACAAAAACCAAGAACAAAATCGAATCCAATAAACTGTAATAAACAGCTCCCTGAGAAATAAGTAAGTCATGAATACACATGTCATAGACACTGATATTCACACAGAAAAAACGCACAAAAAAACTCGTAATTTTCTTGCACACATACATACTTACTGGAATGATAAAATTTGTGTAAAAAATTTGTGTAAAAAGTCTTTGTATTTGTAAGTCTGACCGTATTAGACATACGAAATGGTATACAAATGCACTTAAAAAAATTTTTAAACAAACAAACAAACTACAATAACAACAATTTACCATTTACTTGAACAATAAATTAAAGTCATAAAGACACAAATGTCTGTCGGTGTATGTGTGTGGATGTGTATAAAACACATGCATTTTATTTACTGGCACAACACATTCATACAACATGCAAAATAAAGCAAGTTTTACTACCATAAACTCTTATATGTGTCTGTGTGTGTCTGTGTGCCTGTCTGTCTTGATTTTATGCATATGCTTGTATGTGTATCTGTATTATATCTATTCGTTTATGCTCTTTAAATAACATACACATGCTTATTATTATTGATATTGATGTATATCGAGTAAAATGTCTATTTGAAGTGTATTGGTTGTGGTGTTCGTGGTGTGTATATGCTATAGTCATTGTTGTAGGTGCTCTTGTTATTGTTGTTATTATTAAAACCAATACATATAAAGGCTTTTAAACATTAATAACAAAATTTGAACACAGAATATATTCTCATGTCCATTTTACTTTTACTTCAAAATTACACACACACATGGTACACGTGCACCAATACAATGGCAAACGGGTCATGTTATTAAAAATTTTTAGTCAAATTTTTGGTATTAGAACTGCACGTTCAGCGAAGCAGTCAGCTATAGTCAGGCCTGTAAATCGATGTCAGAAATATCTTTTCGGCATTAGAAAGTGTAGGGGATAACGTCAATTCGCCTATTCTCTGACGTTCTAAGCATTTGAACCTATCTTACAGTTCATTATGGCGTAGGTAGCTTGAAGTGGTAGCGTTGATTACCAAAGTTGACTTGAGCACACATAGCGGCCCATTGTGAGGTCACAGGTAAGCGCTGTTCCTGTACTAACCGAATTCCACCAAACTAAGGAAGAAGTTGGCCAGTGCATGGGCTGTAGCATCATTTAGCACACACTGTAGATGTTCTCATTAGATGCTAGAGCAACTGGTTGATTTTTTGGCCACGATTTTCTTCAGTGAATTTCCTACTCAACCACTGAGTCTCGAAGAACTCTAAACTGAGTTAGGGAAAGCCATTACATTCGACAAAATTAAGATGTAGGATGCGCATTAATAACCCCAATTTGTGTCCCAAATTTTTTCGACAATGCTTTTCGTCAAGAATTTTCCAGAAAGAGTCATTTAACGTTCAGACAGTGTTCAAATTGTTCAATTGTTGTATAGAAGTCAGGACCTTTGCTCTTTATTACGGGTGTTCACAGTTTCTATAATTATTATCAGAATTAGTGAGTTTCCTGTATGCATAATATCAAGAAGCTGAAAGCTGTCGAGAACATTTTTTTCAGCTTCTTTCCGATTCAAATCTGTATTGTTCATGGCATGGGTTATGTTGGCTTTGAGGACCGCTGTGGGGTGTGGTTTATTTGCATACTCCTGCGACTTAAGAGAATCCCACAGCAAAATATCTAACCGATATAGAAGGCGTTATTTCGATGGCCAGTTTACATCGCCTCCATGTAAGATGATGTTGCTGATCAAATTGCTCGTGCAGAATATCCAATGTGGCATGAGCTGTATGGCATGTAGTGCCGATCTGATCAAAACCACAAGGCCTTAATGTCCTGATTATTCATGCATGCAGCTAGGCATGGCATGGGTTAAGTTCTCCTTGAGGTTTACTGGCATACATCTGAGACTTAAGAAAACCCCACAAGTAAAAGTCTAATGGGGATAAAACGCGTGCTATTGGTAGTCAGTTCATATCGCCTCCTTATGAGATGGTCTTGATGATCAAACTGCTTGTGCATAATATCCAATGTAGCATGAGCTGTGTGATACGTAGCGCCGATTTGTTGAATTCATAAGTCTTTGGTATCCTGATTTAGCAATTCAGACCAAAAGAAGTTTGTAATTATCGTTCTATAGTGATGGTCGTTTACAGTGATTGTCTTGGTCAACATCGTTCCAAAAAGAAATGTGGACGCATGAGACTTGTAGCGTAGAATTTACACCAAACAGTGCTCTACTCAGGATGCCTTGAAGGCTCTTCGATCTCATGAAGACTGTTAAAGTCGGAAATTCGACAATTTTGTACACAATTTTGTTCACGTACATATTCACCAAGGAATAGGCCTCATCGCTGAAGATAACGTTCGTTATACTCATGTATAGAAATTAACACTCACAGCATAAGTGGTAATCCTGACTAAAGTGTTGTAATGACCAATTATGTACGTACAGTAATCATCAAAAGAAACGATACACTATGGATAAAATTGTACCACTTTTACCACTTAAAGAGAGTGCCCGAAAAAATTTGACAATATTTCGGAAATTTTTTGTAATTTTTTTTTTGTTTCAATTTTAAAAAGTGGCAACGAAACAATTTTAAAATAACGGTAATTTATTAATTTATATTTTTTTTAATGTACAGTTTCTTTTGACGCTCACTGTATGTGTGTAAGTTGTCTACTATATATGAAGTACATGTAATAAAGATTACCTTCTGTTCTGTTTTGTTCTTTCAAAATAATTTTGAAAATAAAATCTTTCTCTTTTATTTGTGAAATGACTCACACGCTTATATGGGTATGCCATATAAGCCATACATGAAGTCAACATCACATTTTCTAAACATAAATAAGTTTAAGAAGGAATGAATATGCATGTGTTGTTATTGTTGTTTTGTTTTTTATTAGAAAATATCAAAGTGTTAGTGTGTGAAAAGCATATTTATTGGTAATAATGTTTGAAGGCAAACATTGATTTTATGGGCCTTGTATTGCCACAGCAAACTTATATGTTCACATACATATGCATACCCAAATAATACTTAGAAAAGAGAGTGCTTTTGCAAATACTTTAAATAGGCTACCAGGTGATTTAATAAGAGCAAGTAAAACTTAATTTAGAACCTTAATTTGAAATCCATGAATAAAATTTAGAAATTCTGAAGTAAGTATTTGGAAAACCCAAAAAATCGGTTTTCATTTCCTATGCCGTCTTTTTGGTTACCCTGTATCTGTTTCGAATGTCTTTAACGTTTTTGGCAATGCTTTTTACCTCCTTCAAGTAATTTGCCAAAAATTTACATATTCAAACTGATTACATTACATAAGGACATGGCAGTAAGTAAGTAAGTAAGTGCCATCCGTTTCCATCCATGTCCATTTCTTCCATGCTGCAGAGATTTTGCTGAGCTGTGCGGTTTTTGGAGATAAAATTTATTTTACAAAATTAACTTTACATTACGGATTCAATTCAATGTAAATTTTGTGGAAAATTGTGTTTAAAAACCCCAAAACTAAAGGAGTAGAAACAAAGAGCAAAGCCCAGACCATTTTTGACCTTTTGGGCATTAAATCGGAAAAGAGTTTGGTTTGCTTAATTGTGGAAATTTTTTTAATTATTAAATGAAAAATTATGTTGAAGGAAAAGGTTACAAAAACACACGCATAAAATTGAAATTTCCATTTTTTTTGTAAATAGTGCTTCGTCCCACAACAAATCTAATGTGAGTCGCCTGCACTGAACAGACTTCATCGATCTTTGGGTGGTAGAAAGTTTGAAGATTTCGTTATGATGGCGAACTTGCTTGGGGTGTTTCAAACCTACCACTAACGGATCATTACGAGGAACTTTATCTCAAAGGCGATTATACAATGGTTCACATGGGCCATCGAGTGAACTTGCCTGTGAACGGCAAGCCACCTGTTAAATGACCTCATCTGAATTGGTTGCACTAGTCAATTCTCCGCGAGCATTCTTTGTCTTAACGAATATTGGCTCAGTGTCTCAGCGTAGACACTCCCACAAAAAGGTCTAACATTGTCAAATCGCAGGATCTTTATGATTGATTCGGACCTCCAAAACATGAAATCTCAATTTCTCTGGAAACTTCTCTTGTAATAGAGCTAAAACCGATCGCCATATGTGGCTGGTGACACTGTTTTGTTGAAACCACTCACTGTCCAGTTCAAAAACTTCAAAAGCAGGCGAAAACCCTCGGGTACCATGCTACCATAATGACGTAGGTTGACGGCCACCGTACTTCCAGGATTAATTTCGATAAAAATACGGTCCAATATCTAACACCTCCGGACTATAATGTGCTCCAAACAGTTAGTATTCCGTTAGTAGCTGGTGTTCTTCGAGCTCCATACGTGATAATTTTGCTTTCTCATATAACCACCGAGGAAGAAATGGGTTTTTATTGCTCAAGAAAGTTTCTTTCGAAGAATTAACATTGAAGGCCTTTGTCTGTGTCTGAAGGTTTGAAACGAGGGCTCGTCTGCAGTAAGCCAACACTCTACCTACTAGACTACGGTATCTGGGCTCCATTGACCCCTTGTAATGAAGCTGAAGACCTGCCTGAAAGTTTAATATAAGTCATCGACCCTAAGTTTACTAACGATTCGTGCATTACAGTGAGCGAAGGCATTAGCAAATAAAATAGAGCTTCTGATGAAGCGACTCAGGCTGCCAATGGCCATTGATCGTTTAGTCCATCTAAATAGACAACCATACGACTTTTCCTTTTGCGGCATATTACTTGATTTGGTCATTTAAAGTCAAAGTAACTCTTCGTGAGCCTTCCATCCAGTTTTGGTCAGATTTTTTGCTTCGTTCTGTCGTATCCGAGGCCGCTTAACTTGCTTCGACGGCATCCATAACTGGAGAGTTCAATTGCTGAGTCTACAATAAAAGGAATGCCATAGTGCTCTCATACCCACATGATGTGAACATCATATGTTTCCATTACCTTGTTAATATGTTCGTTACACTGTACACTGTACACCGAATTTATCACGTTGAAATCTAGTGCTGTGATAGCAGTCTGGCTATCAGAAAGTGTAGTGATATAACGTCAGCCTGTACGATCTGAAGGATGCTACAGCGACTCGGCTGCCTTATAGACTGGCTTATTCCTATAGATTCCGAGAAAATTCCACCACCACAGTTCCACTGTTAAAATCAATTTGAGATCATCGGTGAAGGTTTGTAGGACGTCTTTTCCGAAGTTTGCTGAACAAGTTTTCTTAAACGTCTTTATCCACACTGGATTCAGGACAACTTCATTGAGAAGCCACAGCACCGTATCGTGTACTCACTACTCCCGATAGCTTAAAATTCTTTCAGGATCCTTGAGTGTTTTTAAGAGATAAATTGTTTACGTTTCTGTTAAGAACATAAGTTTTCAAGAACTTGGCAGAGCTTACATCAAGTAGTACTATTCTAGAACAAGAGGCCAATGTATTATGAATTGACTTCAAAAGGTTCAAAAGTTTTCGTAAAACTTATGAAATCGTAATTGATCTCTATGGCTTAAGCAACCAGCAGTTAGGAAAACCCCGTATGATAAAGTGTAGGTAGGTCAAGTCGCACGAGATCGATGGCCAGTTTACTTTGAATCCCTCGTGCAGAATATATAATGTGACATGAATTATGTATGGGAACGTAGCGCTCTTCTGTTGAAGCTACAAATAATTTTAGTGCACATCCATCAATTCAAGCCAAAAGAAGCCATCGATCGTTCTAGAGAAATACTACCCGTTGTTAGTGATGCCTACTACCCTGTTCTTAATGAAATATGGACCGATGATGTCGCCAATGGAGACTTCTCAACAATTAGACGCTCTTTCATTCGGTGCCACAGCAGGCTAATTTTATTCCAACCAAGTATAGCAAAGCCTTTGCCATTTTGTCTTCCTTTTTTCATGAATATAAGAACTTATCTTAATGGCAACATACAGAATTTCGTTGTAGTTTACGGGCTAAAATTGATTACCTCAACGAAATATTTGGAATGATTAAACTGAATTTACTACAAAATGCAATATGCTTTAAGGCGCTAAGGCTGTACAGCCGTAATATATACATACATAGTTGCAATATTATTAAATCATTTTGTTTCTCAATCATTTAAGATAAAAAGAAGCTTTACATTACATTACACACACACACACAAACACACACACACACACATTAAATTATTATTTGTCTTATAATCCGCCGACATTATCCCTTTTGCACTCTTAATAAGCGATTGATTTTAATAAAATTGTTTGCAACAATCAAGCTAGATATTCTTGCAATTACAATACATACATACACTATACATACATGCAATATTAAAGTAATTGTTGTTGTTGTTGTTGTTGTAGTTTCAATTGGTTTGCTATTATTGAATACTCGTCTAATTAAAATCGATTGAGTTGTACATTGTAAATGGGCATTTGCAATGAAAGAATATCAAATGAATGAATCAAATGAATGAATGAATGAATACATAACGAATGAATGATTGAATGACTGAACGTTTTGTATGTGAAACAATATTTTCAAACATTATCTTTTAAGTCAATCAAATTATACTAATTTGTAATGATAATTGCAATTTATTAGGACAATAAAATACAAGATTTTGCGAAATGACTTAATCGTTTAAGATTTTAATAAGGAAATAAGCATAAGCATGAATACATTTAAGGCGGGGGAGGGGGGAGGTTAGGCAAAACATAGTTTATAGGGCCACTATTTTATACAATATTTCAATATCTCCAGATTTCAATAATATAAACAAGGTTTTCAAGCGCTAATATTAGATTATTTCAACAAAAAAGCCACAAATTAAGAGGTAAACTTGATAAGATCTAATCAGTCAGGACAAAAGAGCCATGCAGTACTCTGATGTTAGTTTTAATTTCTGGTAAAGACACTTCCGGCAAGGCAAACACGATTTTTTAAAATTCAGAATCAAGACCCTACAATCCAGGCAAGATTCCAATGTTGCCGCCATTTACGAGAGGTAGAAAATAATATGAGTAGCAGAGACCTCTCTCGTATGACGGAACTACTTACCTACCTACACGTGCTTCTTTATGACGCCGTGGCCTATGGACCCTATTAAGCACTGATGCAGCAGCCTTGAGAGTATGCGAGAGAAAAGTCCTACTTAAGATCTTCGGTTCAGAGCGAGTTTGCGATAATTTCCGCATACGATTCAACAGTGAGTTGCTCCTCATGATCATGCTCAATGATCATGTCGTTGAAATGGAGGAGTATGCTCCGCCGAGACAAGACTTGCCTAATTGCTTGTATGATTTAAAGCGTATTTTCTTGTTGATATTTTGTTGGCACTAATGCAGAGAGAAAAATTCTACGTAAGATCTTCGGCCAAGCGCAAGTTCGCAATGATTTGATGCAACAGTGAACTGTCTAAGCTCCTCAACGATATTAGACGTTGTGCAGCGTATTAATATTCAGCGGCTGCGTTGGCTCGGCCATGTCCTTCGAATGAAGGAGAATGCTCCTGCGAGACAGGTATTTGATGCGGTGATCTGAGGAAGACGGCGAAGAGGACGACCTTGTATGCGTTGGAAGGACCAAATTGAGTATGTCCTGTCATTGATTGTTGTGACAAACTGGCGTAGCTGCTCAAGAAGCAGAAGCGCCTGGAAGAATGTGCTAAAGCAGGCCGAAAGCCGCTAATTCGGTTGTTAATGGCAAATTAAGTCGGGAAGTAAGCAGAAAATAATAACACGTTGGATGAAATAATATTACAGATACTGGGAGTAGGTTAGGTTCCTCTAGGTATTTGACATGGGGATCTGAGGAAGACGGCGAAGAGGACGACCTTGTATGCGTTGGAAGGACCAAATCGAGGATGCCCGGTCATAGATTGGTGTGACCAACTGGCATAGCTGCGCAAGAAGCAGAGGCGCATGAAAGGATGTGCTAAAGCAGGCCGAAATCCATAGGGTTGTTCATAGGGTTGTTAATGACCAATTAAGCCAGTAAGTAAGTAGAAAATAATATCACATTGGATGAAATAATAGCACAGATACTGGGAGTAGGCTAAGTTCACCTGACAGCCATCTGAATGGGTACAGATTTCTTGGGTTCTATAAGATTCCGTTGTAACATGCATACCTACATAATTGGTCATTACAACCTAGGTTCTCACACCACTTATGTTGTGCGTGTTTATTTTTATACATGAGTGGTGGGGCTTACAGTGTTAAGTCGATTCTGAAAGACAGATTTTTGAGCAACTTTTCATGGCAATTATTTATTTACTCTCAGAGCGAAGTCAGTTATTGACAGTGTTCTACTAGGACATTTAAGTGCCCTGCTGATGGAGCTAATTCGCGTTTTTTCATATTAAATTCGCCAAAAACAAAAAAATTTAATTAATTTTGGTTTGTTTTCCAATTCTATTGTCTCTGTCTCTGTCTCTGTTCATTTGCTTTTTTACTACCATATTAGTTACTAATTGTCAGTGATAGTTTTAGAGAGAAAAACTTCATTAAAAAGAAATATTTGCATATCCAGATAAAAAGTAAAAAATAAAATGAACAAAAGGGAGGAGAAAATATTGAAAAATTGGAAAAAACGGATATTTTAGTATGAGTATTTCACTAGGAAAGCTAAACGTGGACAAAAAAATCATTTGATTTGCAAATTTTTCGTTTTTTGTTCATTACACTCTTCTGTATATGAACATACAAAGGTATGTACATATATACGTACATACATGTTGTAATTGATTTTACAGTTAAAAATATCATATAATTTACACAAAAAAATTTTGATATTTTTTTTTGGATTTTTTTGTATTTTTTTTTACTTTTATTTGTGACTGTATTCAGTCAGCTGTGTTGGTTCATTAAATCAGTCAAATGAGAGAAAAATAACATCAAGATATCAAATGTTATCATGATATTTTGGTTAATGACTATGGCTGTTGTTTTATATTAAATTATTATTAGAATATTTGGAATTTACAATAGTTCTTGATATACAGTAAACAACAATGGAATTCGTACACTAACAATAAAGCTAAAATTTTATCAATTTTTTTTTTTTACTTTACTGTAAAAATTTTAATAACACTGATGGATAAATAAGATACTCAGAATCCCAACGGTTGGTAAACTCACCAACGTTGTTGAAGAAATCCCTGTCAAGTCTCCAGAGTCTTCGCGCTTTCATGTTAGAGTAAGTCACTGAACGTACTCCACAGTTTCAGGTTTCACCACATTTCAGAAAAAGCTGCAGAAGGAATTATGCGTTGACTCCAACGACATAAAAGAAAATAACGAAACTACAAGTTATCTCGTAGTTCGGCAGTCAATGTGTTAATTAGTTATGTCTCACAAGCAGGTCCATGCCCTCAAGATACAATTCGCGGAGCCAAAAATCATACATTGACTTGTTGATTTATATTCAATTATTGCTCTCAAAATTTTTTTCCAAATATAAGTGACAGGATGAAGTCGCAGTGGCCTAGTGGCAGTGTGTTGGTTTATAAGACGTTAGACCACGTTTTAAACCCCCCACATTCGACATCTCCAACTAAGCGAAGTCTAAAAAATATTTCTTCGACAACTTTTCAGTAGATTTCTGGCGAAAACTCTAAGAGTAAATATAATTTCCATGATGAAACACTATACTACAGTGGTGTTAATAATATATGAACACACTTTTTAGAATAATTTTTAAAAGCCGTGTATAAAATGTTAAGAGGTACCAGTTGACCACTGAAAACTGGAATTTTTAAACATAAAATCATCTAACAGACTTTGTATACCCTGGGTTGTAAGAAAATCAGCCCAAATAACAACCACATCACCGATGAATGCACGTGGCATTTTGCTCAGAGGAGAGTAACAGTTTCCACAGGAGCCTTATGAAGTCTTATAGAACTTACTGCCTCCCATTTGTCCTTTACTATTGTACATCGCGCCTTGTCTAAGTACATGGCTTCGAATTGGTACTCAAGTACAGCAGTCTGTTACATTTGGGGGCGTTGGTACCCGCGTAAAACCAATCGTCGTTGTACATCGCGCCTAATTATAGTTGATGCTGTAGTATAGACAGTAAAAAAGTGTTTCTTGCCATTAATTTTACCATGCACTGTCAGATTAATGTTTTTCTACTGCATCACCGATATGGAGAATATCCGAGTAAATAAAATTGCCATGAAAAGTTTCTCAAAACTCTGGCGTTCAGAGTCGAGGTTAAACAATTGGTTCAGCTTTTCATGCATAATATTAACACACACAACAGAAGTGATGTGAGAAGCTAGGTTGTAATGCTGACAGAAGGGTTCCAATGGACAATTACGTACATATGTATGATTTTAGCTGAAGTTTCCGTAGTCTAGTAGGTAGTGTGTTGGCTAGGTAGGTAAGTAGGTAGAGGTAGTTGCCCATCCAAGAGAATTGGAAGGCCACACTTAGGCCTCAAAGGGGCCCATTGTGTTACCAAAGTTTTCCATTATCTTGTAGTATCGAAAAAACTCGTAGCTCCTGATGAAGTGATTTAGGCTGTAAGTATAGGTCTTTGAGAGTTCCTCCAGATTATCCATGTAGGAAGCACCCAAGTACTTCTTTCTTCTCTGACAAAAAGCCGGGCAAATACCCTACAGCTGAAGGACAGTGTCCTCCTCTTCCTCATCTCTGCAGCTTCTGCAGAGTCGTTAGCAAGGTGTCCAAGACCAATGCACCTCGCATGCGTACTTATAATGCAATGCGCCGTAAAGACCCCGACAACAACACTGAGCGCTAAATATGGTAGAATTAGACAAACGTTCTCGGATTTTAACTGAACGGATTTTCATGTTTAGCATATGAAAAGCAATGCAAATGCTTAACAAAATTATATTTCGGTTTGGTAATCGTTCTCATTGCTTTTCATTTACTGAAAACGAATGTACATTCCGTTAAGTTCCGTGAACGTTTGGCTAATTTTGGCTTTAGACTTATGGTCGTGATTCAAACCCACGAAACTACTGAACTACTCTTATAAGCTTATAAAATCATTCCCTTAAAGGCTGACACATCGTTTACATACTCTAAGTACTCGACTTAAATGTTAAATCTCTTGATCGCAATTGTTGAATTGTTTATAAATTTTTAATTTCAATCATTAATTTAATTTTGTTTGTTTTAAACTTATTATGCAAAACATTGTAAATAAATCTGTATGTATGTATGTATGTATGTATGTATGTATGTATGTATTTAAATATTTTATATTTATTATGTTGAAATTATTTTGAAATTATTTTTAATAAATTTTTAAATTTATTTTTATTTGATTTTACCAAATGAATAGAAACAATAAATTTGTCGATTTACGTTCCCAAATATCATACACACATATGCCTATACATGCATACATTTTAATAAATATTCAATATAATTTAAATTATTTAGAAAATTAAGTTTAAATTTTAATACAACAATAACGTCATAAATAATACTCGTATTAAGGAATGAAAGGATAAGACCATGATGGACAGAAATGTACAACCTTAGGAACGCCTAAAAATATGAAAGCAATCGAATGAATTCGATTTTTGTATTGCAGTGGTAGTGGTGAGGAAGTTTGGCCATTGAATTCTACTGTAGTTCAAAAAGTCGCACTATCCTATCAATAACCTCTATGGTGACTGGAGTCATATCAGGTACTTGAATTGTAATTTGACTTTAAAATCCCTCAAAACTAATTACACTTGAACTTTTATGACCTTTGACCTTATATGTTTCTACTTATAATATACAGACTCATTTGTTAGGATTACGAATTGATTCCTCAGACGAATCGTATTGTGTGCTCTAAATTTTAGACATGAATAACGGATAGAACCCATGGATTATGCACTGAATGTAGATGATGACGTATCCCTCTTTGGGTAGGCAGAACAAATCACTTTCAATTCGATTAAACACAGATCTAGCGAGGCAATAAGAATCTGACCTGCTGGGCACTTTATTGGATTTAAGTCCATTACACAAGATAGTGATGAGTAAAGCTTTGCAGACACATTCAATACGTGATTCATCTGAGGACTTTGTGACCGCATGATTTTGTTAAATGTTTCCTAACTAGGCTTAGTAACACTAAAGTGAGTGAAGTAAGCTGGATTTATAAAATGAATGGAGAACAGAAATTGGGACAGAAGGAGGGTTTTGGTGTCCAGACTGATATACACGGCCTCCAAGGGGAAACTCGTGGTTAGCTTTCAAGCAGAAGTTTCCAACAGGTAAAGATGTGGTCAATTCGATTTGGATATCGTATTTTCTGAGCGCTCGTGTTATTTCCAAACATAATGTGCGCCTATCTGGAGAAGCTTAATCAGCCAAGAAGGGGAGAAATGAGGCTACACTCAGTTGTGCCATAGGTCATGTGGAAATTTATGAAAATGAGTAGGTGAATGAAATTGTAAAGCCTAGAGTTTCTAGACTGGTGATGAGATCAGAATTTTTCTGTAGAATGAGAAGAAATGCTAGCTAAGATGAAGGGGAAGATCGAGGCAATATGAACTTTGTTGGGTAATTCTTGTAAGTCTTGTAGGAATAGATTTGAGACATGAATCAGACGTCCTCTTTGTCCCACAAGCCGCAGCAAACAGTCACTCGTAAAGAAGGCATTGTATTCTATAAGACCACGTGTGGGCATTCTGACCCCTAAATACGCCAATTTTGCTTATTACCGCACGCTTCATCCCAAGTGATGATTTTTGTTTTGGCAAAATCAACATCATTGTGCAGTTTCTCGTTAGCCCAATAAATCCCAACGTTGCTCAAACGTAAATCGATTCATTGCGTCCAACAACAACAACAAAATTGGCTATTACAATCCTTCAGTCAGGATTACGGCCTAGGTTCTCATTACGTTTAGTGAAGATAATATACGGCATTTTGTGAGACAAGAGAATGACATAAGTATTGTCAGTTTGGAAATAACTGATGGTTGAAGTTTAAACCAATAGATGGCCCACCCTGTATTCCAATTCTAAAGGAAATTTTTCATTGCATTGACCTTTGATTTTTAATGCAGATTGTGATAAAAAATATACAGTTTTTAATGTCTTAACTGATATCTCTTTTAGAAAAGTTATGTCGGAAGAATCTCTTGCTTGTCGAACATAGAATAGCGTTTGGCCATCTCTGATCATTATTTGATTATTTTAAGAAAATTTGCAAAATCAATATGAGGAAAAAATAATTTTTGAAATTTTCCATCTTGTGCTTAAAAGATAATATTTATTTTAATCATAATCATTATCATCAGCAATATCCATACAATGAGTATTTATTTTATGCAATACGTTATGCATTAAAACCAATACCAATAATATGTTTGAAAAAGGCAAGAAAATCAAATCAAATAAATTATGTTAACTTATCGACAAAATACATACATACATACATACATACATACATATGTATGTATGTATTGGTATGTGTATTTAAAATGAGAAGAAGAATAATAATACAAATACTTACGGTCAATTGTCCATTGGGTGTTTCTGGTGGCTCCCAGGTTATAACCATTGTGGATGATGACAAGGGGCGTACTTGTACATTACGTGGAGCACTTTCCATTTCTGAAAACGATAAGAAAAGAAAGGAATTTTCATAATAATTTGAAAAAGATTTTAAATAATATTTAAATTATGAATAAAGTTTTCCTATAAGCCAGCAGGAATACACCACCAAAAAAATGAAAAAAAAAACGCTTAAAAGAAGTTTTATTGTCTCCACTTAAAACTCATCATCATCATTATCATCTTCAGCATTTCAACCGCATGAACACCGTCAACGGTAACAATAAAAATAAAACTTCATTATCATCGATGATTGTTAAAAAGTTTTAAAAAATTTTTTTTTTCTTGTTTCTCGTTCTTATTGCCGCAATAAAAGAGGAAAATCAATTGAAAAACTTGTTTTTTTTTTTCTTTCGTCGTAATTATTTGTATTAAATGGCAACAATGTTGCAAAACGAAACACTCAGGCCTAGCCACCCCTCCCCCAATTTACCGTTCGAACATGAACAAGAAAATATTCCAAATGGAAAGAAACAAGACAGAAGGATGGGAAGATGGGAAGATAGGAAGAGAAACTTAATAAACAATTATCTGCATAATATTATAGGACTTTGCCACAATGCCATCAGCCATGCAACAACAAAAAAAAAATCGCCCCCAAGACATTCATTCGTGTCTTGCATGATATCGTTCAACAATATCAGTGAAATGAACATGAAAATGGGAAAAACATCAAGAAAGTGCGGATGAATGGATGTGAAATTAATAAAAAGTTTTTCGTCATGTAGTTTTTTGTGGAAAACAACTTCAATTAATTGCTAATTAAAATGAAGCAAACCATCCATTCATTCCCTCATTCATTCATTCAGTCACTCACTCAAATATTTTATTCAGCCCGTCACTCACTCACTCATTCTTTCTGCCATTCATTCTCTTCTGAAGAAAACCGGCAGACAAGACGGAGTTTTTTTTTGCATTTTGCAAATGAGCATGAGTTTTAAAATTTATTTTGTTGTTGTTGTTGTTCTTTTCTTATTTGAAAGTAATTTAAAAATGAAATGAAAACAAACAAAGAGAATGACAATGAAGAGAACAACGGATAAGTAAAAGTGTTGCGTAGAATACTTTGAGCATAAACTACTGGTAGCAACTGAATTCACAGGAAACCAATTTTAACATACAAATTTGAAGGTCACTTAGGTCAAAGATAATTTTTTTTGTGTAAAACAGTTAAAAACTGAAAGATATTGGTGCTTAAAAGAGAGACCTTTGAAGAGCTTTATAAACTGTTTTGCTTTGTCGTTTAGGTTTGCTTAGTTTAGGTGTTGTAACCTCAATGAAGAGTAACATTTAGGTTGGAGCTTGTGATACCACATTTACTATGTCACTCGTAGATCAAACATTCCCTATAGGAATCTAAATTGACTACAAAATATTGGAAAGTTCAATCAAAAATGACAGAGAGTGAGAGAAGAAA
This sequence comes from Sarcophaga bullata, assembly GCA_005959815.1. Taxonomy (NCBI): domain Eukaryota; kingdom Metazoa; phylum Arthropoda; class Insecta; order Diptera; family Sarcophagidae; genus Sarcophaga; species Sarcophaga bullata. Next base: position 563,719 of record QOCX01000044.1, on the reverse strand, counting down.
AACCTCTACACCTCCAAGGGCAAGTTACAGACGTATGGGGTAACAGATATTCTTTTCCTCCTCTTCCAATCGATAGCTCCTGTCGAAGACATACGAGAGGTCACACAATCTACCCGTACTGAACATAGCAACAACGTAACGTAACATAACGAACGTAATATGTACCTGGTTGAGCTGACTATCAAACCCTTATGGATTACTGTTACCGATATTGTTGTATCAAATTCAATCCTGAGTTTGATGATGATGGTAAGCAGTAGGCTTCCAGTAAAAAATGTAAGGATTATGCACTGAAATTGAGTTATACGACTAGATCAATAGTCGGCTAAGACACCATTATCTGGACAGGCAAAATATGCCTAAATATAGCTCAGTTGGAGTTCAACAAAGTACAGATAGAAGCATATATTGGTGTAAGATCCTATACCACAGCAGTACTGAAATCTTAGCAGAATTAACGTACCTTTGCACATAGTAATGAAGACCAAAGCTTTGGATTTATGGTTGCGATGGTTACAATAATGGAGAGAAGTTCAATATGTGACACGACAGGCGAATTTGTCCCTCTATAATTTTGGTAACTGCGGCATACTCTTTTAAAAGAGGGAAGACCATTCTGTAGCATACGGATTGTGGAGAACAGATATTGGAACAAGTGAGTGAAATATTCCGCGAGTCCATGGGAACTGACACAGGATACTGTGGTATGAGGTACAACATAGTCTCTTCCTTCTGCTCTGATCAACAAATTACTGGAGAACAGATGCAAGAACAGGAGCGAGAGTCTTTTTGCCCAAAAGTAAAATATTGACGAAGTTATTTCAGTAAAAGACAAACTCTTTGTTCTCCACTGATCCATTGCTCCTGAAGACTTTATTTGGCATAACTTCCGTTATGTAATGACCAGCGGTATAGAACGTAGTTTGCCAGCTGCGAATGAAGCTGAGGAGAGAAGTCATTGATAAGCTCCTGAGGCAGTCATTTGAGGAGTAGTATAGAACGTAAGTTACTGCTGCCAACGAAACTGAGTTTATTTGTAAAACGAGCATAGAATATTTTGTTTGACGGAGACAACCGAAATATATGTGCCCTATAATATGATGCATATTGTGAGTTTCTTAACGGTCCTAACTAATTGCTCAATTTCAGGTTGCAATATATAAAAACCCATTAAAGAATTATGTGTGAATGATTTAAAATTTTCTTAAAAAATCTCCAATATTCTTAGATGAGAACGGACGTCCAGGAAGGAGTTACCCTAAATCTATCGGATTAATTAAGAAATTTTTAGTGAAAATCAAATCCAACAAGTATTTTGACGCTTTTAAAATGTCCATGATCTCTGCATGGAAAATACTGCTCCCATACATACATACGTACATACATAGTACATACATACATAGCTAGTTGCGAACTAGCTTCTAACACCACATATGTTGTGTATGTTAATGTCATACATGAGTGGTTCTGCCACAGTTTAAAGTCCATTTCGAATGACAGATTTTTGAGAAACTTTTCATGGCAATTTCATTTACGTTTCAGAGTTTTTGAGGGGAAGTCACCTAAGAAATATTTTTTTTTATATTTCGTTTTTTGTTGGAGATATGTGACCTCAACACACTACCTACAAGACTACAGACAGCCTATATGAATGTTTAATTTTAAAATCTCTATACAGACTGTCATGTATTCTGGAGTCATTTGTAAAAGCCTCCTTCTAGGCCTCTCCTGGAACTTTTGTCTTTTAGACTGATTGAAAAAAGGAACTTTTGTCTTTTAGCCCGATTGAAAAACCAGTCTGCTATTACCCTGCTTAAGCAGAAAATATTCAATCTTAAAGGTTTTACCTTGAAATGAGCACAACTTTGCCAATGGGTTCGAATCAACCTCATAAAATACTTGAATGCAGAATATCCTTTTAAAGGATAAACTAAAGAAGAAACATTTAAAAGCCATGATAATAGCGTACATAGCATATAAAACCACAATGTTAAAAACCCTCTTGTCTCTTTTCTTTTAACGGAATTGACAATTTTTACACATTTTTATGGCAGGGAACACATACGGTCATTGGAAATTCATGATAGCATCGTAAGGAAACTGGACAAATCGCAACACAAGGCACAAGGAAAGGACAACGGATTATGACAATAAAAATCAAAACACATTTATTGTTTCATTCTTAACTAAAGCAACATACCAATTATAGGATATTTCAAGCTAAGAAGTAAATTTAAAGGAAAACTTTGTTTTACTCTTTCTTTTTTTCTTCAGTTTGAATCGTGATTTTTTTAATTTATTTCCTCTTTATCTTTCGTTAACAGTTAATATTTATTTCCCATTTGATTTCCTTTAAATTAAAATGTTCTCTTATTGGTTTCAGAGGAAGTAAAGGAAACCACAAACGTTTGCAATTATACGAGGATGGTTTCAAAATTAAGCGGTAAACCAACCCGTGGCACGACATTAGTTCTACTCCATTTGGAGCCAGTCAATTAAACCATCACGGCCATCTTGTTGAAGCTGTATCTGTTAAATTAGTTGTCATTTAGTCGTCGATGTAAGTTGGCTGAATAGGCTCTCAAGCAGTTGGTAAAACTGAAGCTAATTTTTATTGAAAAATTATATTCAGCGATGAGATCAATTTCTGGAACAATAGGCCTAATTAGGGGCGATACCAATCAATATGAGATGCACGAGGAACCAGGATGTATTGTGTTAAAATTGTGTGTGTTATGGCTCCCTCATTGTTTCATATTTCTTTGAGATTGCCATTGGCAAAGACATCGTCTTCAACAGCGAATACTTTAGGTCAGTGACTGCGAACTTTTTCGACATAAATTGGATCGTCTCGATACTAACGACATGTGGTTTCCACATTACGAGGCTATGTATCACAGCTCATTTCACATTGGAAATTCTGCACGCGCGAATTATAGCTAATGAGGCGTTTTCTTGTAAGACTTGAAGGCTCAGCTCAAAGCTAACAAGACTCATAACATCGGACAAATTCGATCTGAATTCAGAATCACTGAGAATTATACATTTCGAATGTGACGTAATCACATATAAAAAACGTATGTCCATTTAAAAGACTTTTCCTGCAGAGCCGTCCAGATTCACTTATTCAAACAGTTTCATCAAGGTTGTCAGAAATGGGGTCGCAGCATGCCTTTCTTTTCTAGCAATACCCCATGATTACCGCAACCAAATTATAAACTTTAATTCGAAGAAAATTTTTTTGTTTTGGCCTCCCTGGAATAAAATTCAGTCAGCTTAACCTGGTGGTTGAGCCGGGCTAGTTCTTCTACCCAAAAAGCATTCGCCAAGAATAAGTGCCTTAGTGCCTATAAATAAATGGAATAAGCGATGTCATGGACTGAGTTCGAATGTCCGATGTAACCTTCGAAAGAGTCAGGCTTAGCTATCTGGAGTATATAACGTGATATTGATGCAGATCGGGGTTCATTTAATTCGCTGCAATTTTGGAGATTTAGTTTTGCCACCAACTTATCCCGTTTGGTAGAGGTATTCAATATTGTTCTTTATAGTACTGTGAAATGCATTCATTTGTATAGGCCTACTCGCACTGTATTTCGGAATATGCCACATTGAATACCAGCTACGGCCCAATATTTCTAACCCAATGATTATCTCTGAGACAGGATAAGAGCCAAGACAATACATAATAACATAGAAGGCATGGCTAAACTCAGTGAATATTCCCGAACACTGAGGCAGCTATTTCGATCCGCAAATAAGAGTAGTCATTGGTTTCCATCTGTATAATACTGCGTGATCGGAAGGTCTATAGGCTGTCCTTTGGAGATGTGGCTCACGTATTAGTTCTTGGGTACTGTCCGTTTTCCAGTTATTAGGTCGACTGCGGCTTATCTTTAACACCTCCATGCTTGTAACTTCTTTCTGATTCTATGACCTATTCATCAGCCATTTTCTGATGCCTTAATTTGTTTCTTATTTTTGTTACTTACTTTATTACGTATTGCGGCTAATTTTGTTGCCACGCTTCGTATACGTTCGTAGCGCACCATTTGAAAGGCTCCAAAACCAGAGACGACAGTTGGAAGGCATACAATTTCAAAACCAAGTAATGCAGCTTTATAGACTTACACACACACACACACACACACATTCGAACTCATATAAATCATGAAGCGACTAATTTTAACCACCATATCACAACAATAACACACACATACACACACATATTTAGATTTGTATGCAGCAGTTTCAATTGACGTATTGTGTTTGCCTAAAGATACAAGCAACAACAACAACAACGACGGAAAACCAATGTTAGTTAATTTTTGTTATGGTGTTAGTAATGCAAGGAGTAAATGTATGCACACATGCATACGTATAAGCGTTAGGATATGCTAACAAACAAAACCTAGAAAATATTGTTTGGTATAGGAAATCAAATCAATTGAGTGCGGTTACATTTTCAATACATTGAAACCGTTTTATGCTACATAAAGAAACCACACACACACACACACGACACATACCATACATACATTCACATTGGCTGTTACATACTTTTAGGCGTTTTACAGCTATTTTCCTTAACAATTCTGGAGCTCTCTGTTTATATTTACTAGACAGTGTTCTTTAGCAGCGTTCTTTAACAATGTAATCTTAGCATATATGAGAGTGAGTGGGTATATATATATGTGTGTGTGTATGAGAGAAAATACAACAACAGTGACTTTATGTTTATGTTTGTATTAAACATTACGTTCGCTGTATGAGTAAGTATACGAAACAGGTCTCTTGTATTTGTATTAATGTTCGTTTGCATGTGTATGTAGATGTATTCGTGTGTTAAGTTTCGCTGTATTGATAAGTCTTTTGTATTTGTATTAATGTTCGTTTGTATGTGTTTGTATATGTATTTGCATATGTATATGTATGTGCATGTATATGCATTTGTGTACTAATTTCCGCTGTATTAGTAGGTTTATTACTTGTGACTTGTGTTTGAATTAATGTTCGTTTGTAAGTGTGTATGTATATGTATTTGTGTGCTAATTTTCGCTGTAGTAGTAAGTGTACAATACAATTCACTTGTGTTTGTATTAATGTGCGTTTGTGTGTGTGTGTGTATAATTTTCACAACATTTCAAAACCAACAATTCAAAAACCAAAATATTTACTTGAGATCTTTACAAATGTTTTCTTTCATGCTATTTTCCATCTCTCTCTCTCTCTCTCTCTCTTTCACCCTCTCTTGTTTTTTCTTTTCTTTGTAATTTTCTTTAGATTTTCTTCATTAAAACTTAAAAGACAATTTATTTGTTTGTTTTCTTAACATCTTTTCCTTTTTTTATTATTCTCTTCCTTTTAGGTTATCCTTACACATTGTTTTTGTTTTTGTTCTTTGTATTCTAATAGAGTTTAGAATGGTTTAGAATCTCCTGCCTGCCCTTAGTAGGTGTGTCACACAGTGTGCCTCTACGTATATATTTTAAATGAAAATTTATGTTATTATCTGGAAAATTATTTCAATTCCTATAAATAATGGCCATTAAAAAAAAAGAGTGTCCTTTTTGTTTGTTTAGTGTTTAGTGTTTAGCAAATAGTCTGGGGTTTGTTAAATTAACAACATTGTCAATGTAAATTTTCTGTTTTTTTCCCTTCTTCTTATTAAATTGGTTACGACTTTATTTATGACTATTATTACAACTAAATATTGTGGGCCAACTTAAGCTTTATGTGGCTAAAACATAAAGAGACAATTTTTGTTAAGCCAAGCAGTACTGCAGTAAAGGGTAAAGGATATATTGCAAGGACTCTCAAGTAAAGTAGAAAATTTCCAGAGAATCAATGAAGCAATTGGTACAATTGGTACCTTTTTAAGTGCAACATTCTTAATAGAAATTATTTTTAATTAAGCATGTATTTAACCTTGATTTGTCATTGATATCTTTCGAGAAATAGCTTGTAGTAGAATCTAGTTAGGTTAGCCTAGCTGTTTGAGTATATTCAGTTTATTCCCAGAGAGTATTTCATTATTGATTTCTGTCTGAAATACACCGCAATGATTTGTAAGGTCTAGCTCCTCACGCCACTAAGGTTAGGTTAGGTCAAAGTGGTAGCTTTGCTTTACCTTAAGAGCTCACTTGAGCACACATAGCGGCCCGTTGTGATGCCACAAGTAAGTACAGTCTCTGTACTGAATAACGAATTCCACAAAATTAAGTAAGAAGTTGGTCAGCGCAAAGGTTGCACATTAAAAGCACGACTACCTTAAGCTGGAAAAGCAGTCACCTTTGTTTACCAAAAGCTCACTTGAGCATGCATAGCGGCCTGTTATGATGCCACAAGTAAGAACAGTCCCCGTACTGATTGACTTCCACCAAATTAAGAAAGAAAATTCGCTGACAAGCACAACTACTTTACTCTGGAAAACCAGGCTGAAAGTTTAATAAACTAGGCAATATCCTAGGCATCAAGGGACGATAACTGCGTTAAACTGACAAGGAATGGAAAGCCAAATAACATAAATCTGCACCTCGCAAGAGATGGATAACTACAACCACGGCAGAAGTCTTTAGATGGGAGCTGCATTGTTTTCTGCGTGTCTTCCCATAACACAATGGCCTGAAAACATGGCCATTGTGATCGCGATGCCACTATGTTCTCACATCACTTATGTTGTGTGTGTTAATTTTATCTATAAGTGGCAGGCAGTTTGAAGTCAACTACGAACGACAAATTTTTCAGAATCCTTTTTATGATAATTTTTTTTTTTACTTTCAGAGTTTTTGCCAGTATTCAGTGGACAGGATGTAGCCAATGAAATATTCTTTTATATTTCGTTTTGTTGGAAATGTTTGCTCTAGGGTTTGAAGCATTGGCTCACGTCTGATGAAACAACACACTACCAACTAGACTACGGCAACTACATTGTTGGAGTTGACTTTGCATTTCACCCACAACTGTATTGCCTAAGCTTTATGGATTCTCTTAAGTTTAACAATTCGAATTCCTTTAACATCCTTATAGTTTTACTGCTCTAATCTAGGTATGTGTGTGAATACGCTCCATGTGAGCCTCTTACAAAACCAAATACTCCTGGTAAGCCTTATCAGTTTCAACAGTGGCACATTTCTGGGGCAATCTGTTCCTGAAAGTTAATTCAACTTGAAATGCTTTAGTTCAGCAACATTTCCACCCCCCACATCTAAAACATGTCTTAAAATACTTGCAATGTGGATAGCCACAGGCTTAGGCATACGTATCTGCATACATACATAATGGATCAGTACAACCCTTCAGCTAGGATTACAACCTAGCTTCTCACGCAACTTATGTTGTGTGTGCTAGTTTTATAAATGAGTTGCGGGACCTACAGTTTATTGTCGACTCCGTACGACAGTTTTTTTTTGACAAACTTTTGTGGAGAAAGTCACCAAAGAAATATTTCTTTGGGGTTTGAACTGTGGCCACACTGCCAACTAGACTACGACGATTTCAACAGTGAACTCGAATTTTTTCACTCCTTGGAGAATAGTGATGTCGGTCGGATAATTAGGACGACCGTTGCCTAAACAGAAAGGCCACTTTTGATAAAACAAGTTTATTATTTGCACGTGTTGTTGGATGTCATAGACGTGAATGGCAAAACAGACTGAATAAATCGTAACTAATAAAGCAGATGTAGCTTTAACAAGATGACCATTGTCAACCGTCAAAGAACATTATGACAGACCCTATATATTCTTTAAATTTTTTTAAATAGAAGCCTTCATAAATTTCTTCATAATTCCCATTTAACTTTTCATTACTTCTGCCTCATTCTGTCTCTTTTCCCCATATTTTCCACATTTTTAAAATTTTTCCTATTAAAAAAAAGAAGAAGAAGAATAAAATAACATCTTTAACAAATTTAATACAAATTCCCATACAACACCACACTACACTATACTACACTATACTACACAACAGTGCCTGTACAGCATGCCATGCCCATACTTCATGCATATTGTAGAGCGTAGTTGTTGTATTCAAGTTTGTATAGTTTGGTGTCTCTGGCCCAATTTTCTTATCCCAGCATCTGTATGTTGGGTTTATTTGTTATTGTTTTTGTTGTACAGTGTTCATTTAAAAAACAAAAAAAAGAAAAAAAAATTTGAGGAAAATATTCCAAACAAAAAAATGAAAAACATCGATCGATCCTTTGGTATATGAAAACACACAGAGTGTGTGTTGGAAAATCGAAAATAAAAATGGAAAATATTTTATAACACAACACAACAGAACACAATATGTAAATATTTGTTGTTGTTGTTTGGGGGTAGAAAAACAAAAGCAAACGTATGTTAAAATATTGGCATACTATATGGTAAATTTATTGAATATATTATCAGGGGTTTTATCAATTTTTCCTATTTTTTTTTTCATCTGTTTTTCTTTTTTCTTTTCTTTCAATTTTATTTTTTCATTTTTTTTTGTTGTTGTTTTTTTTTTTCATGTGAAAAATATGGCCAACAAAATGGCAATGTAAAGCATGGTTTTGTTTTTGTTTTCCTTTCAATGCTTTTAAGTACACAGCAGCAGTTTTCCTTACTTTACTAGGATTTGTTAGTGTGTTGATGTTGATATTGATGATCGTTGATTTTTTTTGTTTTTTGAAAATTAAATTTATACGTTATATTGCAGACATAAATAGGCCTTTTAAGCTAGAAGGTTAGAAGTGTATTTATAGGGGAATGTACCTGCTAAGAGCAGATTTCTGGCAAAAACTTTGAGAGTAAAATAGAATTGCCATGAAAAGTTTCTCAAAAATCTGTTACTCAGAGCAGACTTTAAACTGTAGGTACCGCTACTCTTGTATAAAATGAACACACACAACATGAGTGCTGTGAGAAGCTTGGTTGTAGTCCTGACTGAAGGGTTGTAATGACCAATTATGTATTTATGTATGTATGTATGTATGAATGTATGAATATATGAATGTATGAATGTATGAATGTATGAATGTATGAATGTATGAATGTATGAATGTATGAATGTATGAGTGTATGAATGTATGAATGTATGAATGTATGAATGTATGAATGTATGAATGTATGAATATATGAATGTATGAATGTATGAATGTATGAATGTATGAATGTATGAATGTATGAATGTATGAATGTATGGTTAAGCCTGTGGGTTACTGTTTCTGTTATAAGTACTGTAAGACATGTCTTAGATGTGTGGATGAAAGGAAATTTCCTGTGTGAATGTCTTGCTGAACCTAATCATCTCAATATGAATTAATTTTCAAGAACGGATTGTCTCGGAAATATGTGACTAACGAAACTGATAAGGTTTACCGGGAGTACTGATTCGTTTTATAAGAGGCTCACTGGGAATGTTTTCCCATACACTAGATTAGAGGCGTAAAACTTGAACGATGTCGAATTGATAAACTTAAGATCAAACTGTGAAATCTAATCGATAAATCTTTGGCAATAACCGGCACAAGGGGCAAAAAAACAAAAGCAACTCCAACAATATAATATTCGCAGTCTAATAGGTAGTATGTTGCCTTATTGGACGTGAGCCCATGGTTCAAATCCTGGGTCAGACATTTTAAACGAAACGAAGTTATTAGAAAATATTTCTTCGGCAACTGCCTTCCAGCAGATTTCTGAACAAAAAAACTCTCGAGAGTACACAAAAATTGTCATGAAAAAGTTTCCCAAACATCTGCAGTTCGGAGTCGATTTGAAACTGTAGGATCCGACACTTGATAAAATTAACATCTACATCCTAAGCGGTATAAGAAGCTAGGTTGTAATACTGACTACAGCGTTGTAATGACCAAATTATGTATAAAAAATGATTGTTGACCAGTGCAGTGTTTAGAGAATGTTAAGGAAATTTTGAAAATGGTGTTTTTGGGCTGCGCTCAAGTCTCTTATATATGCCACGATAAAGTCGTTCGTTCGTTTTCGTTCGTAAATCGCATGGCAATGGAAAATAAAATCACGATACTAACAGGCTACTACGCTACTGGAAGGCATCACCACAGAACTTGGCATTCTCTCGAAGGACTTCTGTATAAGTTCAAGCCCTAAGGAAGGGAAATAGAGTGGTAGACTCTTGCTAATGCAAAGGCGCAAATGAACTTCTATTTACCAGTCATCTTGGACTGTACGCTCCAATATTAAATTGCAGCAAAAGCAAGAGTTATTTTGGAATTGTTTTGGATTTTTTCTATGGAAAGATTTTGGCTTTTGGCCAATCAATAATATTCAATTACAAAAACAATATCCTTTCCAAAGTATTCTGTAAGAAGACCTTTAGTCGCTGTGTTATGAAATTTAAGACAAAATACTACAAAAACAATAAAAACTTTTGTCATAAAGAAATTAACGAAACACAGAAATTCCAGACAACATGGATATCAAATGTTTTGCCAAAAGTTTTCTTCTACCTGTTCTACCATCTCCGCAGACGTCTTTCAAAGGTAAGTACGCATGTATGTACGTATGCCCGTAAAAAAGTCAATGTATTCGAGATATGATTTCAAATGTTGTATAAAGAAAAAAAGAAAAAAAAAAACAAATAATTTGACTCTAAGCCTGATTACCAACCAGCATTGTTTGTTTTCTTGCCTTTGTTAACTTCTTTTCTCTTTCGTTTTCTTTTTTGCCTTATTTTTGGATTCTGTAAGCAATATCTACTGCCTTCCATTTACCATCTTTTGAGATTAACATGAGAGAAAGAGAGAAAACGTTCTCATTCTTTGTTATGTAGAATATGAGCTGAAACCTGAGATTGAGATTTTATATCGTGTGTAATCAGTTTACAGACTGTTCTACCTATTAACTGCATAAATCCCCCCCCCCCCCCTCTGTTATTACATAAAACATACGAATACATTGAAACACACACACACACACACTATAATTATGATGAACACAATCAAATGCATGGAATATACACACAACATGTATATAATATATGTAAGTATGCGAGGGTGGAAGCAAAAGGCCACCATATTTTAGTCGGTTGTACTTGCTATTGAACAAGCTGCACGTATGACTGCAACTAGGAACCTACCTCCTTCAAACCTGATCATATAAGGGGAAATAATGCAGCATCAATTAAAGTGCTGGGATCCCACCTTGGCAAATTAAGTCTAATCGGTAGTTGCATAGACTATTTGGACTATACATGTCCGATCAAAACCCGCCTCTACTGGGTTCCGAGACATTGTGGCTTAAACGGAGACGAAAATGCAGACAAATTGGCACAGAAGAGATTGAAAATGTCTGTGAAAAAGACAACAGAGGGGATGTATGCGCTCCTACAAGAATATTTTTTCCAATTTGAAACATCGCCATGGAATTCAACAAAACGTAGGTGGTCCAACATATTTAGTTGACGAAACACAAAACTGCCGTGTCCTGCACAATTAAAGTCTTCGAAGTGCCTTCATTTTTATCGTGGAATCTGGGAAGGAATCAAAGATGTTTATAATGTAGGCGATAATGGGGATATATGCGCCCCTACAAGAATATTTTTTCAGAATGGAAAAATCAAAATGGAATTCAACATAGGTGGTCTAACATTCTTGGTTGATGAACCTCAAAACTGCTGTGTTCTACAGGGGACAGCAGAAAAACCAAGGAACTACTTGCGTTCGACAAGAAAACGGTTCGCATTCTAATAAGCATTCTAACAGGACACTAAGCTATTGGCAGTTTCGCTGACAAACTCGGTCTGCCTCATCAGGTGTACTGCAGAAGCTGGCATGATTTTCAAAACAGACGTCCCTGACGCTTGGCTTACAGAAAGTTTGATTATCTGGTCATGGTGGCTGGTTTCATACGTTCAAATATTAAGCATTCGGATAAGCTGCATGAATACTGCAGTGTCTTCCGAATGTGATTTTTCCTTAAATGAAAGCCCTTAATTTATTCGGAACTTTATTTACTTTGTAGTCGGCTGTCGACCGTCGTTTTACAATGAAGTTGACAACAGGAAGGTGTATACCATAGACTGTGTTAGACTTCCATGAAGTCGCATGGCAATCAAAAGTAAAATTTTCGATGCTAAGAGGCCCCTGTCCTACTGAATGGCATGACGATAAACTTGACATTCATTGAAATGACTTCTACAGGAGCCCTAAGCCGGAGAGACTATCTTTCATCACACGCATCAGTGGTTGACTCTTGCCATGCAAAGGCGCGACACTCCTAATTTGCTGTCGTCTTGAACCGTAAGTTACTCTTCACTACCAAATTGCTGGAAAAGCCAGAGTTATTTTTGGAGTTGTTTTTGTTTCGCATAGGGAATGTTTAATCCCCAGGTTGGATGTTAATTGAGCTCTTAAAACTTTGGCCTAAAATTTAGGGTCCACCACGTAACCTAACCTTACTTATTGAGAAAAGAAAACTAAAAGCGATATTAAATTCTTCAAAACCCTCTATGAATTCTTAGCAACCCTCGTATGTCTTTATGTCATATATGTAGAGAAATATGGCCGTTGTTTGTAGCTGTAGTTTGAATTTAACAGAACAGGCAACATCAGCATTTTAAAATGCATTTCAAACACATAAACCTGTTAGCGTGACACACTCAACTACCAAAACTACCTGGGTATGTTGGCAGCAGCTTTTACAACTTATAGGGGTAAACATTAGATGATGGCCTTTGATAACCCTTTGAACCAGGTTTAAAAGGTTATACATAATAAAGGCTTATTAAAATTGGTCGTAAATGGCTGCAATGGAATATAATTTATTGTACAGCTAACGGAGAGCTTTTGGAGAGAAAGAGAGAGAGAGTGAGAGAGAGAGAGAGAGAGTGAAAGAGAGTGTGTTAAAATAAAATTTTGTGTCATTAACAAAGAGTTTAAAGAACACTTTTTGGCATATATATCGTGACATCAATTACTTCAAAGTAATTCTATTTTATGCTTGGAGGATATGTAAAGTATTTGAATTGCTCATACGAAAATGAGGCAATTTTTGTTTTTCTCTACGAACCCCATTTTAATGTTACCCTTTCGAATGCTTTGAAATTTTTTATTGCTCTTTGACATAAATGTCAATAAAGGAGTGAAACAAAAAAACAAACAAAACTACAAGAGTTCAAGAGTTCATGAATAAATGTGTGGTGTTTTATAGTCCTGCAAACATATAAAAATTTTTAAGTGTGTGTACGTCAAGGAAAATATTAAAAAAGAGAATAATTTTTACCACACGGATGTCTAAGCAAGTCTCAGTTCTATAAGCAGGGAGAAATTTTTAGTAAAGAAGGGTAAATCTACCGCTTAGGGAAAGAAGTTTTCAGTTCACATTAGGCAAAGATTTGAACTTAGTTTTGCAATATTTTGTATAAATTTCAATCTTACATACATACATACATACATACATATGTAATTAAGCATTCAGTCAGGATCATAACCCTTCAGTCAGGATCATAACCTAGCTTTCCACAACACTTATATTGTGTGTATCAATTTTATAGTTGAGTGTCGGGACCTTCAGTTTAAAATCGACTACGAACGACCGGTTTTTTTGAAAAATTTTTAATGCCAAATTTATTTAATCGCAGAGTTTTTGCCAGAAATCTTCTGAGAGGAAGTCACCGAAGAAATAGTTTTTCAGATTTCGTTTTGTTGTACATGTCTGTCACTGGGTTTGAACCATGGAATCACGTCTATTAACTAGAATTTCAATCTGACGATAGAATATATTTATAAAAAAGGAATTTCAAGTCAGCATCATCTAGTACGCCCACAATGTTTGCAATGGTGTTTCGTCTGAGACAATACGTTCCAGCATGTCGATATAATAGGTCTTAAATAGATGACCTAAAAGAACTATGGCTTCTAAAGGGAGTTATATGGATTTATAAAACAGATCACCTCAAAAGTTTAAAGCTTTTTTATAAAAATCGATTCCAGTTTTGTCATCCTTGTGGGAAATGGTTTTTCGACAGTTGGTTTTAGAACATCTAGCATGGAGTGCATTCAGGAGAGAAATACGGGAAATACTGGTATCGACCACTATGTCTTCAGTGTTCAGTAAGATTTGGTAAGTCATTACTTATATTGACTGTAAAATGCCCTTTAAATCTCCTGAACTGACTGTTTACTGTTTTTATAGCACATTTCCACAATTTCTAAACGTTGTAGTTACCGTAGTCTAGTAGGTAGTGTGTCGGCTTATTAGACGTGTGGCCAAGGTTCAAACCCCATGTGATATCTTATACAAAAGGAAACATGAGAAAATATTTCTTCGGCGACTGCCTCTAAAGAATGAAAAAGTGACTAGAGAATCTGTCGTTTGTAGTCGACTTTAAACTGGAACCTACAGTCACTCATATACGAAATTCAAACACAATATAAGTGGTGTGAGTCGTAATACTTAAAATGGCCGCGATCTAGTTTGTATTATGTGGGCTCATTTGACTATAGCCCGTGGTCGTTCGTAGTCGACTTTAAACTGGGATCTATAGTTGCTTATGTATGAAATTCAAACACAATATAAGTGATGTGATGGCCGCGATCTAGTTTGTAGTATGTGGGCTTATTAGACTATGGAATGTGGTTCAAACACCAGCCAAGACATCTCGAATAAAAATAGTTCTTCAGCGTTTTCCACTCAGCAGATTTCTAGCAAAAAATCTGAGCATTAAATAAAATTGCTATGAAAAGTTTCCTAAAAATCTATCGTTCGGAGACGATTTTAAGCCATAGGTTCCGTTACTCATGGATACAATTAACATACACAATATTGATGGTGTGAGATGCTAGGTCGTAATCCTGAGAGTAAAGGCTTGGACTAACCAGTTAAGTGAGTAAGTATGTGAATGACAGGGGTCTGTATAATTAAAACATAAATAGGAGACTAGAATTTTCGCCTTCATCCATAACTTGGGAGGCATATCTATATGCAGAAGAAAGCAATCCTGCTTAAACCAGGTCCTATGTTCGTAATAGGAGTAAAAGGAATAGAAGGACGAAATGAACAAGTCAAATATGTATGTATTAGGCAAAGTAATTGCTCTGCAGCACCGCTAGTGTCAATTATATCGTATTCGAAATATTTAAAGCATGGCTGAGACAACATCGAACATTTGAAGGCTTTATTGATGCCATTATGGGTGCAAAAAAAAAGAAATGTAATGTCATGGTTTCCTTTGGTAGAGCGCATAAATCAAACTGAATTTGAACCCTGAGGCTTGTGATATATTCGCATACGCCTGCGACTTGAGAAAACCCCACAAGAAAAAGTCTAACGGAGATTTCAGTGGATAATTCACACCGCATTTCACTTACGATGACCATGCCCATATAGCCTGTGTAGAATATCCTTTATAGCAAGAGCTGCGTTGCCACAAATCTTTGCCTGGTCATTGACTAATATCGTTCTCAAAGTATTATTTCATTCGCATACTTTCTAAATTCTATGAACAAGTGAAACAATTTTAATTTGCTTTTCTATTATGCTTCCATTCATCCATCTCCTATGATTCCTATACAAATTAGCCAGAAAGTTTAAATTTTATTTAAATTTTTAAGCAATACACATACCAAGACTAATTACCTTTATTATGCAACTTACTTCATATACCTAATGATTACCTATGTAAAGTGCCTAAAAGTAGACACAGTTAAATACACAAAGAAGTTGTTGCAACATTTGGATTTTCGATAATAAAATTTTATGTTAAAACATTTAAGGCCATTAAAATGTCTTTAAAAAAACAAAAATACGAATGCTCTGACACATGTACGAGAACTTGAAGAGAGAGAAAGAGTAGGAGTACCTTACGGTACATGTGTATGGATATGGGAATGGTCTTTAATAAAATTTTTTTTTATTTTTCTTTTGTTTGTTGTAAAGATGTATTTGAAATAGAGAGGAAGAAGAGTTGAACATTAAAAAAAAACAAAAACAAAAACAAAAACGAGAACAAAAACCCCATTACAAATGTCAAGCACATTTGCCAAACAGTGTCAGTATGAGGTCAAAAATATCAACGAAGCAACTCACACACGCAACGTACACTACTCTACAAAAGAATGCAAAACGAGTAAGAGAGAGAGAGAACAAAATATAAAAATAAGGAAAAGGAAAACAAATACACACTTAAACAATTCAAACAAACATATACCTTTTGTGAGTTTGTATGTGTAAAACTCACAGAGTAGTATGCATGAAGAGCATGCATGTACACATAGGCACTGACACTGCTGTAAGCTTTGCGAACTTCTTTGCATGGCTTTGTGCAGAGAGAGAGAGAGAGAGAGAGAGAGAGAAATAGAGAGAGTTGTGTGCGAACATTTCCATTGAGTTTTAAACGCACATGGATTTTAAAGAACCCACATTACCAATATATATGCACTCGTATGTATGCACGGTAGCCAGCGTGTAGTGCAATAAAAACGCCCTCATTTCCCTTAACGCACACTATACACACACACGTACATACACATGTAGTACTGGCTCTAACAAACACTTGCATTAATATCCTCTTACACTTTTATGCATTCTTTAAAGCATTCTTTTAGGGGAAATATTTTGTTTTTTTTTTTAAACAAACGGGGGAAAGGCTAAATTCATTTAAACTAATGCTAGATTTTTGTTAATTTTATGGAAACTTTTAAAAATTTAATTGCTCTACGTACGTAATACGGACTTTATTAGAAATTTTAAAACTTTTAATCAACTATGCTCCACCATTGTCAAAATTATTCGAATATATTGCGAACACAAGTACGAGTTTTATTCTTTAGATCTGGTCTTACAACAGGCACTCCTGAACTTTGACATTTGATAACGGGGCCAAGTTGCAACTGCATATGTCAGATTAGTTGTCATTTGTTCTGTCTGTTTTGCCAAATCACCATGGATGGACGGTGCCCAATGTATTCCATAGAAGTCACACTTGCGTGTAAACTTTGGGCTGGCGGCGTTATTAGTCCATATTTCTACGAGAACAACTCTAACTAGGTTATTACTTCGGCAAGCACTATAAGTCGACATTTTCCAACTCCTATGGCTTGTTTTGTTTGATCTTCATACCAACGACAAGTGGTTTCAAGAAGACAGCGTGTCACAGACACAGACGCAGACAGAAGTGCCATGGATCTCATTGCACATTGGATATTCTGCAAGAGCGATTTGAGGGTATGGTTCACCTACTAGGAGATTTGAATCCGTTAGACTTTTTCTTGTGGGGTTTTATTAGGTCGCGCAAATAATAGAGCAACTGGCGTCCAGAAAGCCAACATAACTCATGTCAGTGGTCAAATTCAGCCTGGTTTATGCCCCAGAGCCATGAAAGTTTAAACATTTTGAATGTGCTTCATCCAAGACATTTGAAGGATATTTAATTTTAAATCTCATATACATACATACATACATGCATACATACCTAATTGGTCATTACAACTCTTCAGTCAGGATTACAACCTTGCTTTCTACATCACTTATGCTGTGTGTGTTAATTTTTATACATGAGTGGTGTGACCAACAGCGTAAAGTCAACTCCGAAAGATAGATTTTTGAGAAACTTTTTCATGACAATTTTATTTAATCGCAGGGTTTTTGTCAGAGATCAGTTGAGAGGCAGTTGCAGAAGAAATAGTTTTTTATATTTCGCTTCGTTGGAGATGTATGACCTGGGGGGTTTGAATCGTGGCCTTACGTCGCACTTCCATCCACTAAAATCATCTCAGTATTCGATGGCGAAATCTTCCAAGTACCACTGATTAAGTTTTACTTTAGGAGGTCATTCTGAGCACTATGCTTAAAACATCATGTTCGTTGCAGGTCTGTTGCCACTATATATTCGTGGTCTTCCTGAAACGACTACCTAACAGTTGCCGTTCTAGATCTAATAATCATTGAAGAACCAGTGCCCTGTATGCACAAAATGGAAGAGGAATACCTAGTTTAACTAGATAACCGTAACACTTCTGCCTTGTGCTTGCGAATTTCAAATTTACTTTGAATTCTCCTTGGAGTTGCCTACATTTTTGCTGTGCAAATATGTGCACGCACCAGAAAATCTTCTTCAGATTTCTTGTGAAAGTCAATAAAATTTCGTTTGTTTTATAATGCAACAGAAGTAAATTAATAAAATAAATATAAAAAACAGCAATTATTTTATTTAAAATATATTTGGTGTACCTAGACTTTTGCTGTACACTGTAGACACTGTTTTTTCCCTTGCCATTTATAGCATAAAAACAATGCAACACATAATAAGGAAATAATTATTTGGCACTTTAAAATTGAAAACAATTCAAATGTCTGAACATGACAAACTAAAAAAATACAGAGAAGATGAAAACAATAGCACTGTCGGCCGGGGAATGAGAATGAAAATTTTATTTGTTCACAATTTTAATATTTCTATTGAATATAGAGAAGGAGAGAAGTCGCTGTGGTCTAGTAGGCAGGGTGTTGGCTCATCAAACGTAAGGCCACGGGCTCGGGTCACAGGTCAGACATCCTCAGCCTAGCGAAACATGAAGAAATATGTTTTAGAAATCTGCCGAGAGTAAATAAAATTGTCATGAAAAGTTTCTCAAAAATCTGTGGTTCGAAATCGATTTCAAACTGTAGATCCTGCCACTCAAGTATCAAAATAACACACACAATCTAAGTGGTGTGAGAAACTAGGTTGTAATCCTGACTGAAGGGTTGTAATGACCAATTATGTTATGATTTGCCACCAGGATGGTTGTTTAAATTTCTTTAAAAATTCAATTTTTTTATCATGCTCTGCTATTTTTCTCTTCACAGTTGTCTCTGATTCTGTCTATCACTCGTGCTTAAAAATTCTTTTGTCAACTTGTCATACAATTGTGACATGTTTGTCTAAAAACTATTAAATGTTGTATGTTTTTTGGATGGCAGGCACATTAAATGAAAATTGTTGAATTCTTCTTCTGCTTGTTGTTGTTATTGTTGTTTTTGTTGCTGTTGTTTTCTATTTCTGTTGACATGTTTTCACAATTTTGTCGAATATAAACTAACAATCAGCCAATATATGTATGCATACAATCATTGTTACACATGCATACATACATTCATATGTACATTCATATGTACATATGTATGCATGTATGTATGTGTTAATGCATACAATACTTATATACATAAATGTGTTTAAATGTGTTTATAATTTATAATTGCCCCAGTTATTGTCGATGTGAATAATGGATTTTCATTTTTGATGATGACTTTTGTCAACAAAATTTTCTCTCAAAATATGAAGTTAATTTGTAGGAGGAGGCAGGAGGGGTAAATGAACTTTGGCTATCGGTATGGTTGCAGACGAGAATTGTGGGCAGATAGAGGCATGTAGAAACCAACATCACTGCAGATTGATATACAATATGTGAGGGCAGTGAGCTGTTTTGATCACAAGTGAATTCTGTTTTATTCCCATGAAATCATTATTTCCTACAGCCAATGGGCTCCTTTCAATCTAACCTAATTTCCATTAAAGCAGAGAGCAGAGGGCAGTAAGTACAGTTAAATATTTGCCCAAGCTGAACTAACGTCATGCTGTAATTTTTGTTAAATTCCTGATCGTCTATGTGATTCCTTATAATTCCCTTAATAGACCCTGTGACTTCAACTTGTAGTCTAATGGCGGGCACCATTCTTGAGTTACATGGATTCAAAACGATGGGCAGAGTCGTCTTAAGTTCTTATATAGGCTGCTAATGTATTGTTTTTCTTTTAACTTACTAACCAACATGAGATCAAGTTCATTATGAGCCTCAACTCGAGGTCCATTGCCGTCAATGAATGTCAGAGATTTAGGAGAGAACTTTCGAATCCTTTAAAACTAAATCTTATAGGCGTTCGTGGACACAAGGATAACCAGTGGTTCTTGAAGGATTTCACCTCCGAATGGACGAAAGTTTCACAAGATAGATGTAAGGCTACAGTTCAAAGCCCAGCTCAGACATCTCCAACAAGAGGAAATATGAAAAAATACTTCTTGGTCAACCTTTTCTCAACAGATTTCTGGCAAAAACATTTAAAACTCATTCAAAATTAAGTCTTTTAGGCCTTCGTGGACATAGGAATACTGTCGTGAACTTTATTGCGAAATGAAATGGCGGAGGTGTTACGGTTGTCTAGTTAAACTTGATATTTTTCTTTCCGTTTGTGCATACTCAGCATAAATAAGAGAGCGTACAGAGCACACTGGATCTTCAACTACGACTACATCTACAAACATTAACTGCCAGGTGGACTTTGCAGGAAGACGACAACTATACAGTAACAACAGAACCGTAATGAATATAACTTTTTGAGCATAGTGCTCAGGACGACCTCCTGAAATAATAGTTAATCAGTGGTTCTTGAAGGAATTCATCATCGAACACTGGGGTTATTTCAGTGAATGGCGGTTTTCAACTGCTTTACATACACAATAACCCTGCAGTCAGAATTACGATCCAGGTTTTTACATCACTCATGTTGCGTATGTTAATTTTATACATGAGTGGCGGTACCTACAGTTTAAAGTCGACTTCGGACAACAGACTTTTTGAGTAACTTTTCATGACAATTTTATTGACTCTCAGAGTTTTTTTCCAGAAATCTGCTGAGAAGTCACGTCTAATAAGCCAACGCACTACCTACTAGACAAAGCGATTTCACCGTAAACTCTAAATACCCTGTAAACAAATATTCTGCTTCAAACTTTCTTTACATCGTATGTTTGTCATTCCCTTTATGAAAAATTTTTCAACATCATAGCGTCTAAAGGGGAATGTCTAGCACACAGTTGAGAAAGGAACTGTCAACCATTGGATTTCCCAGGTTACTTTATCTTCTAATAAATCACACGTTAAACTTGTCTATCATTAGCTTAACCAAGGTCTGAATAGCTTAAATATTCTCTATCACATGCAATGGACTGGGACTCAACAGAGTATGCAGCATCTTTATAGAACAGATTTTCTTTACCACGGTTACCAACACAAACTCGTCTCTGTTATCCTATTTCGTAGAAAAATTTGAATCAAATCAGCCTCCATTTTTATTTTCAAAAACTAACGGATGATGATCAAATTTTATATTCTTTATGGTTAAAGATTTTGTCTAGGATTTTTTGTTTTTATTTCTCCAGCCATTACTTCTTAAATTTTTTTCTTTGCTTCTGTCTTTACCTATGTATGTGCCCAACAGATATTGTGTATTCGATTGGCAATCGTTAAACAATATTGCTGCGTTGCTTTTATGTATGTTTTGATAACAATCGTATAATTGTGGCAATAAAACTTTTCCCAACAACATTTTTTTCTACTTGTTCTACTTGCAACAATTTGCCCTCATGGAATGGGAGAGAGAGAGAGCAAAAAAAACTGTGCGTTTTTTGTGCAATATTTGTCTATAAAAGCTTTATGGTTTAAAAAAAAAAACAAAAAACTAACAGATAAAGACAGATATAAAGGGAACAGAGAAAGAGCGAGAGAGATAGAGAAGCAATCACAATTACAACTACCGGAAGTTTAAATACGCATTCAGGCAAGAAAAAAATTTCTCTCTCTTACACACACACGCATAAAGTTTGTTAAATATTTTAGTTTGGCAAGCAACTTAAATCCAAACATACATACACTTACACACTTAAACACACGCACACATAGATGAATTTATAAAACAAAAAAAAAAATAGCAACCAGAAAGTATAATTGTGATTGCACCAGGAAGATACCGACATAAACTGTGCTGAAAAAAAACGTCAAATTCCCATAATAATGCCAACTTTATGCTTTTCTAGCAGCAGAAGTATTATAAAGAGCAGGCAGACACGGAGGTAAGGAGCAAATAGTAATAAATGCATTAAAAAAATATTGTTAATGCCAGTTGGCTGCCCTTTTTTTTTTTGTCTGTCACTGTTGCACTTGCTGCTGCCGCTGCTGCTTCTGTTGTAATTTGTTCGTTTACCAGCTTTTGTTATATGAAAAGTTCAAACGTTTAATAAAGAAAGATAAAAAATTTATTTTTAGTTACGATTTGTTCTTTTTCTTTTTTTTAGTTTCCTAAAAGGAATTTAAAAGTCATTTCCAAAAGCCATAGAAGTCTTATGATTTAAAGAAACTAATTAGGTAAGGCATAGCAAGGGTTTCCTCTTTTTACAGTTTAAGGAAAAGGTAATAATTTTTGATAATAAAGGAGATTAAGATGGACAGGAGAGGAGTTAAAATTAGACATCATCTAGGTATAGATAGGAGTCTGTTGTTATCACAAATGATACATTGCCTCCAAAGCAAAATGACAGTCTAAATAGTGCAAACGGGGCTGAGAGGCTCCTGCTGCGACTTTTTTTCATTAAGCTAGCAGCAGGTCGCCGTAGTTAGTAGGTTTTTGTTAGTATGTTGGCTTATTAGACGAAAGGGCAGGGTTCGAATTCCCCGGTCAGTCATCAAAACGAAATATGAAAATAATTTCTTCGGCGACTTTCTCAGCAGATTTCTGGCAAAAACTCTGAGAGTAAATAAAATTGCCATGAAAAGCTTCTCAAAAAAACCTGTCGCTCGGAGTCGACTCTAAACGGTAGGTCCCGCCACTCATGTATAAAATTAACACACACAACATAAGTGGTGTGAGAAGCTAGATCGTAATCCTGACTGAAGGGTTGTAATAGCCAATTATGTATGTAGCAGCAGCTTAGAAGTTTAATGCATCTGTGAACTGTTTGGAAATCAAAGAAACTATAATCCTGTCTATCGGACTATTGAGAAATTAAATAGCCAAAGTTTGTATTGAGCCTGAAAAGATATCGGCTTCCTCTTCAAGCGATCTACAAGCGATATACAGAAGTCATTAGCAGGTAAATGAAATCTCTCCATGTGTATAATCATAATGGAATGACAGAGATGTCCTTACAGCCCACATTAAGTAAGTGTTTGGTTTCCTTTCCATTCAATTGAAGTCTGCTGAAACTAGCAGTGAAGCTAGATTCGTTAGGTTGGTAGGCAGAAGTGGTTGTCCCTCGATGGAGTCATGAGCGGACACACTTAGGCCGCACGCAGGGCCCACCACAGTTACAGATTTTCCCCTAGTCCAGGAACCACTCGGAGCTTCCAATGAAGCGGCTCAGACTGCCAATATCCATACATGACAGTTCATCCAGATCTTTCATGTAGTAGGCTCCCAGATGCCTCTTTCTTCTTCGACCAAGTGCCGGGCATGTGCACAGTAGATGAAGAACAGTTTCATCCTCCTCCTCATCTCCACAGCTTCTGCAGAAGTCATTAGCAAGGTGTCCAACACCAATTCGCCTCGCATGCGTTCCTATAATACAATAGCCCGATTCCTTACTAGACCCGAATTTGTTACGGTTTAAGGAAGATAAAAATTAAATCAATTTACCTAAGGTGATAAGTACTTGGCAGTAAAATTTCTACGACCTTCTTTTCAAAGGAATATGGACCAATGATGCCTACGCACTAAACAGTCAATCATAATGGGTGCATTGGACTCTGTAAGACTACGCGTGGGCTTTTCTGAGCCCCAAAAACGACAATTTTGCTCAGTAACGCGCCCACCAAGCTAAAAATGAGTTTCATGCGAAACGATCAAACGACATCATCGTGCAATTTCTCGTTGGCTTAATAAATCTCAACGTTGCTCAAGTGTAATTTGGCAGTAAAATTTCTGCGACCTTATGTTGAAAGGATAATGGACCAATGATGCCTCCGTTTCACAAGCCACATTAAACAGTCAATCATAATGGGTGCATCGGGCTCTGTAAGACTACGTATGGGTTTTCTGAGCCCCAAAAACGAAATTATCGTGCAATTCCTCGTTGGCTTACTAAATCCCAACGTTGCTCAAGCGTAAATTGAGACATTACGTTCAGTGGAGATAATATGACTGAATTTTGTGAGAGGATAGAATGACATAAGTATTGCCAGATTCGAAATAATCGATGGTACAAATTTAAACCCATAAATGACCCACCATTATATGCAATCGTTGGCAAGATTAACAGTTCTAGTTGATATACCTCTCCTAATTGGACGTTCACACAAATATGAATTTATTTTTGTGACACCTTGTAATACGGTGGCAGTAAGTAACAATTTTCTCTTTCATTTCTACTCAATATTAACTTCTTTATTATTCTTTTCATTTTTTTTTCAATCATTTTTGTCTGCAGTTTAATACAATTTCCACTTCTATAACTTTCAAAATTATCAACTACTCACCCTCCTTACCGTTTATGACACACAAAATGAAATTGTTGTTGCCTCAAGTAAAATCACGTAAACGTATTACAAAAAAATTTATTTTTCAATTTTTTTTTCTCTCTTCTTTTTTTCTTTCAATATTTTCAAGAGAAGAATTCTTTTCTTTGGGGGTTTTTTTTCAAACCACAAAGTCCAAGTAATTTAATGGTTTATTGGTTGTTAGAAAAGAACACCAGCTTTGTTGTTAGTAGTGGTGGTGGTGGGTGTTGTTGATGCCACAAAAATGTTGATCATATTCCTTTGGGGTGTGCTTTGTTGTTGTTCTTATTGTTATTTAAATCTTAATTCTATCTGTTCGAGAGTAGTTGTACTTTTCTTTGTTAATTAAAAACTTTTTTCCTCGTCTTCGCCTTCATTTTCATCTTTTTTTTTAAATAAAGTTGCCTACTTTAAGGCTTAGCAAAGGACATTAACATTCTCTCAACTATTTGGACTTTTTTTTTGCTTACGGTTTGGTAATGAGTGTATAAATGAATGAATGAATGAATGAATGAATGAATGAATGAATGAATGAAAGATTGAATGAATGTTTATGAAATATTTTTCCTTATGGTTATTGTTGCTTTTAATTAAAACATCTTCTATGGTTGCCAACACTAACCAAAAAACAAATTCACAGTAGAGGCCAGTGTGTTGCTATTGTTAAGATTGTAAACAGAGAGAGAGAGAGGGGGAGAGTGAGAGAAACTTGAAATAATTTTTCATAACGAAGGAACAACTTTTATTACTTCATTTCAAGGTTAATCAGCTTAAGGCTAAAATGGCATTTCAATTGAAAACTTCTTTTGTAAGTGTGGCCAACAATGAAAAAAAAATCCAATTTTTTTTAATGAAGTTTTGAACTTCTTTTTAACATTTCTTAACCAAAAATTTAAGAAAAAAAATTTTAAATTGAAATCAAGAATTCATTAAAAATTCTTGAATAAAAAGAAGATAATAAAAGAGATATTACTTCGGGTATTAGGTGGGGGTGTATCACAAATTATTTGACTCCAAGTAAGGGGAGTTTTTAACACTTCCAAACAACAAATATTGAAACCTCTTTGCCTCCACTGCGTTCTTTTATCTGTCATCCTAAAGCAATTTTTTTTAGTGGCCAATAACTGAACCGTAAGCAGTCTAAGAACAAAAAAATGTCTCGATGAACTAAAATCACAATTTATAGGTCTTTAGCAGTCATTGGTACTTGCTTAGGCAGAAGAAGGTGTAGTTGGAGCTTTGAGAGAGAAAAATCTTTGTAAACTAAATTGCCTTGTCTGCGTTATCGGCAAGTATAGGCCACATGAATGAATCAGGAATTGTATGAGCTTTATGGCGACCTGAACTTTTACGTACAACGTCTATAAGCATAAGAGTGAAAATGTTTGGGCAAAAATATATCTTCCGTGTTAGTTCACGAAATATCACTTTGATAGCAATCTAACTAAACACGATATGAGAAATTTGAGCAAGGATGCATGCAATCAAGTTTATTTGAAAATCTATTCTTATTCAGACTAAAGACCATAGGTTTTCAATAAAGCCCCTAAAGAAAAACAAACACAATTGGTTATGTTTCTCTATTCCCCAGAAACAAATATTTTCAACTCGATAACATGCATTTTTTTGGTCGATAACTTGCATTTTTTGGTCGATAACTTGCATTTTTTGGTCGATGACTTGCCATTTTTTGGTCAATAGCTTTTTTGATCGATAACTTTCATTTTTGATTTATAACTTGCATTTTTTTGGTCGGTCTCTTGAATATTTTTTTGGAGGACGGCTGACATTTCTTGGTCGATGACTTGTTTTTTTTTTTAATAAGAACTGTTTCGGAATCCTTGATACCTTGGTTTTCTAGCCCATTAGTTTGGTTTTCTAGTCCGGTTACAGCACAGTTCTAATTTTCTCCCATTTTTCACTATTTATTTAGGGTATTAAGAAAACCCCAAATGAAAAAGTTTAAGGTGGGTAAATTGCACGATCTCGGTAGCTAGTTCAGATCACCAGAATATTAAATGTGGCATGAGTTGTGGAACATGTTCCATGGACCTGTTGAAACCACATGTCGTTGATGTCCCAATTATACAATTCAGGCCAGAAGAAGTATCTCGTCCTATAATGCTCGCCGTTGTCAGTGATGGATTGAAAAATTCCGTTCGCAAAGAAATATGAATCGATGACTATGCAAGCCGAAAATCCCTATCAAATGGTTATTTTTATGGAACGCATTGAAATCTCTTGGATCTTCTGGGTGGATGTCTTACTACTTACTAAATTGGTCATAACAACCATTCAGTTATGAATTGTTATCGCTGGAAATTCGACAATTTTCTTTTTTCATTCATCCAGAAATGGAGCTCATTGCTGAGAATGACTTGCGAATGAATGAGCGAAAATACGTCGCTGTCTGTACCCTGTCTACCTGAGTAGATGCTTCGCTGAAATCCGCCTGAAAGAGAACGGCGATTTGATGCACCTGCTAGAATGTGGAGAAGATGGATTGTAACAGTAGTTCGAGCAGCAAACTACTGAGAATAGAGTCTGAGAAATATCTGGCATATTCGGCATGAGACTAACCATCGTCCTATATATGTATATGCACATATCGTTGGAGACCAGACTAATAGAAGTAAAGGAATTAAAAAAATTTGAACTTTAACAGAGCAAATAACCTTCTTCTGCATAAGTTTTGAGTATAAAAACTTTAAAACTTCATTTCATGAATTCTTCTTGCAATTATATCAGCAAGAACAAAAAACTTGTTCTCTTTATAAAAGTCAATTCGGATAATAATATCCTTGTGTAGAACGTATGTATGTACATATATATCACAATTATTCTCTTATCATTGTTTAGTCTACTCTTTGTTATTTTAGCAATTAAATTTTATTATTATCCTTAAAAAGTTTTTTCTCTTTTCGTTTTTATTTTTTTGTGAAAATAATATCCCGAACATTTAAATAAAATTTATTGATTGACCATCATACTTTGTATAC
Source organism: Sarcophaga bullata (assembly GCA_005959815.1). Lineage (NCBI taxonomy): Eukaryota > Metazoa > Arthropoda > Insecta > Diptera > Sarcophagidae > Sarcophaga > Sarcophaga bullata. The sequence continues at coordinate 536,470 of QOCX01000044.1, read as the reverse complement.
ATACACTATGACATTCAACAAAAAGAAAAAAGAAAAGCTTTCGGAAAACCAGTCAAATGCAGACACTTCATATGAATTTACACAGTCATGCATGGATGTCTGCTATCCATGCTTGTACATTCACAGACGCAAAACGAAAAATGTATCATCAGCTGCAATTTTAATAAAATAATCTTCTTTGGTTTCACATAAATGTAGCAGAGAAGTCTTTGTATGGAGATTGGAATAAAAAAAAGGAAAAAAAAAATTTGGGAATGGATATGGAAAATGGCACTGGTAATGAACAACAAAAATTACTTAAAACGGAGACAAATTTTACAAGTGACAAGAGAACGTATAAACTGTCTGGACTGCAATCATGCGAGGTGTGTTGAAAAGTTATGGCAACGTTTTTGAATTTTATTGCACATTTGCAGACGAAATTGGTTGAAATTTGGGTTTGAAATTTTGCCAAATTTAGATGGCTGTCCTGCGGCTGGCTTCACAGTACCTCATGTGATCGAATCAATTTACGTGCACTTTTTAGAGTATATAGAGTCGTTACTCGACAATGGCATCACGAATGTTGACCTTCAAATACTCAATTGTCTGTGGTTTCTCGGCATAACACTTTCCTTTAACGACGCCCCACAGAAAATAGTGAACCGAAGTCAAATCGCAGCTTCTTGGCTGCCAATTTACATCACCATTTCGTCTGATTAAACGGCCATCAAATGTTTGATGCAATAAATCGATTGTGGCATGAGATAAGTGGCAAGTTGCAGCATCCAGTTGAAACCACACATTGTTCGCATCAATATTATGAAGAGCAGGGACAAAAGAAAATCGGTTATCATGGGGCAATGGGTATCTCCTTTCACCATAATGGTTGCGTTGTCCTGATTTTCAAAGAAATATGGGCCAAGGAGGCCTCCGCTCCTCAAACCGCACCAAATCGTCACTCGTAGAGGGTGTTTTGGCTTCTGTAAGACCATTTGTGGGTTTTTTGAGCACCAAAAACGGTGATTTTGCTTATTAATGTACCCACCAAGATGAAAATAAGCTTCATCCGAAAGCAAAATCGACAACGTTGTGCAGCTTCTCGTTGGCACAATAAAGCCTAACGTTGCTCAAGCGTGTGGCAGAATAGAACGATATAAGCATGTCCAGATTCGAAATAACCGATGGTTTAAATTTAAACCGATAGGTGACCCACACTGTATGCATAGATACAGCTAATCGCTGATAGCCAGCAGTCATTAAATCTTTAGAAAACGTGTAGATCACATCTTAGATTATCTAAGAATGCAAGAACGTCAGCACGGGGTATGCAGTCTTTATGTGGACTTCTGGACACCGCGATATTGAAGGTACCTACATAGCTGACGCACTTGTAAAGGCTGATGGAACAGATAATTTCAACGAATTCATAGGAGAGATTGGCACAGTGGCTAACAAATAATCTCACATACAAACTTTACTCATTTTCAGAGGAATGATGGGTCAGTAAATCTTTAGAGAGGGTGTTGAGCACATCTGTGATTATCCCAGAATGCAGGGACGTGTTAAAGAGGCGTTCAAGCGTCATGTGGACTTCTGGTCACAACAATATTGAAGCTGACGAACTTGCACAGACTGGTAGAACAGATAATTGCATAAGACAGATTGGCACAGCGATCAACAAATAATCTTAATTTCAAGCTCTACGCATGTCTTGAGCTAATGTATGTTGAACCTAACCTGATTCGATCTTAAACTTCATAACCGTCATAACTTATACGACGATACTGAAAATACTTTACAACACCTTTTGAAGAAACGCTAAGGACTAGGAAGAAGAGTAGACAACAGGACATCTTTTCTGATATTGTCCTGCACATTAGAATCTGCGGCGAAGGATAACTTCAAGACTATGTTTCTGAATAACGATTTACTTTATAACTTAACAGTCTAAACCTCGCATTTCTTTCATTGCGGACATACACCATCTCATGGATATTTTCACATACACACACAGTAACATATAATAATATAAGTATTGTTAATATTCAATTGCACACACATAATAATAGTATTGGATTCCCTTTTGTTTCTTTTCCTTTTATTATTCCTTTTAGTTGGATTACTTGCTCTCACAGCTATCTCCTTCCATCTTCTTCTGTTGCAAGCATGTGTGTTTCTGCGTTGTGTATGTATAAGAGAGATGTAGTTAAAGTGTTTAACCCTTTTAGGGGCGGTGATATGAAAACTAGACCCGTTATTTCATAATTATTCTTTCATTTTCTTTTAAATTTTTTGATGTGAGAGTCGTTGAAATTCTTTTTTTATTCTCAGAGATATTGGGTACGAAGGACTGTCAAACCTTTAAACAGGGGCTTCCCCACTTTAATAGGTGATAACAGCCATTTTGTTGAAGCTATGTCTGTCAAATTAGTTGTCATTTATTCAGTCGGTTTTATTTAATCGCCAAAAACGAACTCAGATAACGATGTATGTTTACTGAATGGACTCTGGAGTAGTTTGCATGATTTTTATTGAAAAATCGTCTTCAAGCTTGGGATGATACCAACGCAAGCAATGCATTCCGAAAATGTCTCTGTTGCATGCCGATTTTAGGCTGATTAGATTGGTTTATTCAGTCTGCTTTGCCAAATGCTCACTGACAATCAAAGACAGCGACATGAGTTCACGGTACAAGCTCTGAGAGCTGACCCAAATTTTCATTGAAAAGTCTTATACATCTTCAGCATTGAGTCCTATTTCTAGACGAATGGGTATGTGAACAAAGAAAATTTGTTTAATTTTAGACGATAACGAACCATATGATATCCAATTGCATCTAATACATCCCAAAAAACCACTGTTTGGATTCTTTGATAACGACGTTGGTCGTATTATCAACCTCAACAACGGGCACTATGATTACCAACTTCATTTGGCCTGATTCGAACATCAATGACATAAGGTTACAACAAGACTATGTTTCATATCACACAGCTCAAGCCACACTGAATGTTTTGCATGAACGATTGGAGGGCATGGTCATTTGATGTGGAGGTTTTGTGAACTGGCCACCAAGATCGTGCGATTTGACCTCGTTAAATTTTTTCTTAAGGGATTTTGATAGGCCCTAAGTGTATACGAATAAGTCACAAGCTCCGGCGGTTTCTAAAGCCAATATAATTGTCACAGTATGTAAGTAATACGAGGAGTTCTTGACCGTTTCGCATCAATTTAATCCACCATTAAAAGACAAAATAAGTGGTTGTAATGTGTTGGCTTAATAGACGTGAGATCGTGGTTCAAACCACACTTCAGACATCTCGAACACAACGAAATAAAGAAAAAATATTCCCTTAACAGTCCTATGGCAAAAAACCCTGGAAGTAAATAAAAAGGGCAAGAAAAATTTCCTAAAAAATCGGACGTTCGTAGTACGTTCTTAAACTGTAGATTCTGTTGGTAAAATTAGTACACAACAAGGATGGTGTGAGAATTTCGGTCGTAGTCCTGAAACAAAACAAACAAACACGAGCCGTTTCATATCAGCATTACCACATGAATTGAAATTGTGTGTTTGTGCAGTCTTCATCCTGGCAGTAGCATAAGAACTTATTTCTTTGGAAATAAGCATGGAGCTGAATGGCAAGTGCTAATGAATCATGGTGCCAGAATATTTGCTTCCAAAAAAGAATCATGTAATCTAGTTGCAACAAGAAGGCATAAAACCAAGTGACAACCTCTTTTTCCAGAAGTGGTTCTATTCACTGACCCGCTCTTTCGTATGATTTAAAGCGTATGGACCGCTTTTTATATGGCTTTTAAGACGCTCATCCTACCCATGCTTCTTAATGGACACTATTAAGCACTGATGCAACAGCCTTGAGAGTATTCGAGAGAAAAGTCCCATGTAAGATCTTCGGTTCGATACGAGTTAGCGATGATTTCCACATTCGGTCCAACAATGAGCTGTTTGAGCTCCTCAGAGCTATTAACGTTGTGCAGCGTATTAACATCCAGTGGCTCCACTGGCTCGGCCATGTTGTTCGAATGGATGAGGATGTTTCGGTGTGGCGGTTATTTGATGTTGGAATTTGCGGAAATTTGCAAAAGCGCACAAGACACTTTTAATTTTAAAAAAGCTTCCGAAAGAGTTAAATTCAGTTGGCATTTTTATTGTTTAAATTGCAAGAAGCCATTCATTTATTGCCTTAATTTTTTCTCAACCTTATTATCCTGAAACATTTTTATGAGCAAAATAATGCACAGAATCTCTCTCTCTCTCACACTAAGGCATAGATATTACCATACATGTGGTACATGCATGCATACATGCATACAGAGACGGAAATGCTTTTAAAAGTGTTTTAACTTAATGACAGGTAGTTAAATAAAAATATTGTGTGTGTGTGTGTGTAAGAGAGAGAGAGAGGGAGAATCTGTGAATGTCTATGAATAAAACTATGAAAACCTATTACAACCAACTGCGTTAAAGGATGGATAATGTAGCAATACTTTACTTTATTCTTTCTCTCTCTCTCTCTCTCTCTCTCTCTCTGTGAGTGTGTGTGTCTCTTTTTTATCTAAGGAAATAATATAAAATCGAATGCATTTGAAAAGGGTACTTACTTGCTCCACCATATGTAAAATCGCCTGAAAGTTAGTTGTTTTTGTTTTTTTGTTTTTTGTTTTTGTTAGAGATGTTAGGAGGCCATTTGTTAAATTTTTTTTGTTTTGTTTGATTTTTTTTTAAATAAAAAGTGACATAAAAATGGAATAGAAGAGCAAATAATGGAAAGAGATTTGAGTAATATGGTTGAATATTAAGTTTAAAAATTAAATAAAAAAAATTAAAAAAAAATTGAATTAAAAACAAAAAAATTTTAATTTAATTTCAATAAAAAGAAAGAAAAATATTAAAAATTATAATTCTTAGTAACAAAACCAAAACTTAATAAATTTTCATTGGAATAAAATCCTTTTTTTTTCGAGATTTTAGTTTCGACATGTAAAGAGAAAGAGAAGAAAAATGTTTTTCATTTAAAAATATTCTCCAAAATATGTTTGGGTTTTCCATGCAAAAGATGTTGTATATTGATTAACTCTAGGCAATTTTTTAAAATATTTACTTACCGGTCTCACCAGTGGTACAAGTCGCTGGTATCGATGGTGGTCCTCTTCCAATATTATTTACAGCTATCACATAGAATTCATATTCCGTATAAGGACTCAATGCTCGTACCACATAAAACATGGTTATAATGCCGCTAATTTCGCTAAAAGCCTAAAATTTAATGAAATTTTTTTTTGAAATTTTAAACAATTTAGCAATTACAAGAAAATATTAGAAAGAGTTTTAATAGTGCCTTTCCAAGTCCAATAGTTACAATTGAATGTCTGAAACATTCTGTCTACTTAGATTTTTTAAATTTTTTTATTATGTTTCAAAGCGGCAGAAGGAATCCTAGAAAACTTATATTGCATAAAGTGTCTTGAATATTACAGACAAAAACCTAAGGTAATGTCTAATAAAAAAAGTGACAGAGTTATCGAAACTTCTCGATACAAAATCTCTAAGTTAAACACTTGAGATGAAATTACACCAATTACGTAGGTCATTGCAACCCTTCAGTTAGGATTGCGGCCCTAGTTTCTCCCACCACTTATACTGTGTGTGTTAATTTTATACATGAAAGGCGGGGACCTACAGAATCCGAACGACAAATTTTTTGAGAAACTTTTCATGGCAATTTTATTTTGCTCTCAAAGTTTTTGTCAGAAATCTGCTGAGCGGAAGTCGCCGAAGAAATACTTTTCCATATTACGCGTTGTTGGAGATGTGTGACCTAGGGTTTGAACCGCGACTAATAAGCCAACACACTAGCTATTAGATCATGACGAGTTCAAAGACTAAAGTTGCAGTCTGAAAACTCTAGGACTTTGAGCTGATAGACGATATGTAGTAAAATCGAAAAAGTATTGTAAAAGGTGTCTTGAATATTACAGCCTCAAACCTAAGGCAATATCTGATAAAGTCGAAAGTCGTAGGTGCTCTGAAGAGAAGGCCGTCCGTATTTGAGGCGGATTGAGAATAAATTTGTTTAAATAATAACAACAAACTTGCACTTAGATTAGGCTGGCGTTTCGCTACCTTGTATACGGTGAACTGCAAGACAGTTGTTGTTCATATCAGAGACGTCAACCCATAGCGCTAGTTGTAGTAAGGTAAAGTATGAAAGATAAAAGCAGTTGAAATTATTATATCATATACCCGACAACAACCAATCGAAAACAATCACTTCGCCATCTATTTACTCAATTGAAGACAGTGTTTCTCTGGTCTTTCTACATTTAAATTTAAATTAAACACGACTTTTCTGGTTAAGGTGTATCTTAAATGTCCAATCTTACTTGATTCTGTCGCATAACACACACTGAATTTGATCGATAACATAGGTTATGTTGACCTTAAAGAACGCTGTGGTTTGTGACTTAATCGCATACACTAGTGACCTAAGAAAGCCTGCAAAGAAATAGTCTATGGGGGTCAAATCACATGATCTCGGTGGCCATTTTACGTCCACTCTGGCTGAGATTTCCATTCTCTAAAATCGCTAGTTCAGATAATCCAATGTGGTATGAGCTGTGTGGCATGTAGAGCCATTTCGTTGATACCACGTGCTTTTGGTGTCCAGATCATTCAACCCACGACCAAAGAAGTTGATAATCATCGACCATTATGTTTGCCGCTGATCGTGATGACCGAGACAACGTCGTCATTAAAGACAATGATATTGATACAGTATGGACCAAGGATACCGGTAGCCCAAAACTGTTTAACGTATTTAATTGAACTCCCTTTGCTTGTTCACGTACCCATTCACCTAGAAATGGACCTCATCGTTGAAGATGATTTTTCGATGCAAACTAAAGTCTGTTGCCAGCCAACTACTCCAGCGTTCATTTAGCGAACACGTGTCTTTTTTTGGCCTCATGTCTAGTAACCCAACACACTGCCTACTAGACTACGGCGACTTTACGGTTTGGGGAACATAATTGGCTAATTGTGTGGTTAGGACAAAGACCGTCTGCACGGATAACTTCAACGTTTGAGCATTTGATAACCAACCAACAACCGTGAGGTTATTAAATTGTGTCCGAAATTATGTCAAAACGACCGGTTGCTGTATAACAAAAGCGGATCTAAAAAATGTCATGCGGTAACGCTCGATTCACCTCTCTGTAGTCAGTGGGTATGTTACTGTGGATATTAAAACAGAAAATAATTTTTGTTTCTTCACTTACTTGATTAGCATTTTTAGGTTTATATTGTATCACATAATACTGTAAGTCTTCGGGGCCTTTATAAGACCATTCCAAACGTACAGAGGTGGCTGTTACTTCCGATATTTGTACATCAGTGGGTGCCGTGGGTAAAGCTTTAAATTTAAAAATTTTATTCAATAACAAAAGCCTTAAAAATCCAGAGAAAGTGAAACTTACATTGAACTTTAACCACAGCTGTGGCTTCAATTTGACCCAAAGAAGAGGCCGCTATACAAGTGTAATTGGCGCTCTGTTGGATGTTAATCAATTCCAAAATATTACGGCCAATGGGTATATTATTTTCAGGTGTTAGATCTTGAGCGCCTATAAGCAGATAACAATTTTTTTTACTTTTTATTCCCTTAATGCTTACTTTAGAAAATACCTTTCATCCACTTGACATGAGGCATGGGTGAGCCCACTGCTATACAGGAGAGATTTAAATTTGAGCCCAACATCACTTCATTAATGGGCTCGGGTGGACGTGAAAATGTTGGTGGTACGCGACGTACTTTCACATACAAATTGGTAGCCTTTGAATGTTCAGTGCCTACTGAATTCTCAGCCACACATTCATATTTACCTTGATCCTCTTCGCGACTGTTTTCAATTTGTAGGCCACCTGGAAAACACAATAAAAAAAAAATGGAGAAAATTTATTCATTAATGTTGTTGTTTATTAAATAAACAACAAATTACAACGCCTATAATTATGCAATATATTTAATGAGATAAAATGATGCCAGGCATTTGTAAAAACAACATATCCTTGGTAGTTGGAAAAACACCGCCGGATGTATAATGAACTACGAAAGTGTTTATAATCTTTGCGTGATATTTTTTATTATTTATAAATTGTTTCTGTGTGCGTAAGTGTGTGTGTACATGTGTGTTTATTAAATTGATATTAAAATATTGTTTATAACACTTTCATAAACAAACACTTTTATGTACTTTCTTTCTCTTTGCCACTATATGCTATAAAAAAAATATAAACTTTAAAGCATACTTTTAGGTAAGTTTAAAAAAAAAATCAATATTCTGTATCTCCCCACGAGTTTTTTCATCTTTTTTGCTTATTATTATCAAACTATGTACTATGTTTTGCGGTAAATGTTATAAAATATGTGTATTTTATGTGTGCTGTATTTTTTTTTGCTTTGTTTTCTTCCGTTATTGTTTATAAATTATTTTATACAATATTTTATATGAATTGTTACTTATTTTTGAAACATAAAATGTGGTCAATATATATTGGCTACTGCATTAAACCAAAGTAAAAATAAAAAAAAAATAAATAAATAAATAAAAACGGAAACAAGTAAATGGCTAAGGGACTGCAGATGAAAATTTATGACAATAATATGTGACCGAAAATATAAAAACAACAACAAAATAAAAAAAATTGTGTAAAAAAAAATATTACAACAAATGAAAACAAGTAAAAATTTTATTAAAGAAATACAAGCATACTTTTAGGGTAGCTTAGAAAAACTATATGATTTAAAGCATATTTTTAGGGTGGCCAATCATATAAATCGAAAAAGTTTAAAGTTTAATTGCTGCTCAAGAAAAAAGTAAAAGAATATGTTTAGATTTAAGAGGGTTATTAGGGATCACAGAATTTTAATTCCTAAACATTAATTTACCGGTTATTGAAGAATAATGTCATGATTCTGATCTTTGCCTCCAATATAAAAGGCAGTTTGTATATCTCTTCTTATAAAAAAGGAATTTATATCGTTTATCGCATTGTATAATTAGAAATCTAAGAATTTTATATCACATTAATACATTACATTGCCTACTTCTAGGCATCAATAATATAATAATTGATGAATTTAAAAACTTACACAAACAATTTCTGTTTAATTTTAATTTAATTTATTACGAATAGTTTATATTTTTAGAATACAATATTTTAAAATAATGTTGCATAATTTCAGGGGCAAAAGTAATCAAGAATACCATGCACGAGAATCTTTAGCATTTTCATTGCTATTTTTACATCATAAGTGAGTTTTATTATATAATTATCCTTTTCATAAAAAGTTACAAAAATTATATTAAGAACGGTGCATATTTTTTAGGCATTGAGATAAAATTGTTTGGAATTTGGTTTACTTATGAGTAATTGTAAGATTGATAATTAAAATTGACTAGAAGAAAATATAATAAAATTCTGGAAATTTTAATTAAATTTAAGGTGAACCAAATTTGCACCTGAGAGGGAGCCATAAGGATTCGATTGGATGCAACTCTAGGATTGTTGGCAGCACGTAGAGACGTATTCTTGAGTAGATATTATGTTTTTTCGGAGCAGTACTGTTTGCCAATTTCGGTCGCATGATCTCACGCGGCGAGTAAAGAGGTGATCCAGTGCAAGAGTGCTGGCGGGGGCAAATGTCCTGCTGCGCATAGGAAAGCGGTCAGAGACTATGGCCCTAGAAGGCAATCGTAGTAGTCTAGTAGCTTTATTAGATGTAAGGCCGTAGTTCAAACTCCAGCCAAGACATCTAGCAGAGAACGAAATATGAAAAAAATGTTTCTTTTGGCATGTCCTTAGCAGACCTCGAGTAAAAACTCATACATTGAAAACAGATTACAATGACAAGTTGCTGAAATCTGTAGTTCGAAGTCGACTTTAAACTGTAGGTACCACAACTCATGTAAAGAAATTAGCGCGCACAAAATGAATGATGTGATAAACTGGGTTGTAATCTTAACTAAAGAGTTGTAATGATCAATTAAGTAAGAAAGAAAGAAAACTTGTTAGTTTTCAAACGCTACTCTGACTTAGATCCATAAATATAGTCGAACGATGCCTAATTTTATGTTGTTGGTGGTCAATTGACATCCCCAAATTGTAAAATTATGCCTTCTGGAAATTTGTCTTGCCATCAAGACAAAATCGTGGAGTATTGTAGATCGTACCCTGTTAGAATCACGTACCATCCAGTTTCAAAATCTTTAATTTCAGGCAAAACAAAAAAAGAAGCAAAATCGTTATCATACGACTATAGTGCTCTGAATCAGCCATAGAGGAGGGTTTATCAGGAAAAATTAGAAAAAATATGGTCCTATAAGCCTCTAAACCATAACGCGCATTAATCGATTACTTTTGCAGAATGTAATGATTTTCTACAATTATTTCTGAGTTCTCCGAGTATGTGTATTGGTGGTAACGAAGCAAAAATCGTCTGGGAAATGTATTTCATTGCTGAATAAAAAATTTCGTTAAAAAAATTGGTATTGAAATCTTATTGGTCTAGCACCAAATTAGCAAATGATCAGGATGGAAGTGCAACTTCAGCACAAAATACTCCATAATGAGCCGAAAATAGGCAATTCCAGTAGAAATTCAATTTTTATTAGCAGGCCTTTAGGAAAAGAAGATATTTTTAGGACTGTGAGATGGCACACAGCCTTGACAATATCTGTAATGCTTTCCTTATATTCCTGCTAGATAGGCACACAATAAATCAATTTTGACGACCATATTTACCTAGTAATGCTTAAAAAGTGTCAAGAATAACGTTGTCTACTGTAAAAAATGAAAATAAAATGAAGCAGCAACTGTGCATATAAAACAATATATTTTTAGGCTGAAAGAAATATTTAATTCTTCGAATTAGTATGGCCTACTTTTAGGCAATAATAATTAAAGATAAACAATATTACATACTTTTAGGCAAATAATCGTAATCCGGTTTTAAATAATTTAAAATGTTTTCAACTTTTAAATTGTTTTGAAGTATTGGATGCTTTTAAATTTTTTTTAAACCAAAACTGTGCATTTTATTGTGCCACTTTTCTTATTGTTTTTTCCATTACGTGCTCTTGAATATTTTAAAAGCATCAACAAAAATGTTCAACTATAGATTTCAATATTTCTGAAAACTAGTGCGATTTAGGCCATAATAAAAATAGTAATAATAAATGAAAGTTTAACCAAA